>OX578283.1:64222227-64582227 GCA_951217055.1 Gerris lacustris
CGTTTCAATTATAATTAGCTATTACGAACTATAGAAAAATGTAAAATAAAAAAATATATATATATATTCTAACCATCAATGATAATATATATATATATATATAAATTTTATTCGATTATAATGTTTTCTTGTTTTTGTTGGTTAATATACTGTTATTTATATTATTCTCAAAAGCAATAAATATACTTCAAAACAATCGTAATTATTTCTAGTAGAGTTGTCATTTTTAATCTACTTGGTATATAAATTAAACTGTTTCTTTATCAATGTCATTTGAAAACTTGTAAGATTAATAATATAAGAAATATATAAAGTTATGTAGGAGTAACATATAGGCTACTAAGATTTATATTTAGTTATAACTATTTTATTTCTTCTAACAAAAAAAAGTAAAACGATTTTATGACAAAATAAGAGCAATAAAATTTATACTTACGAAATAAAGATTAAGAGATAAATGATTCTACCGAAAATAAATTAGCCAAATAGAAAATTGTTCCACTATGGGTAACGAAACAGCCGTTCTTAAAGCAGGAAGGACTCAAATAAAAGAATCGTCAATTCCTATTGCTAGATAATCAATCAGGAGATACGCAAACCAATGAAAGAGCCGTTCTTAAAGCAGGAAGGACTCAAATAAAAGAATCGTCAATTCCTATTGCTAGATAATCAATCAGGAGATACGCAAACCAATGAAAGAGCCGTTCTTAAAGCAGGAAGGACTCAAATAAAAGAATCGTCAATTCCTATTGCTAGATAATCAATCAGGAGATACGCAAACCAATGAAAGAGCCGTTCTTAAAGCAGGAAGGACTCAAATAAAAGAATCGTCAATTCCTATTGCTAGATAATCAATCAGGAGATACGCAAACCAATGAAAGAGCCGTTCTTAAAGCAGGAAGGACTCAAATAAAAGAATCGTCAATTCCTATTGCTAGATAATCAATCAGGAGAGACTCAAATTAAAGAAGCAGCTGTTCTTAAAGCAGGATTAGTATGCAGGAAGGGCTCAAATTAATGAAGAGTCCATTGCAAAAGCTAGGTAACCAAGCAGGAGAGACTCAAACTAAAGAAGCAGCCGTTCTTAAAGCAGGATTTTTTTGCAGGAGAGACTCAAAGTACTGAAGTGTATATTGATTATGCTAGATAATGAAGCAGGAGAGACGCAAACTAAAGAAGCAGCCGTCCTTAAAGCAGGATTATTATGCAGGAGAGACTTACAGCTAAGAAATATCTTACCCATCTCTATCTTAGCGTCTCCTTGCACTATGTTTAAGATAAACCCATTCTAGCCAACAGTATGAACTAATAACGAAGGGATTAACTTAACCAAAACCTGGTTTAGCAATTAAAAAATCATTCCAGCAACAGAATTATCTATAACTTATAACCATTCACAAGATTAATTTTTATTTAAAAATGTTTATACTAAGATTACCCGATTGAACCTCTCCCTTCATGATTTGTAACCCTTGTTTTTATAAATTCCAATCAAAATAAAAAAAGAAACAAAAAAAAGAAGAAAATTATAAGATGTTTAACAGAAAGGGACGTACAGAAGGAAGCAGGAAAGGAAAAAAAATAATAATAAGTATATTTGAAACGTGGGACCACGAAGCATTCGTTCCAATCTCGCAATAAACATCAGACCAATATGAAACAAGGTTCAAAAACTATAAACATAACAGCGCTTCCCTTACACCCCTCCCTGTATTCCAAATCTTTAATTTCGCAATCCTACATTTGAATTAAAGAAACTAAATGATTTATTTTAATCAGATTTTTCTTCATCGTCTTCCAGTTTGGCCCCTTTATAGACGATTACAGATTACAAACCATCCTTTATCAGGTCATAGATGGAATTAAAATTACTTTTACAAGATTTCTATATAGACTTAAAAAAATATTACAATTTGTTTTTTTTTTCTCCGTTAGTATTTTTTTTTTTTTTTTTAATTTTAAAATATGCGCTGAACCAATTTAAAAAAAAAATGGATTTATAATAATTCTAATCTAATAAAAGTTTAATCTAGAGGCACGGCAGTACACAATCCAAGTCAAGCACATAAATATTATAAACTAAAAATAAATTATAAATTTATGTTTAAAAAATAAATAAATAACTTGTATATAAGCTTCAATCAATAATTGCATATTAAAAGTGTAACCATATATAATTGTTTTGTATGATTTCTTTTTTTTTCTTCTTCTTTTTCAAGAAGATAATTGAAAATAGATAATGTTAAATGATTGGAAATTAAATTCTTCTTTTTTTTACAGGTTTGCCGATATATCATAAGAAATAGGATTTTAATTCTAATTTAAGACTTACAATGTATCGGAAAATTATTATTACTTCCTTTGACCAAGTCGGTGTACAACTAGATAAGCATTAGCATCATAGTATTTTAATAATATTTTTAGACTTAAAGCGAACACTTTTGAAAAAAAACAAAATTGCCATTCGTCCTAGGTTAACCAGATAAAATAAAATTGTTATTTGTAACAGTAAAATATATAGCATAATATTGGTATAGGTAACTTTTTTAATGTTTTTGAAAAATCCCAATACTTATTAAACAAATTAAGAAATTTCTCCGAAAGTTCATCTTGAAAATTAAAATGCAACTGAACGTCTTAGGAAGACTTATTTGATAATAATTTTAGAAATATCACGTTTACATATAATACTGACTAAAGGAATTGAATAGGTATTTGAGAAGAAAATCTAATTCATTTATATTTTTGCTTCCGAGCTTACCGAAGGTAACGGAATCATTGTGTTCACTTTTGAGAATAAAAAACTTTTATGTCTCCGATTTTAAAAATTCCAAGACAGAAATCCGTTTCAGACATCAGGGAACATTTTTGGTCTCGTGTCTGTCTGTCTGTCGGTCTGTGTGTCCATGAATTATGAAATGTGCGACAATAACTTGAGTAAATGTCAACCGATTTTTATGAAATTTGGTACACATGTTCATTTTACCAATGCCCAGGACGAGTTCGTTGGACAACGTTATCCGTCCAAGCGTTCATGAGCAACGCTAAATGTGAACTTCAAATTTAAAATTGGAATTTTTGAGACAAACATTTTTTTCAAATACAATTTTTCAGTAAAACCAATAGCGACACCGCTATGAAGTGTTAAAGATCGCTAAAACTATTAATAGTTTTTACACAATAATCAGTATAACAATAAAGAAATATAACAATAACTTTAATGTTAGTATAAAAATAAAGTACATGATTGGATGCGAGGAAGCTATGTGCCACACTAATTGGCAGTCTTTTTTTTTTTTTTTTTTGTTTGTTTATTGCTTCCGAGCTTACAGAAGGTAACGGAAGCATTGTGTTCACTATTGAGGACAAACAAGTTTTATATCTCCGATTTTAAAAAATTCCAAGACAAAAATCCGTTTCAGACGTCAGGGAACATTTTTGGTTACGTGTCTGTCTATCTGATTAATAAATTAGACAATATTTTTGTTGACTTAGCAAAATGGGTTAGTAATGAAAAAAATGTATGATTTTTTCCGGGTTGTACAACTACATTTTTTTGGTTGTATGAACTGATTTTTGCATCAAGTTTCTAGCTTAAAAAGTGTGGAGGTTATGCGTGGCACAGACAGACACACACTCAGACTGACAGACAGACAGACATTAGCAAAAAACCACTCTTATGGGCCTAAAACACTCATAAACGGATAATATCGGTTGAAATATCGGTTTCGAAAACAATTCTTTTCCATTTAAGGTAAAGAAAAGTAAAAATAAAAATTATTAAATCAAAACATTTCCTACTGCACTTTTTACGGTACTCCTTTAGATTGTTACTCCCTTATATTGTTTTAGAATATAAATGACTGACTAAATAACTATTTATAAAAAGGGATGTTCAGTCCAATGTATTTTGGGACAAAGGAATATCACACTCGAGTTTTATAAGGGGAGTAACAGTCCAAAGAAAAACATTCCATTCACCTTCTTTAAATTGTTACTCCCCTCTGTTCTTTTTATAAGGGGAGTAACAATCTAAAGAAGTACGCTTTTTGCCTTGCATATAAATAGAACTCGTATTCAATTATAACGTGTCATTACAAGTGATAATTCTCACATAAAATCTTTGTCACTTCATATTAAGAATTTTATTTCTACAAAAAATGTTTTTCTTTTTACAATTAAAAATATATGTACCAACTTAATAAAAAAAAAAAATCATAATAACAACACATTTATTTTTAACATAATAAATAAAAAAGAAAATGTCTTAGGTGCTATTACAGCATGTTTATTCTTTGTTTTTCTTTTTTTCATGTTGCATTTGAAGTATTTTTTTAACCATAGTATTACTGTTAAATAAAAATAAGAACCGGTCTTGCAACAAAAACATAAATAAACTAGAAGAGGGATTTATTTAAAAGAAATAATTATATATATATATATATATATATATATATATATATATATATATATATATATATATATATATATATATATATATATATATATATATATATATTAAGAATCGGTAAGAAGACGAATGTACAATGGTGATATAGTTTACGAGGTGGTTAGCAGTAAATTAAAATACTACACTGAACGAAAAGAGATGGGGGAAAAAACCTCCCACTGTCATATTACAACTTTCTACCTTAAAAACGGGCTTTTAGGAACCTTGTTCGAACTATGGAACAGCCCGATCTTACACTCCCCACTTTGTCCTTAAAACACCCAACTTATTTTATTGGTAAACCGTTAACTGAATTAAATATTTGAAGGAATGGGGGGGTTGAGGAGCGAGAAAGTTACCAGTCTTTGTGAGGAAGACCTTCCGTGGAAGAGAGAATAAAATAAAAATAAATGAAATATATGTAAAAATTTAACATTTTAAATCTTTCTATACTAGTTCATCACGAGAAAAAGAAGGAGATGGGGAACAAAAAAAAAATAAATAAATAATATAACATGAATACTTTACTCAAAAAAAAAAAAAAAAAAAAATCCTTCACAAGAAAGAATTAAAATTATGAGCTACCGGTTTTTTGTATGAGTTATCTTTGTTCCCCTTCCTTTTTTTTGTATTTCATTGAAAAAAAAAAAAAAATTAGAAGAAAATGTATTATAACAAATTGAAGATTTGAAAGAGAAAGAATTTGATAAGGTAGAATGAAGTAAAAAGATTTTTTTTCTTCTACTGCCGAAAAAAAAAGGCAAAAGAGATAAAAATCGTATTTATACAAAAAAAAAAAACCTGTAGAAAAAAAAAAAAATAGAAGGAAGAATGTCATCACAAATTCAATTCCGCGAGAGCAAATATTTAGTGTTTTCATTTCTTTTTTAGATCCTCTGTAACAGTTCAATTTTTAAAATATATCATTTTTATTAACTTTTAAACTTTTTTTTATTTTTTATATATATTATTATTTTATTTTTTAAGTTAAATGAAGATATGACTATTTTATTGTTTGGTATATGCCTATGTATTCTTTTTTAATACAATTTATTTAATTAATTATTTAAGTTTTTTTTTACTACTAAGTCACAACTTATATTTCTATTACTACTATCAATACTACAACGTCACTACTCAATATTTTATTACTATCAACACTACAACGTCACTACTCAATATTTTATTACTGTCAACACTACAATGTCACTACTCAATATTTTATAACTATCAACACTACAACGTCACTACTCAATATTCTATTACTATCAACACTACAACGTCACTACTCAATATTTTATTACTATCAACACTACAACGTCACTACTCAATATTCTATTACTATCAATACTACAACGTCACTACTCAATATTTTATTACTGTCAACACTACAATGTCACTACTCAATATTTTATTACTATCAACACTACAACGTCACTACTCAATATTTTATTACTATCAACACTACAACGTCACTACTCACAATTCTATTCTTATCAACACTACTACGTTACTACTCACAATTCTATTACTATCAACACTATCACTACTCACAATTTTAATAGTATCAAAACTACTACGTCACTTTCTCACAATTATATTACTATCAACTCTACTACGTCACTACTCACATTTCTGTTAGTATCTGTTACTCTAAGTTCGAGCAGTAAGAACTCCATTCCAGTAACTTACTCCATTCCTTACTTAACTTATTTACTTATAAAATCCCTTCCTTAACTTACTTACTTATTACTCCATTCCTTACTTTACTTACTTACTTACTCCATTCCTTACTTTACTTACTTACTCCATTCCTTACTTGACTTATTTACTTATAAAATCCCTTACTTTACTTACTTACTTATTACTCCATTCCTTACTTTACTTACTTACTTACTCCATTCCTTACTTTACTTACTTACTTACTCCATTCCTTACTTTACTTACTTACTCCATTCCTTACTTTACTTACTTACTTACTCCATTCCTTACTTTACTTACTCCATTCCTTACTTGACTTATTTACTTATAAAATCCCTTACTTTACTTATTTACTTATAAAATCTCTTACTTTACTTACTTACTTATTACTCCATTCCTTACTTACTCCATTCCTTACTTTACTTACTTACTTACTCCGTTCCTTACCTTACTTACTTACTCTTACTCCATTCCTTCCTTTACTTACTTACTCCATTACTTAATTACTCCATTCCTTACATTACTTACTTTCTTCATTCCTTACTTGACTTATTTACTTATCCCTTACTTTACTTACTTACTTATTACTCCATTCTTTACTTACTCCATTCCTTACTTTACTTACTTAATTACTCCATTCCTTACTTTACTTACTCCATTCCTTACTTTACTTACTTACTTACTCCATTCCTTACTTTACTTACTCCATTCCTTACTTCACTTACTTACTTACTCCATTCCTTACTTTACTTACTCCATTCCTTACTTTACTTACTTAATTACTCCATTCCTTACTTTACTTACTTACTTACTCCATTCCTTACTTTACTTACTCCATTCCTTACTTCACTTACTTACTCCATTACTTACATTACTTACTTTCTCAATTCCTTACTTTACTGGTGTTTTAAAATTGATAGTTTTGAAGACTTCTGCTGACTTTAGATGAATGTAAAAATGAAATAGAATAGATTCTTTACGATATTGATGATGGAAGTGTTCACCTTTTTAAGCGAAGTTGCTTTAAATCTAATCAAGCCGTCACTGTCAGAATGAATGTAACTCAGCGAACTTTTATTTTTTATTAGCATTATTTGTTTCTGTCTAAATAGGGATTCAGGCTTCAGAAGGCTTTCCATTTGTGGATTAAACAGGAATTTACCGTTTTGTACAAATACCTAGTAGATTTCGATTGCAACTTTTGTTGTTTACGGCTATAACTTCTATGATGATTTATATTTAATAGTTCATAGTTTCAAAAGAATTTGATTTTTACTTGCGAATTAAAAAATCATTTATTACTAAATAGTGATATATTAAAGACGTTAACTTTCTTTTTTAGGGAATGTTTCTGTTGTGAGGTGCATTAAGGTCGTTCGACGATAGATAAAATATCAGCTGTTAAAAAAAAAAGTTTTTTCGTTTGAAGTTTTTTCGAAACTACATTTCAAAATTATTTTCATTTGGAAATCTTTCATCTGGATATTTCGGCTAATGTGGCTGTGGTTTTTATGATGGATGTTACGGTGTTGCGGCGGATACCCAAGGAAGTTGAGGAGGTTTTTGCGCGAGGTGTATTAGGCATTAGGCCACATGGTCCATTAGGCAGGAGCTTCCCGATAACTCTCCTATAGGAGAGATTCTTTCTCTTCTCCGGATACGGGGGCCTCGGAATTTACGGCCCGTCCTGTCCTTCAAATTAAAAGGCATCAAAGTGTAGGGGAGATGCCTCTACCTCACGCTTAATCATGGCCACTGTAAGACCGGGCTGGAAACCTTCATCATCATGCCGGAATCTCCCGAACTTCTTACCGTAAACACCCGACCTCTTAGACATCCACTTCGTAACCCTTTCTACCGATAGTGTAATTTATTTGATCTTTCTTTATATAAGAAACATAGGTGCAGGATGTAGGTATCTACCATTGCGTCTATGTTACATCACGAATCGATCAAGAATCTATATAGTTTTCAACCGTAAAACATTACAATAAATAATCATTTTTATGATCATATTACTTGTTAAATTGGTGAAAATGAAATTATCCTTTGTAGTCTAGAGTCTAGAGAACGATTTTATTCTTCATGTAAGCCTCTTTTATCGTCCAGATTCTCTTATAATATTCAAGTAAGTTGTAAGGTTTGTTTCCTTATATGATATTCTTATTGATAGTAGGGTCAAAAGGAAAAAAATGTCCTAAAAGCAAAAGCTCACTTTTGCAATAATGTCCTAAAAGCTCACTTTTGCAATAATGTCCTAAAAGCTCACTTTTGCAATAATGTCCTAAAAGCTCACTTTTGCAATAATGTCCTAAAAGCTCACTTTTGCAATAATGTCCTAAAAGCTCATTTTTGCAATAATGTCCTAAAAAGCTCACTTTTGCAATAATGTCCTAAAAGCTCATTTTTGCAATAATGTCCTAAAAAGCTCACTTTTGCAATAATGTCCTAAAAGCTCACTTTTGCAATAATGTCCTAAAAGCTCACTTTTGCAATAATGTCCTAAAAGCTCACTTTTGCAATAATGTCCTAAAAGCTCACTTTTGCAATAATGTCCTAAAAAGCTCACTTTTGCAATAATGTCCTAAAAGCTCACTTTTGCAATAATGTCCTAAAAGCTCATTTTTGCAATAATGTCCTAAAAAGCTCACTTTTGCAATAATGTCCTAAAAGCTCACTTTTGCAATAATGTCCTAAAAGCTCACTTTTGCAATAATGTCCTAAAAGCTCACTTTTGCAATAATGTCCTAAAAGCTCACTTTTGCAATAATTCGACCCCTCTTTGGGTCATCTTTAAGCTGACTAGAAAATTTCAATTCCATCCAGTTTTTGCTCAAAAAAAAATCTTTTATTCTAACCTAGTTGGTATTTGGGATACTATTTCTGAAATTCCATATAGTTATTCTATGAATGTCACTATTGGTTAATAAAGTTTAAAAGTTAATTTTAATAAAGTATAAAGTTTAAACATAATTTAATCTGTATAGATTTACAGAGGAAAACATTATATTTAAATGTTTCCTCATATTTTACAGTTGTGTACTTTTAATTTGATTAAATAGTTGTTATAATTAGACGCATGTAAAAGGGATAGTATCAAACCTGAAGAAGCCCGAAGGTGTAGGGCAAAATGTACCTTTTGAAAAAGGGAGAGAGAGTGGTTTTTATTTAATTAATTAAAGAAAACCAAATAAACCCTCAATAAGGCCAAATTTTAAAAAAGGAAAATTTAAGAGACTAGCCACATTACACATTCAGAAGTACACTAGCATGTAATAAAGTATTTTCATCATCGAAAAAAGAAGAAATCATACAATATTCCTTTTTTGTTATCTTATTTGGCATAAATAGAATAAAAAGGAAATCAGATCAATTCTCGTTAGAGATAAATTTCCAATGCATTTTCAGTAATTCGAAAACTACGACATATGCATTGATTCTTACGGCAACAAATAAAACGGTACTTCTTTACATTGTTACTCACATATTATGTTCTTAGAATATAAATGACTTGAACTAAATAACTATTAAGACAAATGGATATTTAGTTCAATGTAATTTGGAAGAAAGGAATATCACACTTCTGATTTTATAAGGGGAGTAACAGTCTAAAGAAGAACATTTCGTACACCTTGCAACTTGCAACACAACCTTTCGTACCTCTTTAGATTGTTACTTCCCTCTATTTTTATTATAAGGAGAGTAACAATCTAAAGAAGTGCCAATAAGAACGCAATCGTATGTTAAAAAAACAAAACAAAAAAAAAAAAACGGGGGACTAACAGAAAAAAATAAGAAAAATCTTGTCTCGCGTGAGAAAGAACATTTGCGTGAAAAGACATATTTAACTAGAACTTCTAATTTTGGCAGTTAGCAGTAAGGATTTGAAGAAAAATAAACAAACAAAAAAACTATATAAAAGAATTAGATTGAATAATTAAAAATCAAGGATGTAGTTTTATTTTTCAGTTCCATCTTTTATTATTATAATTAATTATTAATAAACATGATATATTTAATAGCTACGGCCTTAAAGTGTATAAGATCTTTTAAATTAAGTTAAATTGGAAAGAATATATTATTAATATTTCGGTATTTTAAATGTTAAAATTTAAGACGTAACTTAATTCACAAAAAATAAAATTATAATATAGTAAACAATGTTGTAAATCTAATAAAGCATAAACATTAGTGTTCCAGACGGGGGTTGTGGGGTCCATTAAGGGGTTTTAATAATAAGTTTTAGTAATGTTGTTATTTGGCTATATTCCGCCTCTCTCCGAGGCATAGACCTGCCTGAAACATCATTATTTCATCTTTTATAATGTTTTTTTTTTTTTTCATGTAAATTAAATTAGCAGGTCTAGAAGAGCTAATAAGATAGAAGAAGAAGAAAAAAAAAAAAAAACATCATAAAAGATAAAATAATGATTTCAAATAATTTCAAGGCACGTCTATGCCTCGGAGAGAGGCGAAATATAGCCAAATAACGACATGATTTAACGATGTCAACTAATTATCTACACCCTTAATGATCCCGTCTGGAACATATGATAAAAAAGGGACAACAATTAGAATAATTTCAAGATAAAAAGAGCTTTTTATATACTACGATTTTAAATTTTCTGTTGAATAGTATGTAATTTTGATAATATAATTGTTATTGTTATATAATATATAATGTTAGTGAAAAAAAAAAATAGTTCCGAATTTATTTACTTCACATAAATGACAACCATCTAGAGAGCTGATGTTAAACCTATAAAAGGACAAATCTTTGTACAACGGATCTCCCCAACACCAAATCTAAACCGTGCCATCGATATATTTGAAATAATATATTCGATAAATAATATAATCGATATTTCCTGTTTTGCTGTCATTCAATGTTTATCTATCACAAATTTGAGACCCGTCAAAATGAAGATTGCAAATACTATGGGATATGTCAAAACAAATCAAATAACTTGCGGATTTTTTCCGAACTAACTTTCCGTACAGCAAAATTTGCTGAAAACCAATTAAATTCTGCTGAAAGATGGCTAAAAGTACTAAAAATAATGCATTGTCATCGTGTTCTGAGCTATGCTAAAAGTTTCAAATGTCTAGCTATTTGGGAAGTTAAGGGATCGAGATATCAGGTTATTTTACTCTTTTCCACTATACAAGTTATTTGTTTTCGTGAGCTTCCGTTTATTTTTTTAAACTGCAAAAACGTTGTAAAACAAAATTTAATACTATCAAGAACCTGTAAAAACTTTTAATAACTTGTCAATAAAAGATAAAAATATGTGGACATATTAGGTAACAAGAAAGAAGGTTTTACTCGTGACGTCACCGTTATGAAATATCGAAAACAAATATTTCGATCATCTGAATTTTTTGTTGTATGAACGCGAATTGTTTTGAAAACGAATTGGATCCGAAACGCTATCAAAACGATGTGTGAACGTAGTATATGAGAAGTTGGTTTATCTTCTTATACTATTTAACACTTTCTGCAATATTCGAACTTAAGTTATTTTCTATGAAGTAACACAAACAAAATAATCGGATTCAATGAAAAAGTATTTTACATAATAAAGAAAAAATCCAAGTATTTTCCTTCTTGTAATGTTAAGAACTTAAAACAAGAGTTAGCAATGAGTAAATTTTATATATATATATATATATATATATATATATATATATATATATATATATATATATATATATATATATATATATATATACATATATATATATATATATATATATATATATAAGTTCAATGTTTCATTATTGCTAAGATTTTAATATTTATAAATAATAAAAAATCTCATGATCTTACCTTTATAACTAAGTTGGTTATAAAATCAGGGATAGTCTTCAACTTATACATAGTGTATTATAATCCTCAAGAGTTAAAAATAAAACTAAGTTATGACAACTTTTAAAACACTATTTTCAAAACGGAAACAACATTTTGTAACAAAACACTTTTCGTAAATTACTTAAAAGTTAGTTATTTAAGTAAAATAAACTATTAAAATAGTTATTTAAATAGTAAAACACATTAATGACCAAAAACACACGAAAAAAAACAAAAAACGTAGGAGTATTTTAAATACGAATTTAAATAACGAACACTTTGAAAAACAAAAAAGATTTTAAATTAAAAGAAAAAAAAGGTTAAAATTTTTAAAAATAGTTCTACATTAAAACCGAAATAATATATTATATGAAACTGTAAATTTATAGCTAACAATAACACGTTAATGAGTATCACAATGGTAAAAAAAAGATTGGTTACTACGGAAGTTAAAGAAAAACGAATATAATAGATAAAAGAACTATGGAACGGGACGTTGCAAACAAGACCGTACCCGGTAACTAACTGAATGTAAACTGTAAACAAGGAACAAAGTGCAGCACTACCTAACCCCTCCTCCCTCCACACCTTACCCTCAAATACCACCAACATAACAAAAACAAATTTAACTAGAATGGCATCAAACTAGACACACTTCCGTTACATTACTTGTCACAGACTTACTAATCGTAACTGTAGAAATCTATTTTAGTTTTTGTGATTATCTTTAATGTGTCTATTGCAAGTTCTCTGGACACTGTACTAGCAGGTATATACATAACATTTATTAAATTATTTATACTTTAATCTATTAAATATAATATATATATTATTTGTTTTTGTTTTTCTTCGACTATCGTGCCAATCTATATTTAATGTTATCACTTAATGTTATTGTATAAAGTTATCACTTGTTATTGTTTAATGTTATCACTTGTTATTGTTTAATGTTATTGTTTAATGTTATCACTTGTTATTGTTTAATGTTATCACATAATGTTATTGTTTAATGTTATCACTTGTTATTGTTTAATGTTATCACTTAATGTTATTGTTAAATGTTATTGTTTAATGTTATCACAATGTTATTGTTTAATGTTATCACTTGTTATTGTATAATGTTATCACTTAATGTTATTGTTTAATGTTATCACTTGTTATTGTTCAATGTTATCACTTAATGCTATTGTTTAATGTTATCACTTAATGCTATTGTTTAATGGTGTCACTTAATGTTATTGTTTAATGTTATCACTTGTTATTGTTTAATGTTATCACTTAATGTTGTTGTTTAATGTTATCACATAATGTTTATTGCTATTACTTTCTTTAATCTATATCGATGTTATAATCTATATATAATGTTATTACTCTTGAAGGTTCATTTGTTATACAATCAAATCTTTTACTTTCGCGATAGTGAGATCCGAAAAAACCGCCGCAAATGTTAAGTCATTAAATGTATGAGAAGTGGGGAGGGGGGAGGGGGTTACGTGAATGAGTTAAAGGTAAAATTAACTTCATACAATAACACTATTAGTCTCAAAACATATTTTACATTTGTGGGACGAATCATACTTATATAAATAAGTATATAAATTTAATATAAACATCATCAGAATTATTTAAAAAATGACATGTTTACCTAATTACCTTTACAAACTTTCATTTCTAATTTGTTTTTCTTCGCTTTTCGGAGCTACTTCAATATGGCTATGGGCGAATAAGCAGGGTACGCGAATGTTAAAATTAAGTCACAAATAAATTCTCGCGAATATAGACGAATACGTGAAAGTTAATCACGCGAATGTTAAGGATGGACTGTAAATAAGTAAATGTAAAAAAATATTTTTTTATTTTAAACAACACGAATTCAACACGTTTAAGGTACAAGGACAATATCTTAACATCCTTAATTTCTCTACACCTCTATTTTCTTTCATTTCAACTTCAATTCTAGAAAAAAAATTAGGAATATTTTAGAATGTATTAAGTATGTATGTAGAGCATTTAAATACAGTTGTCTCTCTTACCCAACACATATGGAACCATGTCATGTCGGATTACAAAGAATTGTCGGATTACTGGATATTTGATATTAAATAATTGTTATATTATTGTAACAGAAACAGGACACAATAAAACAAGTTCTGTTTATAGTACAAGGCTGTATTGATAACTGCAGTTATCAATACAGCCGAGAATCATTGGCGGCACAATTTGACTTGATTTATACACTTAGGAGATTATATCCTTTCGTCAAAACAGTTCATTTTTAAGATTTATACATTCGAAATATTAAATCTATATAATAATTACATTTTAGAGGTGATATCCATTTGTCTAAACAGAACATTCGAGTGAGGCCCCCCAATTTTCTAACCTATTCTTCTAGGTGGCTTGATAACTGCAGTTTTAGAGTTTATTATGCGAGATATGAGAAAAAAATTCGGTCCGAGACAACTCAGACAAACTTTATCATACAAAAGTTCATAATTACTTAGCCCAGTTTATTCTATTTATTAGTTTTCTTACGTACATTTAATTATTACTGAAAATTTCATCAAAATGTACCATAAAAATAACTTCTCCCGAGCGGGGAATCGAACCCGGGCTCTCTAAGTCCGCGTTTTAAGTTATTTTCTCAGGAACTAAAGTTTTCCCAGGAAAACGGATTATAGCGTTAGATTCGTATTTGAATGGACTATATTTAAGAATTTTTTAATCAAAATCGTCGGAACCGTTTTCGAGAAATAATTTATTTTCACGTTTTTTCAGAGTTTTTGGGGGGGTAGCGCCCCTAAAATTGGAGCTAAAATTCATTTCTCGATGATTCGGTATGATTTTTCTGAACATGTAAGCCAAATTTCGTCAAAATCGGCCTAGTAGTTTAGGCTCCAGGCGTCTCTGCACAGGTGACAGACGACAGACAGACATTTTTTAAAAACCCCTTTTTAGGACTCAGGGGACCTCAAAACGTGTAAATCCATCAAAATCTCAAAATCGAATGTGATTTTTGCGCCATCACAATACTTTCTCTTTATATGAGAAAGTAATAAACAAAGACTGATTGTGTGTTTTTGTTTACCCTAGTGCCTCTATGTTTCTCAGTTTCTCCCTCTTTTGGTTATCTTATCTTACAGGTGGCAAGAAGGTAGGGGGTCGTCAACTTCTGTGCCGGATTAATGGACGTGCTGGACTGGCGAAGTGTCGGAGTACAGAGACTCAACTGTATGTAGTACAATAGGAGGGTATAGATATAATGGAATTGAGTGTAAAGTGTACACAAAAATAAATTGGTACTACAAAATATTCTTTCAAAACTTTCAAAGTACGAAGTTGAAATAAAGGTGAAAAAGTGATTCAATTAACTTTTTCTTTTAAATTTGAAATACATATATATTATAATGATTCTTTAAATGGCTAGAGTTAAGAACACAAGTAGCGAATATTTATTAGAACAAGACAATATTTGTTCAGTAAATCTTCACGTATCCGAACGATAAATTATTGTATGAATATTTCATATATATATATATATATATATATATATATATATATATATATATATATATATATATATATATATATATATATATACATACATGAATATTATATATATGGTCAAAAGTCGATAAATAAACACTTATTGACATTTTTTCTAACAGTAAAATAGTTTTTCAAAGGAAAAGTTAAATTTATTATTTCTTTTTATTCAACTAACGGATATAATTCCTTAAGCTTCAAGTTACCTGAACATGGTACGAAGTAATAAACTTTAAAAAATATATTTTTTAAAAACCATCATCTTTACGTATAAAGCACAAGAAGTTCTATCTACTGAGACATGCAATTAGTTTTTCTAGCAAATATACATATATATATATATATATATATATATATGTATATATACGAATATTAAGCTCAGGCAACTCCTGTACTATATATTATATATACATTTTTCTTCTTCATTTTTCAAATCGCTTACTGAATCTAAACTATAATAAAGTATAAAAAAAAATTTATAATTTAGTTCGTGTTCAATTTCATTCTTTTGCACAGAGTAGAAGGGAGAGATCGATTGTAGAGATTTGATAATGAAACATAAAATAAATGTGTTTAGGGAGATAAAAAAAAATGTATATCACATTATGTTTCTATTATAAAGCTGTGATTACTTTAAAGGAATTAAATAAATTTAATGGTGAAATAAATTATAGATGACAAATGGAAATCCAAATGGCAAAATATAAATGTTTAATAACCAATTTATTTATACAACTATTTAGATATAGGAAATTTAAATAAAAATAATCAAAGTTGAAGTTTGATCAATTGATTTCTGGATAAAAATAGACTGCCAATTGGTGTGGCACATAGCTTCCTCGCATCCTATCCACGTACATTATTGGTTTTATGCTTTTGCTAGCCATTATCATTTAATTGGTTTAATTTTTTCCCCCGTTATTTTTAATCTGTCAAAATTGTTTTGATTTATTACACGAATTAAAGTATCAATTTAGCAAAAGTTAAAGAGCACAGATGGTTCAAATTAATCTGGGGCTATCTGCGGGTTACATTCTATAAACTATAAAAGTTTCATTCTAATCAGATAAGTACTTTTGAACCTATAGGTGTAAATAAATGTATGTTTGTGCGCATGTGGATGACCAACAAATAGGCGCAGAAGGTTGAAACTTATATGGGACCAACAATGGGCTAATTATGACCTACCACCTAAAATTCATCAAAATTGGACGTGTAGTTTTTAAGATATGAAGGTTCGCAAAAATTCAACGACAGACCGACCGATAGACAGACAGACACGGAACCAAAAATGTTCCCTGATGTCTGAAACGGATTTCTGTCTTGGAATTTTTGAAATCGAAGACCTAAAAATTTTTCTTTCTTCAGAACGATCACATAGCTTCCGTTACCTTCGGTAAGCTCGGAAGCAATACATCGAAAAGGTAAGACCAGCCTTGGGCCAAAATATGGTGTGAATATTAGTAGATAGTTTAAAGTTTCTTGAAATTTTTGATGCATTCAATATTAAATATCTCATACTCCAAATTTGATTTTCAATTTTAACTTTAGAATTTAATTTAGGTTCGACACAGATTACCAATGAATTACCCGGTTTTATTTGTTAAATTTGCTCGATATTGTTTTAGAATTGTTATATTGTTATTTGTGTTATTTTATGTTATCGATAGAAGTGTTTCGAGATAAATTTTAAGATATGAAGAACCTAATACAATTGGGAGATACACACAATTTCTGTTCTAAATTACATTTTTGACACTGTACGATTGGATTGAACTTATGGACTCGACCGTCTATGCCCCGGAGAAGGGCGAAATATAGCCGAAATTATGACATGATATAACTGTGTAAAGATTTATCAAAAAAACCCTTAATGACCCCCGTCTAGATATAGTAAAAAAAACATTAGCTAAAAAGGAAAATTTGTATCCAAGAATTCCTGTAAACTTTACTCCTTAAATATAAGTAATAAGAGACATAATGAATGGAAAGGTCAGAATACAACCAAAAAACAATAAATCATAATTAAAACCAATCATTAAGAAGAAAAAAATATCACATAAACACTTAATACGATGAAGTAAACAGAACTACAGCCAGTAAAATAATAAATAAGTACAGGTGATGTCAAAGAACCAAGTGTGAATGGAATGTACTACATACGATGTACATTACAACTATATGATATATTCGACTGCATATAAAGAAAATTATTAGATATACATATATATATTATAGTACAAATACAAGAGTGAAGTGATGTTTTTAAAGATTACACACATATATATATATATATATATATATATATATATATATATATATATATATATATATATATATTTATATATATTTCACAGAATAGCAAAAGGATCCAATAAATGTCAAGTAATAACATAAAATGAAAATATGTACTTAAAATAAAAGAGAAGTAAATTCTATAAATTGAAACCAAATTAAGTTTTAAAGTATGCACCAATTAACATAAAGGAACATATTAAATAATAAAATTAAAAAGTAAAAAACAATTGATGGTTCCATATATTTAAAAATTAAAATAAATGGTACTTTAAAAATAAAATATAGAATTGAATACAATCGAGTTTATATATACTTATGCATAATAAACTATTTGTTTCTTTTGTTTGTAAGAGAAAAAAAAAATAAGTGAGAGACTTAATTATCAAACATGCATGTATAATTGCTTCATCGAAGGACAAGGAGAAATATATAGGAAAGCTCTGCCCACACTATTCTGGGTCAAATCATAGCAACAGGTTGGTACTAGGAGTGTCTCTTTCATTATTCTCTGCTTATAAGAAGTATTGACCACTGTCCTTGGACAGTACGACAGTTAAAAACCAAAAGAAATATATTTCATTACAGTACTGCATGACAAATTAACTGGTCTAGTTACCTTGAATATAAACTATTATACGAAACTACAATAGACATAGCTAAACAGACTCTTATAAGATTCCAAGATTAATAAATAAATTATTCCAATAATCTCATGATTCCAATTTAATTTGTCAACTTTTTAATAACTGTGAACAAAAAGCAAAATAGCATTTTCAAATAGAATAATTTAATTTTATTTCTTTTAATAAGAGGATATTATTTTTTAAAAAAATCATAAACCATTACATCCTGCTTACCACTATAATTTATAATTTATTGAGATGTTCGATTAAATAATATCTTTTATCTCTAATAAGAAAATGTGAGATCATAGAAATTAAATGTGAGAATAAATAAAATCTTTGTAAAATAAAGGGTTTCGTTGGTATTTTGATCACGAAATTAGAATAAGGGGGGGGGGGGGGGGGGGCACGCCACATTTTTTTTAATGATTTTTAACAAAAAGGCTTGGAAAATTAAACAATTTACTTAAGTGTTATATGTTTTGTTATCTACTCTTTAATACCTTTTATTTGATACCTCACATATCAAGCGAAAAACTAATATCAACTTGATTTTCGGTCTATTCACGAATTTAGTACTCTGGATCATGATTTATGAATTAATCATAAAAATAACTTCACCTTGGCGGGGAATCGAACCTGGCCTCTCTCCGACCGCGTTTAAAGCTATTTTCTCAGAACCTAGATTTTTCAGAACAGAGAGACGGCAGACAACAGACTGAAATTTAAAAGAAAAAAACAAAAAAAACACTTTTTTTGGACTCAAGGGAGTTAAAAACGTGTAAATCAAATTAAATTTCAAATCCAAATTTTTCGCGCTATTAAAATACTTCATCTTTAAACGAGAAAGTAAAAAACTTCTTGCATACGAGTCCGCAAGACAGTGAGACATTTTCATGTTTTCGCTCTGCGTAAACTACCGACATAAAATTAAATATAATCGGTAATTTATTCAAGTAATTGATAAAAGTAGATGGAAGATCATTTTTATTCTTATCTCCACACCGGCACTGCCGCGGCTTGATTACAAACGACTGTATTCAAAGGCACCGGCACGCCATCTAGGAATTGATAATATGCCTTTATACTAGGTAGGCCGAGAGGGCTCAGAGTTGATAGAAACCTCCTGTACTTTCCTAACTCCCTGTCACACCTATAAATCTTTTCGACTTTATTCGGCCCTACGAAGCGCGGTAGGGGAAGGCATCACAGGTGGAGACTGGATTACAGACCTCCTATACCTTCCTAACTCCCTGTTATACTTTTCTGAGTTTTTAAGCTAAAAGTAACGTAACGTTTTTGACTTATGTTCAATAGCCTAAACATGAAAATGTCAGAAACAGCTATTAAAATGTGGTTAGACTCACACAATTAATTCTTTTGTAGATAGCAATACAATATGGTGACCCCTCTCAACAATTGTAAATTAAACAAAGATATGACGAATTCAACAATTCATACTACAATTGGTTGTGACAATGATTGTAATGCAGAAGGATTAGTGTTGTTTGACAAGTGATGGTTTATTTTCAACAAATAAAAAAAAAAATGTAAGATCCGAAGCAAGAATGAACGTGGTTAGACTCGCCCTATTTTGTCTCTTAAATAAAAAAAGAATTTAGAACACGAACATAAGGGAGTAAGGGCAATAAACGTAGAGGCAAATGTCGTCAGATGTAGTGCCCTTAAACCTATGATAGCTGACTATATACAGTAATTATAACAAACTATGTATAGGTATAAGATAAAGGGTAATAAACGTAGAGGCAAATGTCGTCAGATGTAGTGCCCTTAAACCTATGATAGCTGACTATATACAGTAATTATAACAAACTATGTATAGGTATAAGATAAAGGGTAATAAACGTAGAGGCAAATGTCGTCAGATGTAGTGCCCTTAAACCTACGATAGCTGACAATATACAGTAATTATAACAAACTATGTATAGGTATAAGATAAAGGGTAATAAACGTACAAACTAATGTCGTCAGATGTAGTGCCCTTAAACCTATGATAGCTGACAATATACAGTAATTATAACAAACTATGTATAGGTATAAGATAAAGGGTAATAAACGTACAAACTAATGTCGTCAGATGTAGTGCCCTTAAACCTATGATAGCTGACAATATACAGTAATTATAACAAACTATGTATAGGTATAAGATAAAGGGTAATAAACGTACAAACTAATGTCGTCAGATGTAGTGCCCTTAAACCTATGATAGCTGACTATATACAGTAATTATAACAAACTATGTATAGGTATAAGATAAAGGGAAATAAACGTACAAACTAATGTCGTCAGATGTAGTGCCCTTAAACCTATGATAGCTGACTATATACAGTAATTATAACAAACTATGTATAGGTATAAGATAAAGGGAAATAAACGTACAAACTAATGTCGTCAGATGTAGTGCCCTTAAACCTATGATAGCTGACTATATACAGTAATTATAACAAACTATGTATAGGTATAAGATAAAGGGAAATAAACGTACAAACTAATGTCGTCAGATGTAGTGCCCTTAAACCTATGATAGCTGACTATATACAGTAATTATAACAAACTATGTATAGGTATAAGATAAAGGGAAATAAACGTACAAACTAATGTCGTCAGATGTAGTGCCCTTAAACCTATGATAGCTGACTATATACAGTAATTATAACAAACTATGTATAGGTATAAGATAAAGGGTAATAAACGTACAAACTAATGTCGTCAGATGTAGTGCCCTTAAACCTATGATAGTTGACTGAATATAGTAACTATAACAAACTGCATATAGGTATAGGAATATTTGCAATCTTCCATGATAATTCCTTATTCATCTATTTTACGTAACTTTATATTTAAATAAAAACGAGCAAATTTAAAAAAGAACTAATAAATTTAACTAAAAACAACACAATTAACAGAACATTTACTCAAAACACGGAGCGTTTTAAAACAAAACAATGAAATATTTAAATACAGCAGATTGCGAGTCATGTTTGTAATAAACAGTGTTGCCTACTTAACTCTTCGTTAAATCCGTTTAAACGCAGTTCTTTAACAAGAATTAAGTTGGCTGCACTGAATTTACAGGGAGTTATGCCATAACTCACTGTGGCTCGGCCAGGCAATTAAATAACACTTAACACCTTAAAAACCAGGCAGTTAACTTCTTCTCCCGCCTGGAGGTAAAATCTTATACTTAATATTGTGCCAATTTATTTTTTTCTATAACTGTTATATTTGTTTAAATATTCAGTTTGTTAAATATTGGAAAAATTAGAAGAAGAATGGTTTTTAAAAAATTGTTCCAATAATCTGGCTGAGGAAGAAATTTTTACCTAACTTGTGGAAAAATCATGTAAAGAAGGCTTTGCCATAGACTAATTTATGGATAATATTATATATATTTATGTATATAGATGTGATATGTATAAAAAAAAATGCACAATTAGCATTCCTGCATTCCTGAATAGGCAAGGTCCAGTAGCCAGGGGAGGACATTGCCTTTAAACCATCCGACTACAAAACGCTTTAAATCCTCCCAGACACCGCAGCCTATTAACATCTAACTACTAAGCGACCAATCAGATTAACTTAAAACAAACTATACCTAATTCAACCAATCAGATTATGTCACATTTATCTCCATCTATTACAAATTACCAATTAAATTATTTAGAAAAAAAACATTAATTAAACTTAACCAATTAGATTTACGTCAAATAAACCGTAAAAATGTAACGATTCGTAACACATTTCCAAACTTTGACGTACATCAAATTGGGTTATTTAAAAAAAAAAAAAAATGGCAGTGCTGTTAGTGGCTGAATACTGAACTATGCCGATATTTTGTTGTTATTGATAACGATAACAGAGCTAAACATATTTCAACTCTTTGTAATTTCATTAAATTTTGTTTAGAATTTAAAATACATAACATGTATATAATAAAACGTGGTTTATATATGTATTATAATTAGAGAGTTTTAATAAGACGTGAAGTTCAATTAACGTCATACGTCTTTCCAAAGTCAAACCTTCCGCGCATGCGCATATAAAATTGTCGTTCCGTGAAAAGACGCATTTTGCGTGCGAGTGTGGAGTTTGCACCCGAGCGACAGCGAGGGTAGCAAAACCACATGAGCAAAGCAAAATGTATTTTCCGCACGAGATTTGTACTTTATCTACCATTGCGGATTTTAATAATGAATACAGAAAAGAAATTAATAAACTTCTTGTATGTAAGTACTTATTTCTCTTTTGATTACGATGACATTAATTCATTAGTTGTATTTTGTGCCGAATTAATTATTTCGGGAGGCGTATAATTCTCCTCATTTTCTTCATAATCACTTAAATCACTCATTGTTTCTTTAAAAACTCGATATAAACAATTACTTTAATTAAACAAACAGCAAATTAGAATGTAAACAAACTCGCTAATCGTGCGTAAAGGTGAAGAATTCCTTTTTCTTCCGACCTAGGGCGGAAAAAAAAGAGGAATTCTTTACCTCATTAATGAATCCAGCTTCGAAAAGAATAACTTTCTATGCATCTAAACAGAGATATAATGTTTATATTTCGTATCAATCGTAGATAAAATATATTAAGCGATAAAACACCCTTTATAAGCGATTGTTCAATTAAAATTATTTCAGGCAGTCCATAAACGACCAAGTAATAGTACATTACGCGTCGAGTGCGGAAAGTAGCATTTTGCATGCGAGTGTGGAGTTTGCACCCGATTGACAGCGAGGGTTGTAAAACCACACGAGCAATGCAAAATGCCGTTTTCGCACGAGATGCGTACCGTACTTTATCTACGATTGTTAGATTTAAATTATAAATACAGAAAAAAATAAACTTGCTGTAAGTAAGTTCGTATCTCTCTCTTGATAAAGATGGGATTAATTCTTGAGTTGTATTTTTTGCCGAATTAATTATTTCTGGAGGAGTATTATTCTCCACATTTTCGTCAAAGTCACTTGATTCACTTATTTGTTTCACTAAAAACTCGATATAAACAGTTATTTTAATAAAATAACTGCAAATTAGTTTTGTTAAATGTAAACAAACTTGCTAATCGTGCGTAAAGCTGAAGAATTCCTCTTCTCTACCGCACTAGTGTGGTAAAGAAGAGGAATTATTCAGAACTATGGGACGCTCATACGCAATGAATACAAGTACGTAAATAATCACTTTCTACGCATCTAAACAAAGATATAATGTTTATATTTCGTATCAATCGTAGATAAAATATATTAAGCGATAAAACACCCTTTTAAAGCGATTGTTCAATTAAAATTATTTCAGCAGTCTATAAACAACCAAGTAAAATAATAAAGGTGACTCTCTGTTTGAATATCAAAGGGCTTTTCGTCGCTGTCGCGTACTACAACGCCGTTTGCTGTGTGTAAAAGCTCTCATTGTACGCTATACATTTCGGTCTTCGCCGTCACATAAAAAACGCCACCGACATATAAAGACGTCGCGTGCGTCGGCGACGAAAGTCACGTCAATATGAAACTGGGCTTTGATTTTCAATAAAACAACATAACCTCTCTGATACAAAAAGAAATTTTGAGTTTTAGTCTTTAGTCTATCAATCTAAAATATCAATTTCTTTGTAGTTTAAACAACAACTAAAGTTAGATTCACGTTGACAACCTGCGTGTATCTTCATAACGAAGTTTTAATTGATAATAAAATTTGATATGGATATGAGAAGTTTCAGAGTTACAATCAACCTCTCGATTAAGTCAAATGATTTATATTATTTTTATAGTAATATTTCAACTATTCTTAAAGCAAGCTATCAAATCACTAAAATTATAAGACGTATTTTAAATATATTTAGTACGTGAACTAATAAAATTTTAATCAGTTATACGAGACAAATCAAAAAGAAAACATGTGACACAATTTTCAATTATTTTTTAACGCGAAGAACGAAAAAAAAAGTAAGTTTTTGCATTTTAGTTTAACCACTATAAGACAGGTTTAGTTTAACCACTATAAGACAGGTTTAGTTTAACCACTATAAGACAGGTTTAGTTTAACCACTATAAGACAGGTTTAGTTTAACCACTATAAGACAGGTTTAGTTTAACCACTATAAGACAGGTTTAGTTTAACCACTATAAGACAGGTTTAGTTTAACCACTATAAGACAGGTTTAGTTTAACCACTATAAGACAGGTTTAGTTTAAAAGAAGTCTATTCAAAAATAAATAAAATTAAAGTAAAAAATAAAAAAAATATATAAATAAATGAAATTGAAAAACCTGATTTGATATTTTAACAGAAAATAATCCACTTAAAGAAAAGAAAGTACAATAATCGTCAAAGATTAGGAGACATTTATGTGCTCATCGTCCGTCTGTCAGTCTGCCTGACAGACTTACCTCCATGTTCTCAAGTCATTCCGACTCTCATAAATTTAATAAACCACTCAAGAAGTTACTACTGAACATGGGATAAACCATTTTTTTTTTTTTTTATAAAAATAAAAAAATAAAAAAAATTGCTTGGATCTTCTTTTTCAAGATTTCGTGTCCTTGGACTGAAATAAAAGTTCGAACTTGATTGTAAGATTATTCAAATATTAGTGTCAAGTTGTTTTAACTTGCATCGTTAATCTGTATTTAGTTTTTTTTTTCTTTTTTGAAGTCTAAGTTAAAACAAGTATCGGTTTTGAAGCAAAAATCTTTCCTTTAATGGATTTAAACAAGGTATACATTTTGCATTATGCATCTCAAATATTTATCGATATACTCGTAATATTAGTAAAATTAATGAATAACAGTACTCTTCTAAATTTAAACCTTGTCTATAACTAATCTTAAACTATATAAGTAATTTATTAAAAACAGTAATTTACTGATAGAATAAAATACAAAGAATTTTGACTATAAGCCTCATCCAGACTACCGAACAAAACAGAGGAAACGAGACGAGCATTGGTCTCTGCGCATGTGCAGTCTTAAGTGCGCATGTGCAGTCTTAAGTGCGCATGTGCAGTCTTAAGTGCGCATGTCCAGTCTTAAGTGCGCATGTCCAGTCTTAAGTGCGCCTGCGCATCTCAATCTGGGCATGCGTAGAGACCAATCCTTTGCTCGTTTCCTCTGTTCGGTTCGGCAATCAGACGGAGGCTTTAGTTCTACAATAGATAAGGACGTAGCTATTTTTATCAATCACTTATTATATAAATTTTCAAAACGTATCATAAAGAAATCTTTCTACTGACAGGATGAAATAAATTAGAGGTATTATGGAGTTAAATAATTGAAATTGAAGTATGTGAGGTACTTTGACCAGAAGGCGTATTATAAATAAAATGTTAAACAGGTGGCGCTTAAAGTGGCTTGCACATGCACCATTTGACAGTTTTTAGATTAGAGAAATATATTTTTCTCACTTATTTTCCTATCTCCATGATCTCAACCCTATTTAACATCTGTCATACTTCATTTAACTCACTCAAAGGTCGAGCTAAATATTAAAGGGATATAACTATTTATTTTTTTTTTTTTTTCAAAATGGAGATAATTTAACCAACTTAACTGACAACACTGCTTAGAACGGTAAACTAAAGATTGTAAGTACTCCTTAAGCCTCGCCCAAACCAAACAGAGGAAACGATCCGAGCATTGGTGTCTGCGCATGCCCCAGACTGAGATACGCAAGCACACTTTAGACTGGGCATGCGCAAAGACCAATGTTTGGCTTGATTCCTGTGTTTAGTTTGGCATTCTGGACGAGGCTTAATGAGTGATTAGTAACTTAAGTTCTCTGAGAGAACAGATGTTAACAATTTCAATTGTCAACCGACTTTCTATGGAAAATTTCAAAACTTATCAATTGTTTATCGAAAAAAAAAAAAATAGTTAAAACTAACAGAATAAAACAATAATAATTACGTCTTTAGTTCTACGATAAACAATATCTGTCCCTTTCTATGGAAAATCTCCAAACTTATCAATGATTTATACAAAAACTAGTCATAATTGACAGGATAAACCAGGAATACAATGAAAGTTTTACGACAGACAATGTTAATTCCTTTCTACACAAAATCTCAAAACGTTTTGATTGATTAAAAACCAGTTTCCTGACAAGATAAAAATATATTGAGTGGTGACTCCAGCTGTCAATCCCTCTCTAGGGCAAATCTCATCCATATCAGTGATTTATTAAAAACAATTTGTTTAATTACAAAAATAAAATACAAGAATAATGAAGTTAGTTTAACACTAGATCAGTCAATAAATTATCTACTGAGCTTATTTAGTGACAGGATAACTGGATAATATAAAACCAGTTTAAACTTAAGTTCTACCAACGGTCTTAAGTTCTACATACGAACTTTAGCTCTGCCTACGGACTTAAGTTCCACGGTGTCCAATTTAATATCAGTTTTGGGTTTTGAGAATTCAATTTTCGACTTCAAATGATAATTTTCAAATTTTTATGCGAAAAAGATATTTGGAAATGTGTCTAAAAAATATATAAATAATACATTTTTCTTGAATAGTCAACATTTGGTCCAGTTTCCACATGTTAGATTTTAAAAAATGTACTTTTTGGGTACAGGGTACATTTTGAACAACAAATAATAGGTATACTATCAATCTAAGATTGATAGTAAACCAAGATTGGTAGTAGTATCTAGGTAGAGATTTGTAGTAGTATCTAGAGGTCGACAAAGAAGTCATGAACACGGGAGAAACGGAAAGCTTAACTTCGTTTAAAATCGGAACTTCCGAGTAGTGCCGAAGTCAGTACAGTCGGATGCTAAGACAATAACCATTCCTAGTTTGTATGACATGCGCAGTTATGTCAAATCTCACGAATAACAACAGGAAGGTTTCCAATCTGTTAGGTTTCCTGTTTTGTTTGTTTTTATACAGCACGAACTATATTCAAACTCAGAAATAAAGAGGAGGAAAAAAAATAGATTAAGGAAAAATAATATCGATTTAGATTTAAAGAATATTATTATAAATAATAAATAAATAATAATATAAAGATATTATCGTATATTATTAGTGATTTATTATCAGGTACAGTGTTGCCTGTTGCAAAAAATATAGAAGTTATCAAAAATAAAATTATTAATAACAGAAGAACAACACTGTGTTTTTTGACCGTTGTCTATTATATCAAAAACTGACTGTACATGGCGACACTAGCGCACTCCCCTCATTTCCATGACTTCTTGGTCGACCTCTAGTATTGATTATGAAGATTGACAATCTTCATTCTTCATTTAAGAACAAGCAGGCGATTTGATGAACAGAGTTTTTTGAAATTTACACGTATATAGTCAATTGAATCCTTGGACTAACAACCTATAGCTTTAACAAAATGACCCATTATTTATTAACAGAAATTTTGTTTGTCCGAAATCACTCCCGCCCCTTTTATCTCAGTTAACAGAGGATCTTCTTTATATACATTTTAGTTTATTAATAAACTTGAATAATATCGAGCGTAGTCACATCTTAAATTTTATATTGGTTCAAGTATTTAGAATAAAATTTAGTTTTAAATAAAATTAAGTTAAGATCTAATATAGTGGTATAATCCCTTCGGTAGGCAAGGCCCTTCTCGTACTGTTAGCCTCAGAGTTAATTGCACACACTCATACAACACACACACACGCATAAATATATATATATATATATATATATATATATATATATATATATATATATATATATATATATATATATATAAAATATATATATATATATATATATATAAATTATCCTTCTAAGACAAAAAAAAATTACGAAGGCTATTTGTCTTAAGTAAAGTAAATAAAATAAAATAATTCGAGTAGAAAGTGTTAATATTTACCCTTGGCTTATTTTTACTCCAAAGATCCAATAAAGAACTTCAATTCTAGAAACAGAAAAAAAAAATTCCAATTAAAAATTAATAATAAATTAATAAAAAAGCTCACTTATTTTTAAAAGTAGGTATAGTACATGAAATCTGTAATATTATTTTTTTCAAAGCTTTGTTATCACCAATATTTAATTTTTGTTATTTGAACAAAAATTAATTGGATTTTACCTTATATAACCACTCGTCCGATTTTAATGAAATTTGAATGGTAGGTTATAATTAGCTCATTATTAGTTCCACATAAGTTTCAACATTCTGCGCATATTTGTTTCTCTTCAACATGTGCACAAACATACATTTATTTATACCTATATCTTCAAAAGTACTTATTTGATTTATTTGAAATTTGGACAGTTTGTCGAAATTAGCCCGAGGAAGGTTTTAGTTTAATTTCAACCGTCTTCGATCTTTAATTTTTACCTAATTGATACTTTAATTCATGTAAAAAATCAAAACAATTTTGACACATTTAAAAATGGGAGAAAAATTTAAATAAATTAGACAATAATGGGTTATACAAGCATAATATCAATAAAGTATGTGATAGGATGCGAGGAAGCTATGTGCCACACTAATTAGCATACACACTAATTTCTTGTGATTTTATAGTGGTTTAAGTGTTAAAAAATAAAATTTAGTTTTAAAGTCAATTATGTTGTGATTATAATTATTACTTTAATTTAACAATGAGAAAAAAATCATAATTAAATTATTATATACTTTAGGCTTTATTATTAGGCACTTCTTTACATTGTTACTCCCCTTATAAAGAAAACAGAGGGGAGTAACAATCTAAAGAAGGTGTATGGAATAATCTTCTTTAGACTGTTACTTCCCTAATATAAACAGAAGTGTGATATTACTTTGTCCCAAAGTACATTAGACTAAACATTCCTTTTTCTTAATAGTTATTTAGTATGTCATTTATATTCTAAAAAAAAGCAAAGGGGAGTAACAATCTAAAGAAGTACCTATTATTCAATAGTTTAATACAGTTTATTAATATAAGGTTTAATAATATTGATTATATATTTCGTTCTTTATAATATTATATTAATATATATTTAATATGTATATATATTAAAATATATTATATAAGGTAGAAATAACAGGACGAAGTTATTTCTACATGATTAATTCATGTAAAACCTTGTAAACCTAATGGAACTTAAAACTAAAAAAAGAACTAAAAATGAAAAAAAGAAGGAAAAAAAAGGCACGGGGTAAAATATCAAACGAAAACGACTTTAGAAGAGAACAATAAATTTTCTACAGAGAGCATTACAATTTGTTCCACCTTACTAACCAGCTAGGCAGTAAATTATCGCTTATACACTAGAGCAACCACATAGAAAAACCATCTCGAACGACTCCTAAACGCACTCTTAAACAACATAACAACCATTTAAAAACCTAAAAAACCATATAGTTCATGTAACAAATAAATATTACAAAAATGACAAGATTATATCTACCGATTTTTACTTTTCCTCACTACCTATAGTAGGAAAAGTATTGTTTTCACCAAAAAGTTTTTTTTTCGAGATTTCAACGGAATTATCCTTTTTAGGTGTTTTTAAAACCTCCTAAGTGGTTTTCAACATGACGTCTGTATGTAAGTATGTATGTGTGTATGTGTGTGTGTTATCATCGTAGCGCCCCAGGTATTTAATCTAGAGAGTGTGAAACTTGCAGAATAATCAGTCCAATTGTAGTGGTGCCGCCCGGAAAATCAAATTTTTCCGCCATTTTGAACCCAGTTTGTTGAGTCAGCAAAAATTTAAAAAAATTGTAATAAATCGAAAATGGTCCTGATTGAGTTGAAATTTGGCACGAATATACTGTATGACAAACAAGCCCACCAAATTTCATTTTGATATTGGCCACCATTTTGAAGTAATAAATTTTTGACCTTTTTAAACTTTGACGGTTAATAATACCGAAAGTATAAATAGGCTTTTGACATATAGCATAGCGTTGGAACCGGAAAAAATTAAGGAACAAATATAAAAAAAAACGATGAAATTCCATTAATTAGTTTACAAGTTATAAGCGAATATAATTATTTATTAGTGCGATAATTTTGATGACGTCAAAGTTTGTTTACATCAGTCAAAATACCGCCAAACTTCAAATAATTAAATCAAATATAGGTATTAAAAAATATGGTTTTTCCGTGGTAGGCTGTGAAATAGTAACTTTAGAGCCTAAAAAACATAGCTAAAATCCATTTTTTCATTACGTGGACTTAAAAAATCTTTTCATTACTCCTAGCTGTAAAGAAAAAATCTTTTACGTCCTTGGCACTAAAAGATTTTTTCTTTACGGCGGGTAGTTGTCAAAACTTCCGTTAGTAGTGCTGCAGTCTTTGTAGAAATGCTTCTAGTACGATAAAAATCCGCTAGATGTCAATGCGTTTTATTTATCTTTTCGTATAGTGTAACCTCAATTTAAGGTTTCTTTTTTTAAGTCTTAAGTATGTACTAATATTTGTTATTATTATATATTGATTAGTGATTAATATTTAATGCTTTTTCATTGTCTGCTACCTCGGAAAAAATAGCATATGCTACGCGACTTTGAAGTGTTTTTTCTTTACCTTGGCAATATTTACTGTCTCGCTTCGCTCGACAGTAAATGTAATTGCCGCGGTAAAGAAAAAACTCACTTCACAGCCTTGTAACATAATATACTATTTTTTTAAGAATGATAATAAATCAGTTTGCTCAGAACGGTCACCCATCCAAGTACTGACCATGTCCAATGCTGCTCCCTGTGAGGAAAAGTTCCGAGGTACCCTGTACCAGATTTTTTGTATTCGATTATGCATTTTTTTTGGGGGGGGGGGGGGTTAAAAATGAAGAGATCTCAAATGAATTTAAAGGATTGAGGTGGAATGACAGACATATAATTTTGAGGCCCATTATAATGAAGTGAAAAGGCTAAAGCCTGTAAGAGCCCATGTGTAATGGAATCATTATGCCAAACTAAGATGGGTAAGAAATAAATTTTGTCTGTTGGTTCAAAGTTGTTTTTTTGAAAACCACGCCTTCTTACAATATCCACATTTTATCTTCTTTTAGATTTCCTCTTCAGACTTTTTGGATCATACTTATATGGACTTAATTAGACCATCCACTATTTTATCTAATTTCTTCTTCCTCTTCTTTTCTCTCTTTTTATTTATTTAGTATTTTTTTTTACCCTTCGTTGTTTATTTAACTATTGCTTTTATACGTATTTAAGTACAATGTTAATAAATAAAAAGTCTTCAATTTTTTTTTTTTTTTTTTTTTTTTTTTTTTTTTTTTTTTAAAGATAAATAAATAAGGGAGACATCGTTCTTTAAAAAAAAAAAAAAATCAGACAGTAATTTTTTAATGCTTATACACCAAAGTTTAATAATTTATAAAACAGATAAACATCGTAAAATGAATAAAAATTGACTGCCAATTAGTGTGGCACATAGCTTCTTCGCATCCTATCATTTACTTCAATGTTATATTAACAATAACATTATTGTTATATTATATTGTTTAAGTGTGATATTCCTTTGTCTCAAAGTACATTAGACTAAACATCCCTTGTTCGTAATAGTTATTTATTCAGTCATTTATATTCTAAAAAATTATAGTGGGAGTAACAATCTAAAGAAGTACCAATTTACGTAGGTTAAATAAATTTAAAATTCTTTACAATGTAAAAAGGAGTAAACAAAATTCTATTTAGCACAGTACTTCACAGACTCAACTAGAAAAGTTTCGTGTAACGCTAACGCTAATGTTAAAATTTGTATCATAAAATATTTATTACATCAAACACATCGACTAATATTTTATACACTATGCCTTTCAGTTGTCACATTAAACGTTTTATACACAATGTAAGAAAAGGGGGCTTCAATAAACGGAAGTTCCCCTATAAATGTTACGTCTTTACATAAGAAAAGAGACATTGAATAGCGATTCTCTCATTCGTCCTTTAGATCCAGCTTAAACTACAAATAAAAAAATATCACCCTTATTTTTAAAATTCCCATACAACCCTACGTATAAAGTATTGTGACATTATAGTCACCCTTAACGAAAAATAGAATTTATACGCTTCACGTTTTATCAATAACAATGTAAATAAAACCTTGCATTCGCAACAACGTAAGTTTCATAACATAAAAAAGTAACGACATAGTATCCACTGATATATTATTTTGAAAAGAGTACATGTTAGGTTATTAGTATAGAAGACTATATAGGTATCAATACGCAGTTGGAAGAATATATTTTTAAAATCGAGTAGATTAAAGAGTTACAAATGTAGGCCATGGTAAGTTATTAGTAGAAGACTATATAGGTATCAATACGCAGTTGGAAGAATATATTTTTAAAATCGAGTAGATTAAAGAGTTACAAATGTAGGCCATGGTAAGTTATTAGTAGAAGACTATATAGGTATCAATACGCAGTTGGAAGAATATATTTTTAAAAAAGAGTAGATTAAAGAGTTACAAATGTAGGCCATGTTAAGTTATTAGTAGAAGACTATATAGGTGTCAATACGCAGTTGGAAGAATATATTTTTAAAAAAGAGTAGATTAAAGAGTTACAAATGTAGGCCATGTTAAGTTATTAGTAGAAGACTATATAGGTGTCAATACGCAGTTGGAAGAATATATTTTTAAAAAAGAGTAGATTAAAGAGTTACAAATGTAGGCCATGTTAAGTTATTAGTAGAAGACTATATAGGTATCAATACGCAGTTGGAAGAATATATTTTTAAAAAAGAGTAGATTAAAGAGTTACAAATGTAGGCCATGGTAAGTTATTAGTAGAAGACTATATAGGTATCAATACGCAGTTGGAAGAATATATTTTTAAAAAAGAGTAGATTAAAGAGTTACAAATGTAGGCCATGGTAAGTTATTAGTAGAAGACTATATAGGTATCAATACGCAGTTGGAAGAATATATTTTTAAAAAAGAGTAGATTAAAGAGTTACAAATGTAGGCCATGTTAAGTTATTAGTAGAAGACTATATAGGTATCAATACGCAGTTGGAAGAATATATTTTTAAAAAAGAGTAGATTAAAGAGTTACAAATGTAGGCCATGGTAAGTTATTAGTAGAAGACTATATAGGTGTCAATACGCAGTTGGAAGAATATATTTTTAAAAAAGAGAAGATTAAAGAGTTACAAATGTAGGCCATGGTAAGTTATTAGTAGAAGACTATATAGGTATCAATACGCAGTTGGAAGAATATATTTTTAAAAAAGAGTAGATTAAAGAGTTACAAATGTAGGCCATGTTAAGTTATTAGTAGAAGACTATATAGGTGTCAATACGCAGTTGGAAGAATATATTTTTAAAAAAGAGTAGATTAAAGAGTTACAAATGTAGGCCATGTTAAGTTATTAGTAGAAGACTATATAGGTGTCAATACGCAGTTGGAAGAATATATTTTTAAAAAAGAGTAGATTAAAGAGTTACAAATGTAGGCCATGGTAAGTTATTAGTAGAAGACTATATAGGTGTCAATACGCAGTTGGAAGAATATATTTTTAAAAAAGAGAAGATTAAAGAGTTACAAATGTAGGCCATGGTAAGTTATTAGTAGAAGACTATATAGGTATCAATACGCAGTTGGAAGAATATATTTTTAAAAAAGAGTAGATTAAAGAGTTACAAATGTAGGCCATGGTAAGTTATTAGTAGAAGACTATATAGGTATCAATACGCAGTTGGAAGAATATATTTTTAAAAAAGAGAAGATTAAAGAGTTACAAATGTAGGCCATGGTAAGTTATTAGTAGAAGACTATATAGGTATCAATACGCAGTTGGAAGAATATATTTTTAAAAAAGAGTAGATTAAAGAGTTACAAATGTAGGCCATGTTAAGTTATTAGTAGAAGACTATATAGGTATCAATGAGCAGTTGAAGAATTTATAGAAATAGTATGTTATTTTACGTGAAAGGTTGATGAATCTAAAATGTAGGCATCTGAAGAAAGTTAAACTTATTTAAAGCATAAAATGAAATCAATGAGTAATTACTTGAATGAAACTTGGTGACAGGCTCTGTCAATATGTTAAAAGTAGTTAGTTAGTATATGCAATCTGTCAAAGCAGTAGATTGGAAATTATGACAGGTTGTATCACTACCTTAGTAGTAATTAGTTGGTAAAGTAACCTTAGCAGGAGGTTAAAAGTAATGGATAAGGTTTTATCCATACGTTAGTAGACTTAGATGTAAGTTAAATAATAAAATAAACCTTTAAAACAGGTTGTCGCGCAGTAGATTGGAAGTTATGACAGGTTGTATCACTACTTTAGTAGTAATTTGTCGGTAAAGTAACCTTAGTAGGAGGTTAAAAGTTATAATAAGTGATGGATAAGGTTTTATCCATACTCTAGTAGTTAGGTTAGTAGTCTTGGAAGAACGTTATATATTAAAATAAACCTATAAATAGGTTGTAGTCTTAGCATAAGGTTGAAAGTAATAAAATTAACCAATGAATAAGGTTCAATAGCTCTATTGGTAGTTAGTAGTCTTAGAAGTAGGTTAAATGTTAACATAAAGCCTCGTCCAGACTGCCGAACCGAACAGAGGAAACGAGCCGAGCATTGGTCTCTGCGCATGCCCAGTCTAAAGAGCGCATGCGCAGAGAGTCTGGACGAGGCTTAAACCAATATAGAAAAGGTTGTATCAGCAGTTTGAAAGTGGTTTATTATTAGTAAGTGCGCTCATAGCATTAGATTGAAAGTAACAGCAAGGACCAATAGATAAGGCTCTATGACTCCATTCGTATGTTAGTAGTTAGTAGTCTTAGAATTTGGTTAGATTTTAACATAAAGCCACGTCCAGACTGCCGAACCGAACAGAGGAAACGAGCCGAGCATTGGTCTCGCACTTCAACGCGCATGCCCAGTCTAAAGTACGCATGCGCATCTCAGACTGGGCATGCGCAGAGTCTGGACGAGGCTTAAAACAACATAGAAAAGGTTGTATCCGCAGTTTAGATTACTATTATATTAGTAAGTGCTTTCATAGCATTATATTGAAAGTAATATAACCAATATAACGCTCTAGGGCTCTAATCGTATCTTATTAGTTATTAGTTTTAGAAGTTTATTGAATGAAAATATAAAACTATGTAAAAGGTTGTATTCAAAGTTTGGTGGTAGTTAGTTAGTAATAATTAAGTAGTCGAAGGGTGTGTTTAGACGATTCAATTTAACTGCTCCATACAATTGAACGGCACGGTTTCAATCTAATTGAACGCCTCTATACTGTATAGACGAATCAATCAAATGGAATCACCAACGGGAAAAAAACACATAAACATAACCTAACCACAGCTAAAACATAAACATAACCTATGCATCTTAAACCTTCTATTCCATCAAAAAGAAAACAAGTTCAATCAAAAGAAAAACAATTTGATGTTCCCATAGAGCCATTCAATCGAATTGCTTAAGCAGATGAACTAGTTAAACATCTTTTCCATCAGCAATAGCAATGAGGAATTTTCGATTTGGTGTTGACATATTTCAATCTTAGCAAGAGCAATAAATTCGAACTGTCTAAACGCATCTTTAGCAGTAGGTTGAAAATATATGAATCTATGGAGATTTTTAAACAACACGTACTTTTTTTTTTAACGTACTTTTCATTTTGAGCGATTTTTCTAACAACAAAAGTTATTGCTATCCAATTACCGACCAATTACATAAAAAAAAAAATATAGTTAAAGTAAGAACTCAACGTCAAATTGTTAAAGATAAAAACCCTCTTAGCCAGCAAAGACAAGTTGAGTAGGTGTTTGGTGTGAGAACAAAGTACTTGTAGATGATTTGGTATCTACAAGTGGTTAGAGGTAGTTTATTTTAGAAATGTATTTATATAGACAGAGGTGAAATTGTACAAAACGATTTATAACAAACGTAGTAACAAAACAGCTTCTTATTTAGACCGTCTTTTAAGTGTTTGTTTTCTTCTTTTTCATAATTATATTATGAATTGAAATACATCAGTATTTTCAGTTGTTGATTTTCATAATCGTTGTAATGTGAATTCAAATTTACGCAAAAAAAAAAAAAAAAAAATCACAAAATTATTTGACCTAAATCTATCATTTACAGCCAACCCCCTCAAACTTCTACCTCCCCCCCCCCCCTCCCCCTTCTACCTGCCTTCTACTCAAACTTCTTTCACAAATTACATGCGAAAGATTAAATAGTATTAAATATAATGATTCAAAAGATTAATAAATAAATATAGGTGGATTCTCTTTTAAAGGTAAATAATTTTAGAAATGTTTTGCGTTATTAACGACATTGCAGGTTACTATCAAGCCTGAAATTTCATTTATTTTGTCATATTTGTCATTAAAAAACTGATAAAACATTATTAAAAAAGAAAACATATATATATAACCCATATATACTACAATTTTAGGTACTTCTTTAAATTGTCACTCCCCAATGTTTTTGTTTACTATAAATGACTTTAAATAACTACATATTAATGGCGGAGACACACCTGAGCATTCGCCCCGAATGAGCATGCGTTTCCGTTCGGCTTGCCCTATCCATTTCTGCAAATCGGGGCGAATGCATGCTCATTCGGGGCGAATGCTCAAGTGTGTCCCCACCTTTAGAAAAAGGGATATTTGGTCCAATGTACTTTGGGATTGGGACAAAGGAATATTACACTTCTGCTTTTATAACGGGAGTAATAGTCTGAAGAAGAACATTCCGTAACCTTCTTTAGATTTTTACTCCCCTCTGTTTTTTTTATAAGGGGAGTAACAGTCTAAAGAAGTGCCCAATTTAAAAATCAGTATACCTTTAAAACCATGATAATTTACCCATATAGAGATAAACTATATTAAACTAATTTTATTTTTGACGGAACTTAATTGTTCCGTTGTCATATAATACACAATAAGTCATCTATTAATAAAATGTTTCATCTTTATTATAGAAAGAAAAGTAAAAGAAACTGTTAAGTGACGATACAATTGAAACCCATATAAATGTACATAAATATTCTTTTAGTGATACCTTATCAACACGACAAAAATTATTATTGACTCTTGTAAAGTATAATTTACATTCCTATTTTCATACATATATAATCCTGAGTACAAAATTAGTAGAATGAAAATTGATCGATGTTAGTTTGTCACTTGATATGTTAGTTATTCAAATATTATTCTAAATCAAAGTGGTCACCTATCAAGTGGCTAACTAATACAAATTGATTTTCGGTCTACTAACTACTTTTGGTGGCAGTAGCGTACACAGAAAATTTTTTCGGGGGGGGCCCAACCTAATTTAACTTATATGCGGGTTTAGCATACCCCATGATTTATTATAATTGTAATTTCTCCCCCTTTTCAACACTCTAATTTCAATTTAAACCTCATATTTAAATAAAATAAAATCCTATGAGGTAACACCTCACTATGTGATGTGATCGTTCTAAAGAACGATTATGTCTCCGATTCCAATAATTCCAAGACAGAAATCTGTTCCAGTTATCAGACATTTTTGATCCCGTTTCTGGCTGTTAGTCTGTCTCTCGCTCAATCATTGCTAACAATTCTTAAAAACTACTCTTTCGATTTTAATGAAATTCGGATGGCAGTTAATTAGCATATAAAAAGTCCATTGATGGTCCTATATAAGGTCAAATCTTCTGGTCCCATTTCCCTCCACCACATTTCTCCACCTGCCACCATTTCTCTTCCACATGTGCACACACATACATTTATTTACACCTTATCTTCAAAAATATTCATCTGATTTTATAAAACTTATCTGATAGATAAGTTTAATAAAATTAAATAATTAATTTAATAAAAGTTTAATTTAAATCAAATTATAATTATTATTAACTACGGGAAACAGACAGTGAAAAATACATTCCAGCGCCGGGATTTGGACCACGGGCCTCTATATAAGTTATAGAGTTAATAAAAGTTTAATCACAGATTAACATGAGTAAAGTATCAATATAGCAATATTTTAAGAGGCAGACGGTTAAAATTATTCTTGGACTATCTGCGGGCTACTTTAAACAAACCATTAAAATTTCATAAAAATCAGATGAGTACTTTTGAAGATATAGGTGTAAATAAATGTATATCTGTGCGAATGTGGAAGAGAAATAAATTGGTGCAGAAGATTGAAACTTATACGGGATCAGCAATGTTATAACCTGGCTAATTATGACCTACCATCAAAATTTCAATAAAATTGGACGAATAGCTTTTAAGATATGTTGGTTCGCAAAAATTGAAGGACAGGCGGACACGGGACCCAAACTGTACCCTGATGTTGAACAGATTTCTGTCTTGGAATTTTTGAAATAGGAGACATAAAAATTGTTCGTTCTTCAGAACTGTCACATATCTTCCGTTTCCTTTGGTAAGCTCGGAAGCAAAACGTGATCCATACTGCAAAAGCAAACGTGGATTTTGAGCACATACGAATTTCAAATTTATATCTAGAAGAGAATTCTTCTCTAAGAAAATTAAATACCTATTGCAAAACAAAAGAATCATTCGCTCATTCGCTGGGTAATTACATGGGACATTTAACATCAAATGTTTTCTGAACGCTTTTTGAGTTTTTAGATTTAAATTTACTATTACTATGTAATATGAATCAGTTTTTTCACAAAATGATAAACCGATTTATTTATATTGCCTCTGTTTTCCCACTACATGTCGACGAACACTAGTCCGACCTGAGTCAGCAAGAGGGGAATGCCGCATAGACAAGAGGACCCGTACTTAGCGTTCTACACACAATCCTGGTCCAAAACAAAAATTTGCTACTGAAATCCACAACCATCATTTCCCCATTTAAGCCAGTCTAGTGTGCATATTTTAATTCAATTAATTTAATTCCATCGACAAAAGTTCGAGTTGACTCGGGCCTCATTTAATTTAATGTGCTTAACACCTAGGCCGAGCCGGCAATCGGGTCTATTATTGAACGCATCCCAATTTATTTTGATGCATAATTTCCATCGACAAAATCGGGCCTACTAGCAATCAGGCCGATTCATTGTACTCATCCTAATCAATTCAATGCACTTAATTCTATAGCAAAAAATCCGGGCCTAGCTGTCAATCGGAGCAGTCTATTTTTACGAATCCAAATTCAATTCATTGCATTAGGATTCGTAATGAATTGAAGCTGTCCTATAATGCAACCTCTGCTATTGAACTGGATTAAAACCACAAAAAAAATCATTGAATTCAATTGGCGAAAAATCGGGCCCAGCCGAAATTGGGTCGATCAAGTTTAATGTTTTTAGTTCCACTGGCAAAAATCAAGGCCTAGTCGGCAAATGAGCCGATTTATTTCATGCATCCTAATTTAATTCAATGAATCTAATTCCATCAGCAAAAATCTCGGTCCAGCCAAAATCGGGCCGCTATAGTGAGTGTTCAATAGTTTTAGTTTCATCGACAAAAATCCGGGCCCAGCCGACAGTCGGGCCGGTATAGTGTTTAATAAATTTAATTCCATCGGCAAAATCCGGGCCTAGCCGACAGTCGGGCCGGTATGTTGTTTAATAAATTTAATTCCATCGGCAAAATCCGGGCCCAGCCGACAATCGGGCCGGTATAGTGTTTAATAAATTTAATTCCATCGGCAAAATCCGGGCCCAGCCGACAGTTGGGCCGGTATAGTGTTTAATAAATTTAATTCCATCGGCAAAATCCGGGCCTAGCCGACAGTCGGGCCGGTATGTTGTTTAATAAATTCAATTCCATCGGAAAAATCCGGGCCCAGCCGACATTCGGGCCGGTGACGTGTTTAATAAATTCAATTCCATCGGCAAAATCCGGGCCCAGCCGACATTCGGGCCGGTATAGTGTTTAATACATTTAATTCCATCGGAAAAATCTGGGCCCAGCCGACAGTCGGGCCGGTATAGTGTTTAATAAATTCAATTCCATCGGTATAATCCGGGCCCAGCCGACAATCGGGCCGGTATAGTGTTTAATAAATTTAATTCCATCGGCAAAATCCGGGCCCAGCCGACAGTTGGGCCGGTATAGTGTTTAATAAATTTAATTCCATCGGAAAAATCCGGGCCCAGCCGACAGTCGGGCCGGTATAGTGTTTAATAAATTCAATTCCATCGGTATAATCCGGGCCCAGCCGACAATCGGGCCGGTATTGTGTTGAATGAATTTAATTCTATCGGCAAATCCGGGCCGAGCTTATTTGGGGGTGATTAAGTGTATACACACCATAAGATAATACTTAATTAATTCCTTTTATTGGAAAATATTTACTGCCAATTCGAATGCATCTGTCATTACTGTTTTTTTGGTTTTAAGTGTATGGCGGGTCTTAGGTATGTAATCATTTCGGGGGGGGCCAGGGCCCCTTGGGCCCCCCCCTGTGTACGCCACTGTTTGGTGGTACATAATTTGGTACATAAATGGCAGTACTTGGCTCTCCACTAGTTTATTTTCAAATGCCTATTGCCCAAGCTATGTCCCGCAGACGAACTTAGTCGACCAAATATTCTTAAAATGAACTAAAAGATTATACTTATACACAACATTTTAGCTTGATGTTAGTCACACACTTTTTTGCACGCTATCTCCTGGACTATAATTATGATTTATTTTTAAATGGTAAAAAATTAATTCGATATAAGATAATTATTAATGGATATATGTATTTCAATGTGATAAATGTTGGTAAACAGTTCATTAGTGTCACTAATAATAATAATAATAATAATATGCATCACTAACTTAAATGATCCTTAAAGACTTCACTATAATTATTTGTTTACAATAAATCGATAACGAGTCATGGTCGAAAGTGGGCTACTAAAATATAGGTGTCATTTCACGATATATCGATAACTAATCACGTTCTAAAGCCTGCTCATTTTTTATTTAAAACTCAAAGCTAGTTATTATTAAAAAAATACTTTAAAGATTTTGTCGCAATTTGTCTTTAGAACATAACCCGTCTAAATGTTATTATGACTAACCTAATAAACTTTCTTTTTTTTTTTTCAAATATCTTTCATTGCTTACCCGTTTTGTTTATTGCACCGACATTTTTTTAAATCATGAAAGGAAATGAAAAGAGAAAAATAATTTGAAAAAGGAAAAAAAAATTAAATTAAATTTCCATTTTATAGCAAGATAAGTTTGTTTTAAAGGTCTCATATATTTTTATTTTGTAAAAGATCATAAAAATCGGCCGGTTGAAAAAAAAAAAGAAGTTCATTGACCCTTTTAAGCAGTAAATAAAAAAAAGAAAACATTTTCCATAAACGTTTTAGAAAAAAAAAAAAAAAAATAAGGATGTATTTAATAAAAAATAATTTTATAAAAAAAAAAACAGGATGAACCGAAAACAGTAAAGCAAAAACAGGTCCTGGGAAGTTTACTTAAAATAGTATTTCTACTCTGTCAAATATAATTAGGATTCGAAATCAAAAACCTCAACATTCCCTCCACATCGTAAAAGTGTTGAATTCTTAACAAAACACTATTTTAAAAAATGATAATATTTTAATAGACTGAAATTAATATTTGTTAAAGAATTACAATCACGAACAAATCAAATTGATGGGTAATTATAAGCGGAGAAATTTAAATTTATAATTACAATAAATTTTCAATAATAAATAAAATTTAAACATAAAAGTTCTTTGCTAAAAATGTTTTTAACTATCTACTTACTAGACTTTAATATATAACAATCTTCAAATAACAATTAGATGTTACAAACGTTGTCTAGTTAATAACTTCTTCACTTAGAAAATGGTGTTTATCGCTAGACCGTCTTTTTTTTAGTAACAACATATTCCAGGTATGAACAGCTGCTGCTGTAAATAATTGTTTTATCAGTTAATTAGTTTTTCTGTTATTTTATTTTTAATCAGTTATTTTTATCAGTTTTATACTAACATTAATCATAATATATTGCACCAGACTACCAATAATATTATAGTAGTTTGATATATATGTATATAATTTGGAACAATACATTATACTCTCTGAACTATGTATCATACGGTACTAAGTAGTAATATATTTAAAGTACTACCACTTCCATGGTACTACCTTTTACTATGATTTTACATGGTACTAATATATTTTTGTATGAAACTTTCTTTACACCCGACTTTACCAGAAGGGTAATGCATGCTTATATACATATAATATAAAGTTCGAGTGTGTACGTGTACAATGTATGATTATGGAGATAAATAGATCCATCTAAACCACCATAATACCATAAAATTATCCTTATGCATCACGATGTCTAAAACTGGTGAAATATAATCAGTTATACTATTAGGTGAAATATAATCAGTGAAAAATAAATCAGTTCACTGATTAATGATTAATGACCAACTAAGTGGAAACAGATCTATATTAAACCGTTAACAAATTTGGTATTATTGATACATTTTTGGGCTGGGGGGGGGAGGGGGGTCAGACTAAATTTTCCGGCACCCAAAAAAACAAAATAAAAATAATACAATTTTTCGCTACAGTTTTATTTTTTTTAAATATAGAACCAAAAAGTTAGGACATAACAGAAGGTAGCTCGAATTTTCACTTTTTAGTACTATATTTCGCTAATTGGGCACTAAGGTATATATTTGTTAGATTTTATATAAAATTATTTTTGAGCTCCTAGCGGACCAAAATGCAATTTCTTCTATTCTGGAAAACAACTGCCTTTTACAACATAAAAACCGTCTGCAGAGGGGGAGGTATAATGATTAGCTAAACTGTTGGCTACACTGTATTCAATGCCTAAAAAAATTAACTATGATTAAATGTTTTTTTCATGGAGTGGATACAATTTTTGAGAAATACAGATAAAACGAATAATATTATTTTTGACAATTAACTTTCTAATTCTGCTCTTGGGAGATTTAGTACCATTATTATCATTAAGTCTCAGAAGATAAAACTTCATAATTAAACTTAATATCCAGAAATTACAGTAAGTATTTTCCTAAATGAAACGGTTATCGGTATTTCACAGAACTGAAAAACAGTCGTCAGTTTCTTGTGACAACAGAAATCCAAGAATCAATCACAATTAATGGTTTCTGAATGATGAGGCAGCAATATCCGTTCTAGTTGCAGCTCCGACAGTTTTCAAGAATACCTGGACAATAAACCAATATTCCTGGATTATATTGTCTGGAAATGAATCCTTCATTTATGTCTTTCATGAGTTTTAATCCTTATCAATAAAAGGGTTATAAAAAAAAATAATGCTAGTAAAATGCAAATTGGTTCTTGCAACTGAGAATATATGGGATTTATTCATTTTAAAGAATACAATAAGAGTACGAAATAATCTGTGTATCGTCAAATCATAGTGGATTGCTGATAAGCTACTATTAAATGGTTAAACTATTTTTGCTTATTTTGATAAACTGATAACGAATTTTATTCAGTAATTTTGAACACAGTTGGTGTTAGATTCATCCTACCTACACCTTTCTCTATTTCAAGATGAAACTTAAACACTAATAACTAACTGATAATAAAAATATGCTGATAAAGATAAAATTGTTCTATTCATGTAATTCAACAAAATAGTTACACAATAACTAACTGATAATGAAAACATGCTGATAAAAATTGTTCTATTCAGGCCATTCAACAAAATAGTCGCATAATAACTAACTGATACCAAAAACATGCTGATAAAATTGTTCTATTAAGGTAATTCAACAAAATAGTCGCATAATAACTAACTGATACCAAAAACATGCTGATAAAATTGTTCTATTAAGGTAATTCAACAAAATAGTCGCATAATAACTAGCTGATAATAAAAACATGCTGATAAAATTATTCTATTCAGGTCATTCAACAAAATAGTCGCATAATAACTAGCTGATAATGAAAACATGCTGATAAAACTGTAGGTACTTTTTAAGTTCTATTCAGGTAATTCAACGAAACAGTTACACGATAACTAACTGATAATAAACATGTTGATAAAATTGTTGTAGGTACTTTTTAAGTTCTATTCAGGTCATTCAAAAAATAGTCGCATAACTAACTGAAAATGAAAACATGCTGATAAAGTTGTACTATTCAAGTTCTATTCGGGGCATTCAAGAAAATAGTCGTACAATAACTAACTGATAATGAAAACATGCTGATAAAGTTGTACTATTCAAGTTCTATTCGGGGCATTCAAGAAAATAGTCGTACAATAACTAACTGATAATGAAAACATGCTGATAAAGTTGTACTATTTAAGTTCTATTCTGGGCATTCAAGAAAATAGTCGTACAATAACTAACTGATAATGAAAACATGCTGATAAAGTTGTACTATTCAAGTTCTATTCGGGGCATTCAAGAAAATAGTCGTACAATAACTAACTGATAATGAAAACATGCTGATAAAGTTGTACTATTCAAGTTCTATTCGGGGCATTAAAGAAAATAGTCGTACAATAACTAACTGATAATGAAAACATGCTGATAAAGTTGTACTATTCAAGTTCTATTCGGGGCATTCAAGAAAATAGTCGTACAATAACTAACTGATAATGAAAACATGCTGATAAAGTTGTACTATTTAAGTTCTATTCTGGGCATTCAAGAAAATAGTCGTACAATAACTAACTGATAATGAAAACAAGCTGATAAAGTTGTACTATTCAAGTTCTATTCTAGGCATTCAAGAAAATAGTCGTACAATAACTAACTGATAATGAAAACATGCTGATAAAGTTGTACTATTCAAGTTCTATTCTGGGCATTCAAGAAAATAGTCGTACAATAACTAACTGATAATGAAAACAAGCTGATAAAGTTGTACTATTCAAGTTCTATTCTGGGCATTCAACAAAATAGTCACATAATAACTAACTAATAATAAAAACATGCTGATAAAATTGAAGGTACTTTTTAAGTTCTATTCAGGTCATTTAACAAAGTTGTAGTAGTTCAAAAAGAAATTGAACTTCTGTTTAATAGTTTGACCCTAACTTCTAAGTATCAATAAACAATGAACTCAAGTTATTTTTTAAAAAAAAGGTGGACAAGATACACTTGACTGGAAAAATGTTGATAAAAGAAAAAAGAAAGAAGATAACAATTTAAGAGTTGTTGGCAAGTCTTTCCTTTAAAGTGGCTCTTTAAATAGCGGCGATACTTGATTCTTTCAAGTCTAGGAGCAACAAAGAAAAACTTCCATTATAACTTCTAATGATCATCATTGAACAGAACAAATGTTCAAAAAGAAAAGTAAAATGACAGAAAGTTGGTGATTTGTATTTCGTACTTTTTTTTTCGATTTTATCGGTGAAAGTAAATAGAAATAGTTAAAAAAAATTTGATCATTTTTTTGGGTGGAAAGCTATAGGGATAAATATTTGTAGATGGGGCTAAAAAAAATAACGGGGGGGGGGGGGAGATTTGTGCATTGTAGGGGGATTTTGACGAAGAGGTAAGCGGGACAAGGGGTGAATGTTTTCGGAATGCCGGTGCAGGAGGGCAGGTAATATAGAGTGAGATAGAGCTGGGGAGTGAGTGATAGAGGAAAGGAGTGAGATAGCCGTCGGACGGCTGCCGCTATAATAACTGGAATGAAGGAAGGAGTGTTGAGGAGTGAAGCTTGTGTACGGTTGTGACCAGCTCAGGATACCCTGAAGAGTCCTGAAGAGTCCTGGACTCTACGAAGGAAGGCTCTGACCTTCAGACCACTTCTTCGCACGCTCCTCCCTCCATCCTGAAGCTCTGCTCCTTAATCTTCTCCCAACTTCTTCAGGGCCTCGAGGAATTTTTACTCCAATTCACCTGAAGGCGTTTCACGCCGCCCTCTCCCCCTACTTTTTATTTCTTTTGTCCGGACTTTGAAAAAATCAAAACACCGGTTGAAAAACCCACCCGGAAAAAGAAAAGGAAATTTAGTCTGTGTTGAAACCAACTGTTGCACGTCTATTTTAAAACATCGTGAAATCTATATAAATCTTTTAATGATTAAGATTAATAAGATTAAAAAAATGTAAAATCTTACTCTAAATTTAACATCACGTTGTGACATTATCTCTAAGAGACATTGGGTTTAATTATATACTTGAACATTGAATTCACGAACTATTATCTTTGACATAAGACCTTTAAATATCTACAGATAAAAGCGGAAACCATAAAACACATGACTTCCTTCAATATTGTTAACATAATTTTACGATATTTCATTAGATTATTATTCCCTTATGTTTTTTTTAGAATATAAATGACTTTGACTAAAATGACTATAAAGAAAAAGAGATGTTTAGTCCAATGTACTTTTGGACAAAGGATTATAACACTTCTGTTTTTATAACGGGAGTAACAGTCTAAAGATGAACATTCCGTACATCTACTTTAGATTGTTACTCCTCTTTGTTTTTTTTATAAGGGGAGTGACAATCTGAAGAAGTGCCAAAAAAAACTTTATTAGTTAGGAAAAAAAATTGTACGAAGGAGAAATCACCTTATCGTAATCCAAACAAAAATCAGATTCATTTTACAATATGCTTATAAAATTCGATATACATTATGTTAAAATGTCTTCTTCATACATCATGTATTCAAATATGTCCTTCAGAGGTAGATGTTACTGAGACAAGGTTTCAGTAACAGCAATCAAAGTTTGTTTGGATATGGTTTTGGGCTGATAGTTACAGAAATTTTCCGTCCCTCACAAAACTAAAATAAATAAATATAGAACTAGGAAGTTAGTAGCTAACAGGAGGTAGCACGGTTTTCCCTTATTAATACTTAATTTCCCCTTAAGAAGCGCTGAAATCAATATTTTCTTAGATTTATATAAAATTATATTTGAGCTCGTAGATGTCCAAAATCGTATTTCTTCTATTCTGGAAAACTTCTGCTTTTTACAACAAGACAGTTGGCTTCAAATAGGGGTGGGGGGGGGGGGGGGTAAAGGTTGGCTGAACTGTTGACTACACTATATTCATAAAGGTTGGCTGAACTGTTGACTACACTAGATTTATAAAGGTTGGCTGAACTGTTGTCTACACTAGATTTATAAAGATTGGCTGAACTGTTTACTACACTAGATTCATAAAGGTTGGCTGAACTGTTGACTACACTAGATTCATAAAGGTTGGCTGAACTGTTTACTACACTAGATTCATAAAGGTTGGCTGAACTATTGACTACTCTAGATTCATAAAGGTTGGCTGAACTGTTGACTACTCTAGATTCATAAAGGTTGGCTGAACTGTTTACTACACTAGATTCATAAAGGTTCGCTAAACTGTTGACTACACTAGATTCATAAAGGTTGGCTGAACTGTTGACTACACTAGATTCATAAAGGTTGGCTGAACTGTTGACTACAATAGATTCATAAAGGTTGGCTGAACTGTTGACTACACTAGATTCATAAAGGTTGGCTGAACTGTTGACTACAATAGATTCATAAAGTTTTGCTTAACTGTTCACTACACTAGATTCATAAAGGTTGGCTGAACTGTTGACTACACCATATTCATAAAGGTTGACTGAACTGTTTACTACACTAGATTCATAAAGGTTCGCTAAACTGTTGACTTCACTAGATTCATAAAGGTTGTATGAACTGTTGACTACATTAGATTCAATCATAATATCGCTCATCATCATAAAAAAAAAAAAAAAATCATAAAGGGATTTTTCGTCCTTAAGGTAAGTCAATAGCAGTCAAGTATATTATACTTATTTCATATAATGCTAAAAATGTCTTACTGAAATTAATACATACTATAATTAAATTGAAGTAGCTAAGTATATTCTTATTTGACATCAAGATTATTGTTAGAAAATATAAATGATGTTCTTAGATAGAAAACTTTTACTTTAAAGAGATCCACAATATTATATCATTCATTTCATGTGTTTTTAAGAAAACTCAAAAGTAATCCTTAGTCTATAACTTTTCATGAAAAGACGTAGAAAGAAATACATCCAAAAATAAACCTATTTTTTTAACCAAAACTGCTTAATATACATATTATAAGTTTATCCTTATCCTACCTTTGTAAGACGTAACTTAGAAAGGGTTAAAATATTATTTTTCTACGTATAGCTTCAGTTGGCAGCGAGTATAAGAACATAACCTGCCACAGGTTCCTTTAAAATGACCACTATACTGTTTAGAATCTCATCAATTGTTGTTAAGTTGGTAACAGAAAAAACAGTCCTTCGCTTTTCAACTCTACTATACATTTCACTTCAATACTTTATTAGAAAAATAAGAAAAACATTTTTATATTTTAAGATTTTTTTTAGTATCTTTTCGATTACATTCATATTCTTAGTAGGTAGTAAATTTGTTTTTTTATTTCTTACCTATCTCTGTCCTTATTTTAATATCATATATATATACATATATATATATATATATATATATATATATATATATATATATATATATATAAATATATATAAAGAACGTGAGTGTGTGTGAATGATATTATATATATATATATATATATATATATATATATATATATATATATATATATATATATATATATATATATGAAAGAAGTTTGAGAATTAAAAAAAAAAACAAATAAAAATGTACTCTGATTTTTTCGGGGTATAGTTTTAGATGTAAACTAATTTTAATATTTATAGTACATTGTTCTGGTGAGGTTTTTGTCTCTCCCTTGGCTGGCTATATTATTTATTGATGATGTTTTTCAGTAGCTCCAAAAAGGCAGCTGTTTTTTTTTGTATCAGGTTTGTCGGTTCTTCTCGCTTCTTTTTAAACTTGTAGAGTTACGCGCAGTTTTACAAAATGAAAAACTTCCTATACATACTTACAAAGCTATATATTTGGGATGATTTTTTTGTCTTTCTTTAATATGCGAAAAGTAACATTGATTATTATTTTTTTTTTTTTTAAATTAAAAATGACTTAAATTCTTTTATATTAATAATAAGTCATTAAGTCAGTAATTTAATACTTTTATAATATATATATTTTTTACGAAATGAGTTCAGCAATATTATTTATTAGTTGAATTTTATAGCCTGATCTACATATAAAAATCGGTCCGAGACTACTCAGTCAAACTTTCTCATAAACGAGTTCATAATTACTTTGACCAGTGTTTTCCATTTATTAGTTTTCGAGTTTTCGTAGGTACATTTAATTATTAATGAATATTAGGTCATAATGTATCATAAAAATAACTTCTCCTGGGTGGGGAATCGAACCCGGCCTCTCTCTCTCTATATATATATATAGAGAAAGTAAAATAAAATAATACAGTCCATTGCTTGAATTTTCTTTCAAATTTCTTTCTGAAATTCGTAGTTTCAACTGAGATTTTGTGATAGTTATAAATATTAAATTTAATAAATGAAACACTATTTAAATATTAGGTACTACTTTATTTGTCTGAATCACAACTATCTTTAACACTTTGCCATACCGGTTTCAGCATGTTTGCTATCTTCAGTGTTATGTTTGCTATCTTGAGTGTTATGTTTGCTATCTTCAGTATTATGTTTGCTATCTTCAGTGTTATGGTCGCTATCTTCAGTGTTATTTGTAAACTGAGGATTTCTCCTTAACTTGGTCTATTGGGTACGGTATATTTTTGTTTAAAAATTAAAGTTTAAAGATGTTGAACAATTCGCTATATCATATTCAGTGTTACGTTTGCTATCTACAGTGTTATGTTTGCTATTTTCAGTTTGTATTTAACCACTGAAGATAGCAAACATGCTGAAACCGGAATAGTAAAGTGTTAATAATACTTGTGATTAAGACAAATAAAGAATTATCTAATATTTAAATAGTGTTTTATTTATTAAATTTAATAAATTTACTTGAATTATTTTTTTATCTTTATTTTATAAATACTGCTTTTGAATATTCTTAACCACTTTATTAATATAAACGCGTACACTTGACGCTTTAAAGGTTCACAATAAAATGGTACTAAATTTCTATAATTATTCATAGAAAAGTGACAAATTATCAAATAATAAATATATTATTAAAAAGCCAAAAACTGTTTATATGAAAAGTGGCTAATATTTTTGTCTTAATAATAATATTTGTTTCTGATTGGAAATTAAAGAAAAAATAAACTATAGTTGCAAAAATAATAAATAAAAAGTAAGATTAATAAAAACCGATTTGATTATTATAGGGTATTATAATAAGAATATCATGGTAAGAAATAAATTGGCCAACTATGTGCTTTCAGCACCACATAAAAAATCCGTAGGCAATTTAACAAATAGCACGAGTTCGTTAACCAGAATAATTGGCCAAGACGTACCAAGATGGCGGCCATTTAAAAGTTTGTTTTAACTTTTAAACCATTTATTATAAAGACGTGAAATAAATGGTTTTATATGCATTTTTATTGTATAAACGGAATGAAACTACTCTTAAGTGGTAAGCAAAATCTGTCATTAAGATATTAAATTTTTAAGATTTTTTTTAGGGAGGGGGGAATATTCGTTTTATGGTACTTTTTTACTTAAGCACCCCCCTATATCCCTTTGTCTTAGTAGTTATTTAGACAAAGGAACATATTTAGAGTAGTATACATTTCTTAGTATAAGTCACTATTAAGACAAAGAGATATTTAGTCCAATGTACCTTAGGACAAAGGAATATCACAATTGTGTAAATAAATGTGATAATATCCCTTAGTCTAATTAACTATTAAGACAAACGAATATTAAATATTCACAAAGAAAACTGTAGAACTCATTGTCCTACAGTTTTAGTCTTGCACGTGATAAGACTTGATTTTTAAGTAGCGTAATAAAACTGCCCCAGGAGTCTCAATGTCTTTGGGAGACAAACACAAAAATTTGAGACTTTTGTAGGGCAGACTATGGTTTAGAACTAAAGGGGGGTGCTAAAGTAAGTAAGTACTCTTTTTCTAACAAAATATGCGACGTATCAAAAAAAATTGTATTAGGGTCCTCGCTTTTGGCTACTGACCCCAAAAAGATAAATAGTAGTATGATAAATACTCCTACCCTACAAAAAAAAACCTATTAAAGTAAAAAATAATCAAGTTGTCCTAAATTTGTATATTTCTAGTTGATTAGCTAAGCAGTTAATGTATTACTATAGATTTTTAAGATCTGACTAAAAGATTAATTATATACCAGAAAGAATCGACCTAATGATTAAATAAATTTAAAATTATAAAATGATAAACCATGAAACAAAATAGAGAGAAGCAAGTTAGTTAACGCATTGATTAATAAACGATGTCAACGTTATCAGGTCCATTTCTTATATTTGTTTTTTAAATGTTTATTTTTAGTGTGAATGAAAAAAGTCCAGTCATGCACCATGACTTAATGAGCGAATTTTCAAAGAAATCTGCTTGGGTGAAAAAAAAAATTTGGTACACAGGGGTACGAGGTACAAAAGTCAAAATCGTATTTACCCTTCATGATTCATGTCGTTGGAAAGCTCTTTAAGAGTAGAGTAATTGTTGTTATGTACACTTTTATCATATTTTCATATAAAAGGGGGGTAAAATGGAAAAAACACGTTTTTATGCTATTTTTGACCCTAAATTGTAAAAATTTGACCCCTAAATGAACTCCAAAAATTCTGGCCAACGAACTCATCCTTTCTTTTGATATTATTGACATTTTAAAATTTGTGATTGGGGAGATATCGTCTGGAGTGACACATATATACATACATATATACATGCATATATACATACATATATACATGCATATATACATACATATATACATGCATATATACATACATATATACATACATACATAAAAAAAGTGTTAAATTTTAGGAATCGATTCAGAATGGTCTAAAACGGATTTCCATGGAAAATTTTTTCAAAAATTCGCATTACAAAAATTTTGAAGCCATTGCAATAGCGTAATTTTCTTTGAAAATTCGCTAAAAGCAAGAAAATTATTTGTTATATCGAATTTTTGGTTAAATTACTCAAAGTAAAAAATATATCAGTCTTTTTCTGAACTGTAATTATAACACTGTAATAGCTAATAGTAAATTAAGTACCCTTTCGGCCATTTTAAAGTGGTCAAATCAGATGTTATTCATATGATATAAATAGACAAGTATATACTTATTAATTTAAAATAAGTCCAAGGTCTAAAAGGTTTTAAATGTCAAAATTAAAATTGATGATATTTTTTAAGTATTTTTAGAAGATAACGTCAATTGTAACTAATTTTGGAATGGATCCAAATCGACATATCTGTTAATAATCTATTGTACTCGAACTGGGATATTGATATCCATAAAAAAACAATCTAGATCTTTTCTTACCGATAATTTTAAACTTCCTTAATGCTATAAATATATAAATAATCAATCAATAAGGAATTAAGGTCAAGTTAAATAAAAGGAAAATCAACTAAAACAAACGATTCCAATAAAAAGAAAACATATCATAAACGATATCAGACTTAACTTCAAAGTGTTAGATAAAGTTATTCCTTTATAAATAAAGCTCTTACCTAACTTGGGAATAAATAAATAAGCAATTACCTGCAATAAAATAAAACCTTGAAAATAGAAATAAATTTGTTCAAAATCTTGACAGAAGTGTTTGAAAGTAATTTATTTGTTTTCCTTAGATTTATAGAGAAATTATTGTTTTTTTGTTCTTTTAGGAGGACAAAGAAGGATATTTGAAAAAGGAAATTATAGGGGACTAACTTTATAATATATTTTGATCATGATGTAGCTTAACTACATTTTAAAGATATATCATACATTTTTAAACAGTATTTGTAAGATTGTGTTTCCTATTTCGGTTCCATACCTTTTAAGGTTAATTCTCCTAACAAAGGTTTGAAAAACACAATAAGATTTTGTCACTATACTATAGTATATATACTTTATACTGTAATATAGTATATTTGCTTCATACTATACTTTAATTTATTAAAAAACAGACTTTACAAACTAATAATCCAGGAGATAGCGTCCAAAAAAGTGTCTGACTAAAGTTAAGCTAGAATTTTGAGGAGAAGTAAATCTTTTGGTACCTTTTAAGAATATGAGATCGACTAAGTTCGTTTGTGGGACATAGCTGTCAAATAGGCATATTTTTTAAAAAAAGGTAAAGAATGGCAATGTCCCACCCATTATGGTGGACAATGTGATTTTCATGATCCTGAGTACAATAATTTCAAGATAAAAAGAACTTTTTATATACTACGTTTTCAAATTTTCTGTTGAATCGTATGTAATGTTGATAATATAATTGTTAAATGTTAGTAAAAAAAAAAAAAAAAAATAGTTTCGAATTTATTTACTTCACATAAATGACAACCACCCAGAGAGCTGATCTTAAACCTATAAAAGAACAAATCTTTGTACAACGGATCTCCCAAACCTAGTCCCAAGCGTGACATAATATAAATAATATAATCGATAAATAATATAATCGATATTTCCTGTTTTGCTGTCATTCAATGTTTATCTATCACAAATTTGAGACCCGTCAAAATGAAGATTGCGTAAATATGGGATATGGCAAAACAAATAAAATAACTTGCGGATTTTTTCCGAACTAACTTTCCGTACAGCAAAATTTGCTGAAAACCAATTAAATTCTGCTGAAAGATGGCTAAAAGTATTAAAATAATGCATTGTCATCGTGTTCTGGACTATGCTAAAAGTTTAAAATGTCTAGCTATTCGGGATGTTAGTAAGAAATCGATTGGCAGATTTGTACCGGACAAACAAACAAACAAACAAGAAAGCAAGCTAATAAAAACGTAGTAATAATTACAAGATAAAAAGAACTTTTTATATACTACGTTTTTAAATTTTCTGTCATAAATCATAAATTTGAAACCCATCAAAATGAAGATCGTAAATATGGGATATGGCAAAACAAATAAAATAACTTGCGGGATTTTTTCCAAACTAACTTTCTATACACCAAAATTTGCTGAAAACGAATTAAGTTTGGTTGAAAGTATTAAAATAATGCATTGTCATCGTGTTCTGAGTGGTTGAAAGTATTAAAATAATGCATTGTCATCGTGTTCTGAGTGGTTGAAAGTATTAAAATAATGCATTGTCATCGTGTTCTGAGTGGTTGAAAGTATTAAAATAATGCATTGTCATCGTGTTCTGAGTGGTTAAAAGTATTAAAATAATGCATTGTCATCGTGTTCTGAGTGGTTGAAAGTATTAAAATAATGCATTGTCATCGTGTTCTGAGTGGTTGAAAGTATTAAAATAATGCATTGTCATCGTGTTCTGAGCTATCCTAAAAGTTTCAAATGTCTAGCTACTCGGGAAGTTAGTTAAAAATCGATTACAAGATTTGTACTGGACAAACAAACAAACAAACAAACGAGAAAGCAAGCTAATAAAAATGTAGTAAAATTAGTTAGTAGACGTAGACCGAAAAAAAAGTTATTAATAGGAACCACTTTGATTAGGAGTAATTTTTGAATAACTAACCTATTAAAAGGAAAACCACCATTAACCTGATTTTTTTTCTCATGATTTTGTACTCATGATCATGAAAACCACATTGACCACTAAAATAGGTGGGACATAGATGCTCGCCACCAATTTTTTTTTAATCCATATTTCACCAAGTTAAGTCCCGCAGGCGAACTCAGCCGACCACATATTCTTAAAAGGCACTAAAAGATTAATTTGTACACAAAATTTTAGCTTGATGTTAGTCAGACATTTTTTTGGATGATATCTCCTGGACTATAATTGTTATTATTAAAATAAATAAACATAAATTTAGTATAAAATGAAAAGGAATACGTATAAATACGAAAGCGAAGGAGTACATAGTAACTGAACTAGATAATAGATAAAAATACATTTTACGTTATTTATAAGGTCAATATGTCACTATAAAGATGGCGTCATTCAATGCTACGCGATTCAAGTGTCACTGAGAATACAAAGTATTATACAACATAAATACATAATAAATGAAAAATAAATCAATCATTGAATAAAATAAATAAATAATCTAGAAATTGTGCAAACGTTTTATATACTAGATTACTAGATATAGATGTAAGATGTATGTTGAAGTTCTTAGACGAAGTCAAACAAAGAATATGTCTTTGTAGATCTGTAGGCAGGTATACCAGATGTCCTTTTCTTCTAATAAAGTACACAGATGTTTCCTAATTTCTACAGAAAGAATTATTTTGTCCTTAATTATTTCTAGTCTTAGACAGTATTAATAATGGTTCATTTCTAATGATATTTTCGATTATTATATATATTTTTTGATTTTTTTTTTTTATATAGATCAGGTGTGTTCAATTAATAGCTTCCGAGTTTACCGAAGGTAACGGAAGCATTGTGTGCACTTTTGAGAACGAAAAACTTTTGTCTCCGATTTTAAAAATTCCAAGACAGAAATTCGTTTCAGACATCAGGGAACATTTTTGGTCACGTTTCTGTCTGTCTGTCTGTCGGTCTGTGTGTCCGCGAATTCTGAAACGTGTGACGATAACCTAGGCAAATGTCGACCGAATTTGATGAAATTTGATAGATATGTTCATTTTACCAATGCCCAGGACGAGTTCGTTGGACAACGTTATCCGTCCAAGCATTCACGCGCAACTCTCGCGTGAAAGTGAACTTCAAATTTAAAATTGGAATTTTAGTTCGAGAAAAAATCAAACTTCAAGTATAATATATGGGTGTTTGGAACTCATGGCTTGTAAACTCTTGACCACACCGATCTTCAACCTTGGATCTCCTTGCCTATTATATAATAATATAATATTATAATAGTAAAAGTCTGATCTAATAATAACAATATAATACTACACCTATTTGTCTAATGATTAAACCAATCGAATAACATAGACATTATTCAATAAAAAACCATTTAAGAAAAAGAAAATATACTTTTTTAAATGTTATATTTAATTTTATAGGCAATCCATATATCACGAAAATCATTTTTATAAATATCGATCCTAATAACAATAATAGTCATATAATTCAAAATAGTTTCATATTATTATTTATAATACATAATGTATTATTTATCATAATAATAGCTTATCTATTCGCCTGTTTACATAGTGCTTAAGCCATAAATAAACAGTGATCAAACTGTCAACTAACAGTAACAAAATTGATCAGTTACCTACTATGTACTTATGTTTGTTTCATATTATTATAGTTTCCAAGTTTGCCGAAGAAAAATTAATTTTATTGTCATTATAATTAGTCAGTCATTTATATTCTAAAAAACATAGAGGTGATAGAGGTGTATCAATCCAAAGAAGTGCCATAAAAGGTTAACGGCACTTAGATTGTTACTCCCCTATGTTTATTTAAAATATACATGACATTGACTAAATAACTATTAAGGGGCAAAGGAATATCACACTTCTGTTTTTATAAGGTGAGTAACGGTCCAAAGACGAATATTCCGTACACCTTCTTTAGATTATTACTCTACACTGATTTTTTTATAAGGGGAGTAACAATCTAAAGAAGTGCCAAGTTAACATTTAATAAATAAAAATCACTTAAACTTAGTTAAAAAAAAAAAATAAAAATAAACGTATACATAATTTCAGTAAGTTATTATTGTTTCGTGAAACGATAAAAGAACAAGATACAAAAGTCCGTGATGAGATTTCTAACTTCCTTAACTAACAAAGTTTATTTATCTAATGATAAATTTAGTTTTACCATGAAATACATTATTCAAAGGACTATTTGCTGTTTTTGGCAAGACATTGCAGACATTTACCTTGAAATTAACTCAACTTATTTTTTTAATTTGGAAAGAACTTTTAAGATTGCTCTGTGGCATTGCAATTAGTGTTCTTTCTTACAAGATATAGTCATAAAAATACATAAGTAAAAGGTTTTTAAAAAAGAAGGTACGGAATTTCGACTGTTGTAAAGATGTGTTGAACCACAAAATGCCTATTAAATATTGGATGTTTCTCCGCCTTAACTTCGTATTTTTTTACACAAGTGTTTTTTTCGGGCTTTTGAAGACCTCTAAAAACCTTTGGGGGTCCTTTCGGCCCTAAATTACCCTAACAACAAAAATCATACTTTCCAATAACCTTTTTTCCTTTTTTTTTTTCAAGACCCCCATTAAGTTTCCACCCTTGCAAAGGCTCTGGTTCGTCTTGGAAGAGATTTTAAACGAAGAAAGCGGAGAGAGAAGAAACACAGACAGGAGTAAAGTGGGAGGAGCAGAAGGGAATCATCATTATAGCCTTAGAGAAGTTAAGGACGCCCAGGGGGGCCACAACATGCAGTTACAACAGGCAAAAAGATACAAACTAAAAAAATCACAATAAAAAACAACTTTAAACAACAAATAACACAGATCAGATATTAAAGTAACAACTAAAATGTTTAATTCTTAAACAAAGAATTAATTCTTAACACTTATTCTTTTTTTAATTTGCTACTTAAGTAGTGAATTTAATTTGCTTTTATTTTTTAATTTGCTAATTAAGCAGTGAATTTAAAAAAAAAAATTTATTCAAAAAAATCAAATCTAATAGTCCAGGAGATAGCGTGCAAAAATGTGTCTGACTAAAATCAAGCTAGAATTTTGTGTATAAGTAAATCTTTTGGTGCCTTTTAAGAATATGTGGTCGGCTAAGTTCATCTGCGGGACATAGCTTGGACATAGGCATTTGAAAAAAAACAAATCGGTGGAGAGCAGATAATATGTTCCACCCTTTTTTGGTGGACAATGTGATTTTTATGATCCTGAGAACGAAATTAGTTAGTAGTCCAAAAATCAAGTTGATGTTAGTTTTTCACTTGATTTGTAACCACTTTTATTTGGAGTAATATTTGAATAACTATCCTATTGAGTGACAAACTACAATCAACTTGATTTTTGGTCTACTAACTAATTTTGTACTCAGGATCATGAAAATCACATTGTCCACCAAAAACGGGTGGACATGGTCGCTCACCTCTGGTTTGTTTTTTTCAAATGCCTATTGCTCAGCTATGTCCTGCAGACGAACTTAGCCGACCAAATATTCGTAAAAGGTACCAAAAGATTTACTTACACACAAAATTCTAGCTTGATGTTAGTAAGACTCTTTTTAGCATCCTATCTCCTGAGCTATAAAGCAAGTATTAGACCGCAGGGTTTCCAAAACTGTGATCCGGCAAGGAGTGCCGCGGGATCCAGAATAAAAAATAATAAACCAAAAGTGGTAATTACCACTTAAATTTAGTACGATTGATTGATGAAAAATCTATTTGAAACCTATAAATAGAAAGGACAAATAAATTTAGATCATCAAACCATTAAATTATACGAACTGTAAAGAAATGACAGAAAACTGGTATTATAACTTCTACCTTAAATAATAAAATAGAAAATACATATATAATGACATATTACTAATAAAATAATAATAAATCTTGTCTCACTACAAACTCAAGAATAGTTGAAAAAAAATATTGAAATAAAATAAAAATATACTAGAGAATAACTTCATGAAATTATTAACTAAAGATCGAAATATGAAATACAAAAACAAGCTGAATATGCATTACAAAGTTTTGAAGTAATAAGCGTGGAGGGGAATTAATAAAGTTTAATTATAGACACAAGGTTTACGTGAAGATGACGTGAAGAATTCTTCTTCTTTTCTCCTATGAAACAAATAAGTAATTCTGTGGAATTTCTTTTTACAACTCTTTCTAGTTGATTTTCTTTTCCTTATAACTGCATCCAGGACTAGTAATTATACTTACACTCCAGTTTCTTTTTTTTAATTTAAATAAAAATTACAAAGAAATAAATCTAATGTGATTCTAAAATTCCATAATTATATTTGATATTCCTTATAATTTATATTGAATATATATATATATATATATATATATATATATATATATATATATATATATATATATATATATATATATATATATACTTAGCCCAATGTTTTCAATTTATTAGTTTTCGTAGGTACATTTAATTATTATTGAACATTTGGTCAAAATATGTCATACAAATAAGTTCTCCTCGGCGGGGAATCGAATCCGGCCTCTCCCGTCCACATTTAAAGCAATTTTCTCAGGAACTAGATTTTTCCCGGGAAAACAGCTTATATCGTTAGATTTGTATTTAAATATACTAGGTACATTTAAGGATGTTATAATAAAAGTCGTCGTAACTTTCAAGAAATAATTTTTTCGTGTTTTTTTTCAGAGTTTTTGGGGGTAGCACCCCAACATTGGAGCTAAAATTCATTTCTCGATTTCGCCTAGGGTTATGATTTTTTAGCGTGGAGCCTAAACTACTGGGCCTATTTTGACGAAATTTTGCATACATCAGGTTCAGGTATGCAAAATTTCGTCACAATAGGCCCAGTAGTTTATGCTCCACACGTCTGAACAGACCACATACAGACATTTTTTAAGAACCACTTTTGTGGACTCAGGGGACCTCAAAAAATATAAATCTATTAAACCTCAAAATCGAATTTTCGCGCTACCACAATACTTTCTCTTTATATAAAAATAGTAAAAGAATAGAAAGTTATTTAAAGTACTCGTTTACAGATAACATGTTTATGTTTTACAAAAAACAAAACAAAATTTCTAAAATTGATTGACATTATACACTTATGTATATTAATTTATATTCTTATAAAAGGAAAGAATTCCCTCATTTTCTAAGTTGTTTAAATATTCATTGAAAAAGATGAACGAACTCGATAAAGCTTTGGGTTTTAATAGCCATTAACCCCCAACTTTTTACTCCTTTATTTTAAAATTTACAAAAAAAATCAAGTTTAGTTCATTTATGTGTAGAATTTTTTTTTTCTTTTTTAAAAAAATTCTTACCTTATTTTTATAACTTAGTATAAAAATTTGCAGATTTGATTTTTATTACACTTTTTTTTCGTTTATGAATATATATAAAAAAAGAAAAAAAAAAAACATATGTTAGTAATTAAATAGGATATATCAGGTAGAAAAGAATAATTTGCATTTAAACATATCATAAAAATGTTGGTTCTTTTATATTTTGATATAAAAATCATACTATATAAATATTTATTTTAATTAGTTTAAATAATATATTTATCTTATTTTACTTCAGTATTAAGACCGTTAATGGATGTAAAGAAACTGTCCCTCCTCGTGAAATAATACTTGTTTATTCATCAAAGCAACTTTCGGCTTTATAAAGCCATCAACAGTGCCGATAGAAGAACTAGAGTTATATAATAATATAAAGGGGGGTGAGCCATATGACGGAGACTAACGTGAGTCTCAATTTCCCTATATTTAACCTTCATCCACATAATTATAAGCTGGACCTTACAAAAAAGCTTAATTCGATTTCAATATATGTAGTAATTATTTCTTTATTTTTTTTAGGAGTTTTTTAATTGTTTTTTATTATTTCATGAATATTGACATTTTTAGTTATTCGGCTTTATATACAATAGATTCTGCTATATGTGATAAATTTCAAAGAAATTTAATTTTCCGAAGAATAATGTCTCTTCATAAAATCTCCTGCATATTCTTAAATGAAGATTTTTATTATTACTTTTTGTTCAAAATGTACCCTACACCTAAAAATTACAATGTTATAAAATCGTAAAAGAAGAAACAGGACCAAATTTCGACTATTTATAACAAAATTATTCTTCATAATTTTGCTTTTAAGCTTACCAAAGGTAACGGAAGCTATGTGATCGTTCTGAAAAACGAAAATTAGCTCATTGTTAGTCCCATATAAGTTTCAATCTTCAACGCCCTTTTGTTTCTTTTCAACATGCGCCCAAACATACATTTATTTACACCTATGTCTTCAGCAGTACTCATATGATTTTAATGAAATTTGGATGGTTTGTCGAATGTAGCCTGCAGATAGCACCAGATTCATATAACTTTTGCTAACTTGAAAAAGGTATGTGCCACACTACTTGGAAGTCTATTTTTATATGATAATCCAAATTTCATTCACCCCCCCCCCCCTGCCATAAATCAATTTATGTAAGTATATAGTCAAATTTGTCTGATTCTAATAAATGAGGAGTCGATTTAAAGGTCTCATTGAGTGCATTAAAAGTTGTGGTACTGCTTTTTTTGACAACATTTATTATTTAAATTTTATTTATTTGTTTATTAGAAGAATTTATTCTTTTCAAACTTCTTTTTACTTTCTCATATAAAGAGAACGTATTGTGATGGCGCGAAAATTCGATTTTGAGATTCTGATGGATTTTCACGTTTTGAGGTCCCCCGAGTCCAAAAAAGTGGTTTTCACAAAATCTGTCTGTGTGTCTGTCGTACAAAATGTCTGGAGGCTATACTACTAAAAAATAGATCAAAACGCGGACGGAGAGAGCCCAGGTTCGATTCCCCGCCCGGGAGAAGTTATTTTTATGATACGTTTTGATGAAATGTTCAAAAATATTAAAATGTAGCTATGAAAACTAATAAATGGAAAACACTTGGCTAAGTAATTATGAACTTGTATATATGAGAAAGTTTGTCTGAGTTTTCTCGGACCGATTTTTTCTTAATTGATTTCCCCTTCAATAGCTTTCATGTTGTTTTAATCCCGTTAAAATTTAATTTTATTATAAAAGTACAAGTATATACCTACATATATATATATATGTGTGTATATGTTTTTAGGATTATTGCTATAAAAGTATACATATTACAAAATTATCTTATCATTAAACAATACAAATTTAGAATTTTTGAGAATTTTTTTCCTCAAAAAAAAAAAAATTGGAATTGAATATTTTTGTTGGAAGACGTATAAGGTTGTTGAAAGGAAGGCAGGTAGAGAAGGGAGATCCAGGTCTAGCCACCAAGTCTTTTCTCTACACTAAACTGACCTGACGAGAGAGAATTTTTAGAACTAGTTATGATAATGTCAAAGTAATAAACGTTGCAACAGCTTCGATGTATTAGACTAACATTTTAATGTATACCAAAAAAATATAACAACAAGTCATAACGGTTCGACAATAATAGGCCCGTTGTATAGGCTCAAGTAATAAAGTGACAATACAATACCATACGATAATAATAATAAGTTTTTAAAATATTCCAAACACATGTCAAGAGAGAAAATTAATAGCAAGCTGCAAGTTTAGACCGAGATTTTGAGCAACATAAACAATTAAGTTTCATTAATAAAAATTATATATGAGAATAAAAACTAAAACATAGTCTAAAAATTAGTGTGGCACATAGATTCTTCGCGTTCTACATCGGACTTTAATGATGTTTTGCTTGTAAGACTCATTATTGTCAAATATATTTCATTTGTCCCCCCTTCCCTTTTGCTTCGAGCTTACCGAAGGTAACGGAAGCTATGTGATCGTTCTGAAGAACGAAAATATATTATATCTCATATCTCCGATTTCAAACAGTTCAAGACATAAGGGAACATTTTTGGTTCCGTGTCTGTCTGTCACTCAATTTTTATGAACCAACATAACTTAAAACCTACTTGTCCGATTTAATTAAATTTGTATGGTAGGTCATAATTAGCCCATTATTAGTCCCATTTAAGTTTTAACCTTCTGTGTCCATTCGTTTCTCTTTCACGTGCGCTCAAACATACATTTATTTACACTTGTATCTTCAAAAGTACTCATCTGATTTATAAAATTTAGATGGTAGACCGCAGATAGCCCCAGCTTAATTTCAACCGTTTACGCTCTTTAACTTTTGTTTCATGTAAAAAATCAAAACAATGTTGACATATTAAAAAATCGGTCCGAGACAACTCAGACACTTTCTCATATACGAGTTTATAATTTCTTAACCCAGTATTTTCCATTTATTAGTTTTCAAATGTACATTTAAATATTATTGAACATTTCATCAAAATTTATCATAAAAATAACTTCTCCTGGGCGGGGAATCGAACCCGGGCTCTCTCCGTCCGCGTTTTAAGCTAATTTCTCAGGAACTAGATTTTTCCCGGGAAAACGGCTTACATCGTTCGATTCGTATTCAAATGGACTACATTTTAGATTTGTTTTAATCAAAATCGTCGGAACCGTTTTCGAGAAATAATTATTTTTCAGGTTTTTTCAGAGTTAAAAAAACTCTGTTGGGGGGGTAGCGCCCCCCAAATTTAGAGCTAAAATTAATTTCTCGATTTCGCCTCGGGGTATGATTTTTCTGAACATGTATGCCAAATTTCGTCAAAATCGGCCCAGTAGTTTAGGCTCCAGGCGTCTGCACAGACGACAGACAACAGACGACAGACAGACAGACATTTTTTAAAAACCACTTTTTTGGACTCAGGGGACCTCAAAACGTGTAAATCCATCAAAATCTCAAAATCGAATTTTTGCGGCATCTCAATACTTCTCTTTATATGAGAAAGTAAAAACGGGGAAACAAATAAATTAGACAATAATGGCTTGTAAAAGCATAAAAATAAAATTACATGATAGGATGCGATGAAGCTATGTGCCACACTAATTGGTAGTCTCTTTATACATCTGTTAAAATGGTGGGTTTTTTTTTACATGAAGAATTGTGTCCGTTTAGAAATATTTAATTTACTTAGACGATTGTGATTAACATGGGACTATCTGCGGGCTATTTTAAACAAACCATCCACCTATCTTAAATATCGCTTAATTACTTTTGAAGATATTATAGGTGTTTCAAAAACCAATTTTGTGCTATGTGGAAGTCAAATTGAAAGGCCGTAACACTATAAACCTGAAAAGTAATCTAGTAGCGAATGAGAATAGTCGAAATTTAAAATTTTCAAAGAAATGGTTCAACCAGAAAATGTAGACTGTTATTGAAGCGAGCTTAGCGAGCTTCCTACATTCAACGAAATATGCTCCGTGTCTGTCTGTCTGTCTGTTTGTCTGTCTGTCTGTCTGTCTGTCTGTCTGTCTGTCTGTCTGTCTGTCTGTCTGTCTGTCTGTCTGTCTGTCTGTCTGTCAGTAACGTTCACGCGTGTGACGATAACTTGAGTAAAAGTTGACCGATTTAGTTGAAATTTGGTATACATGATCCTCTTACTAATACTCAGGCTAAGTTCGTTGGACAGCGTGATCCGTCCAAGAGTTCGCGCGCAACGCTCGCGTAAACGAGAGGTACAAAAATTAAATTGGAATTTGAGGACGGGAAAAAATTCTTTCATCATCTATTCGATGAGACGAACATTTTTTTCAAATAACATTTTTTAGTAAAACCAACAGCGACACCGCTATGACTTAATAAAGATCGCTAAAACTATTAAAGCGGACCTAAACGTTTAAATTAGAGAAAACAACCTTTTTACCGATATCTTACGTTCTAACGTAACGATTTTAATAAAACTTCATACACACCATCTAATGCAAAATTTCAACTCGATACAAGCAAAATTCTTTGCTTAGTGACGAGATACATTTATAATAATTGTTTAAAAGCTACCGCGGGTGGTGAAGATTGTTATAGTCGTATAGTGTATTTTTTATAGTGTGTTTGTTTAGGAAGTAAAGCTTTGTACCGAGTACCCCCACTCTTCCCCACACTACCCTCTTCCACTTATCTTCAACTATGACATTCATCATGATTAATAAATTTCAATATTCAGTATTTCATTGCAATACGCTCGCTTCAATGATAGAGCCACGCGATGCCTAGTTGTAACTCGAGCTGAGGAAGTTAACTAATCTACAGCATATAAAGGATGTCCTTTCACATATTATGTTCTTACATAATAAGCGCAAATACATAGTGACATTGGACTTTTAAAAAATTCTTCAACGTCAATTATCCAAGAAATTCTCAGGCATTTATTAGCCAAACTGATAAGGATTTTCAAAAGCTCCGGGTAGATTACAAAATAGGAAAAAGGAAGACACGGTTTATATAACAAAGAGAAATAAAACAAAAAGAAATAAAAACTTTGAGACATTATCATATGATCCCTTTATTTAAACATGATATTCTCTTGAGCATGTAATATATTTTATAATACTAGTTTTCATACCTGACACAACAAGTTACAAACGCGCAGAAATATGAAGAAAATTTACCTCAAAAAAAAGAAGTGAAAAATGAGAAAGACAGAGAAGAAATAAAAAGGGGGTATAGCCATCTGGAAATCACGCAGAAAAGATAAGGGCCCAAAGAGGGAGATGTAACAAATGGTTGGGAAAAGATGCAAGTGGGTTCAGTTCGGTACAAGAGATGGTGAGATAGAACACGTAGTGTACCTTGACTTTGTACCGAGGTACCAAGATGATGCACAAACCACTGAGCCTGTGGGGAGGTCTGCATTACGATATGTTAGCCTAGTATGCAGTATGCACTGCCAGCAACCAACCCCTTCAACTCTGTACTCGACAAGAATAACTAGACACAACAGCGAAATATATAGTTCCTTCAGTGCCAGAGAGCAACAATGAAAAACAGACAAAAAAAAAATGGAGGTCAAAATAAGAAATAAAATTAAAAACAGAAAAAGGAGTAGTTAAGTATATACATAAGAATTTCCTCATCTTTCCAGAAATGTTTTATAATTGGCACAAAATTACTCACATACTAAACAATAGTTTTACTGGTACTTATTTAGATTGTTACTCCCTATTTTTTTTTTTTATTTTTTTTTTTATTTTTTTTTTTTTAGAATATAAATGACTTTGCCTACACAGCTCTTAAGACAAAGGAATATTTAGCCCAATGTACATTGGGACAAAGGAATATCACATTTGTTTTTATAAGGGGAGTAAAGCCTTCTTTAAATTGTTACTCCCCTGTTTTTTTTTAGAATATAAATGACTTTCACTACATAACTATAACGACAAAGGAATGTATAGTCCAATGTACTTTGGGATACAGGAATATCATACTTGTTTTTATAAGGGGAGTAACAGTCTTCTTTAGATTGTTACTCCCCTCTGTTTTTTTTTAATAAGGAGAGTAACAATATAAAGAAGTGCCGTTTTATTAAGTGCCAGTACAAGTATTACGTTAGTAATTCATACTAACGTGTAATATCTATATGAAGTAGATCCTCGACTGTTTTTCTTCAATGTGTGATAGCGACTTATCACTTAAGAGGTGTAGTTCAATAACCGAAAAATGTATTCACAGAAAATAATTGTAATTTAAACAATTGACCAGTTTCGGCTGTTCTAAAACAACCTTCTTCAGATAAAGTAGTGGTTATTAAATGACTTAGGCTTAAGGAAGTATAAGTTACTACTATTCTACTAGGAAGTACAAGTGTAATTCCTAAGAAGTACAACTATTTACTTAGGAAGTGTACTTCCTAAGTCATTTAATAACCACAAGGTTATCCTAAGAAGTCTGATTTAGTCAATTGGATTTGGTCAATTGCTTAAATTACAATGTTGTTGAGTGAAGACGTTGATCGGTCATTGAACTACATATATTTAGTATTTAGTAGTAATCATTTACATCTAGAGAAGCGATTATTAGTAGTCCATAAGTAAATAAAATTCTATCATTACTGTTTTCTAATAAATGTATTATATTAATAAATATTTACTGTTTTCCTAGTAAATAATATACCAACACCTAATTCACTAATCAATAATGCTAAATGACCAATAATTATTTATTTACAAATAAAATTAAAATTTCGATCAAATAAATTATAATTTTACCATTTTAAACAACCTGTTAAAATTAAAAAAAACATTTTTAAAAATAAAAAATAAAAAAGGTGGGAAAAAATAATAACAGCAGATTTTTTTTTTGTTAATTATTTGAACTTTTAACTAATGCATGTAAAAAGGAAGCAGAAATTATACTTAGATGGGTACATGAGATAATAAAGTAACCTGCTTTCCCTACACAAGCATCAATCTCCTGCATCTATCTATACGTAAGTATTTATAAATTCAATATGTTAAGATATTGACCCCGTTATTGCAATGTCAGTTACAGTTAGAACACCAATCATTTATTGGCAATATTTTATTTCTATATAAAGAAATAAAAGATTTTATTTATAATAAGAAATAAAAGATTTTGTTTATAAAGAAATAAAAAAAGATTTTTTTTCTAAAGAAAAAAAAATTATTTCTAAAAAAATAAAAGATTTTCTATCTGAATAAATAAAAGGTTTTCTTTCTAACCAAATAAAATCTTTTATTTCTAAAGAAATAAAAGATTTTTCTTTCTAGAGAAATATAAGCTTTTTCTTTCTAAAGAAATAAAAGATTATATTTATAACCGAATAAAAGATTTTCTTTCTAACCAAATAAAAACATTTCTTTATAAAGAAATAAAAGATTTTTCTTTCTAAAGAAATAAATGATTTTCTTTCTAAAGAAATAAAAGATTTTATTTGTAAAGAAATAAAAGATTTTATTTGTAAATAAATAAAATATTTGCTTTCTAAAGAAATATAAGATTTTCTTTATAAAGAGATAAAAGATTTCCTTTCTAAAGAAATAATTGAACAATTATCCAGATGAATAAAGGATAAAAATATGAAAACAAATTATAACTATATACGGCAATGTAAATAAATAGATTAAAATTAAGTCATTTTCAGGTATTGTATTTTGACCTGTAAATATTTGTTAATGGTATAGTCACGCATTCAGATATATCTATGGCCAGAAAGGATATTTTTTGATGTCTTAATTCTAAAGGGTATTTTTTTTTCATTGTATGCATATTACGGTTTCCGAATGTTGCCGATTTTATACCGAAGTTCAAGGTTTATCGACTCTAAATTTGTTTTGTAGATTTTTTTTCTCTTATAAAAAACCTATCATACCTAAATACAACTTGAGATGAGTTTAATACATTAGATATATATATTTATCCGGTGAAATTACTTCTGACCTTCTAATCATAAACGCAATAAACGATAAAACAATAAAACATCAGAATGTAATTTGAGTTAGAAACCATAAAAAATGATAATTTTTAAAGAATACCATAAAGATTATGAGAGATAAATTTTACAAAAAGTGAATGTGTTTACATAACCTTGGCTGATAGTAAAAATAATAGTAATAAATTGATATTTTACAACAAAATACTTTACTAGTGTACATTATGAGATGTTCAAGATATATAATTTAACATTGTAAAATCAAGAATAAGTAGTTGGAATTTATTTATGCAAAATAAAAGTTATGATTATAATTAGACATAAGGTAATAAACTACTATAAATAGTCAACTAGAAGAAATACAATAATCATAATAAATTATTAAACAATGGCATATTATTAGCTATACTAATTGTAAAGAATGAAATTAGCAATGAGAAATGTTTTTTTTAGCATTTTATTATTTCTAAGCTACGTATATTTTTGTTCTAAACAATAGTAGTAAGTAAAGAAATACATTTCTAGACAAAAAGAAATAATAAAATAATAAATAAATGTTACTTTTTTTTGACAATACACTGATATGTTGCTCTTTGAGATTAATTTTTAAATTTTCATAGAGCCCAAGAGTTGGAAAAAAAAAAAAAAAAAAAATCAAGAACTTTAAATCATATTTCAAAATGTAATAGAAGATATATTTTATGAATACATAAAGGGTAAATAGAAACAATAAAGTAGTAGGGTGGAATGATAAAATGTTGTTGCTATTACTTTATTTATTATTAATAAACTTATATATTTTATTACTTTTACTATATTGGATGAGGTTTTAAAGATATTTCCTAACTTTATTCTGAGATTTTTTTAACTGAACAGAAAGATCAAAATGAATCAGTTTCTTGTGAAACTGTAATAAATTCACTGATAACAAAATAAAGAGTTAAACGTAAGCAATATTTTCAAAAGTTTAAAATTCTTAGTGGAGTCTTGCGAAAAGTATATGATCTTCAATAGAGTCTTGTGAAAAGTTTAAGATCTTCAGTAGAGTCTCACGAAAAGTTTAAAATCTCCAGTAGTCTCATGAAAAGTTTAAGATCTACAATAGAATCTCGTAAAAAGTTTAAAATCTCCAGTAGAGTCTCATAAAAAGTTTAAGATCTACAATAGAATCTCGTAAAAAGTTTAAGATCTTAAGTAGAGCCTCGTGAAAAGTTTAAGATCTTCAGTAGAGCCTCGCGAAAAGTTAAAAATCTCCAGTAGAGTCTCATGAAAAGTTTAAGATCTACAATAGAATCTCGTAAAAAGTTTAAGATCTACAATAGAATCTCGTAAAAAGTTTAAGATCTTAAGTAGAGCCTCGTGAAAAGTTTAAGATCTTCAGTAGAGCCTCGCGAAAAGTTAAAAATCTCCAGTAGAGTCTCATGAAAAGTTTAAGATCTACAATAGAATCTCGTAAAAAGTTTAAGATCTTCAGTAGAGCCTCGTGAAAAGTTAAAAATCTCCAGTAGAGTCTCATGAAAAGTTTAAGATCTACAATAGAATCTCGTAAAAGGTTTAAGATCTTCAGTAGAGTCTCGTGAAATGTTTAAGACCTTCAGTAGAGTCTAAAAGTTAAAGACCTTCAGTAAAGTCTCATGAAAAGTTTAAGACCTTCAGTAGAGTTTAAAAGTTAAAGGCCTTCAGTAGAGTCTAAAAGTTAAAAACCTTCAGTAAAGTCTCATGAAAAGTTTAAGACCTTCAGTAGAGTCTAAAAGTTAAAGGCCTTCAGTAGAGTCTCGTGAAAAGTTTAAGATCTTCAGTAGAGTCTCACGAAAAGTTTTAAGATCTTCAGTAGAGACTCACGAAAAGTTTAAGATCTTTAGTAGAGTCTTACGAAAAGTTTACAATCTTCAGTAGTCTCGCAAAAAATTTAAGATCTTCAGTAGTCACGCAAAAACTTTTAAGACATTCAGTAAAGTCTCACGATAAGTTTAGGATCTTCAGTAGAGTCTCCTTAATCCAGAACTCGCTAGTCCGGACATCCTGTCAATTTCAGATGGCTTCAATAATTTTCTAATAATATACAATCAATATACTTCGAGTTTATATCATAATAAGATGTTAATTTAATTAATCCTAAATCAATTTGAAAATTTAAAAATTTTATTATAAGTACATTAATTTTTATTATAAGTACATAGATTTTTATAGTTTTACAAACATTTTAAAACGGATTTTATGATCCGGACAGTGCCTTGTTCTATCAAATTAGCGAGACTATTGGACGAGGAAAAAACATATTTCCTCTAAAAGCTGGATTGGATACAAAATTATTATTAAAAAAAATTAATATTATACAAATATTAATTATTATATAGTTATAAATAACACAAATTATTCTAAACAAATAACTAGTTCACTTATTTAAGTCATTCAATCTGAGTTTAACATAAAATCTAGGTTGCAATAACTAACTTAATTTCTAATCTCAGTTATTTATAAATTAAAAAAAAAAAAAAAAAAAAACGATTTCTTCTCATTATTTACGTACATTGCAAATATTTTTGAAAGATAATATCTCTATTTTGTAAAAAATAGTGTAGAATTCTTATGTCCTTCGAGTGAAGTTCACACCAGCTTTCACTATCTTCTCTCTCCGCTATATATTTCTTTCATAGCAGTGATCATATTCATTTCAAAAACATAAAAAATCACCTGTTCCATATAGAAGTTGGAATAATCTCGAAATATACTTATTTAATACGAACTTTCTTGACTTTGTACTTGTATGCAGTATATAAAAGACATCTCTATTCGTAGTAAGATTTCCTTTTTATTTAAATTTATTATGACACCTATAATTACTCGATCTCAATTTACCCAAGACCTCCCTTGGATTTTTAAAAAAAAAAAAAAAAAAAAAATGCGTAATAAATTCCCCACCTACTTACAAACTTTCTCTTCTGATATCAAAGATATTTTATATTTTATAATCAAGTAGAATTTTTATTAAGAATAAATAAAAAAATAAAAAAAACACAACACTAGAACGTCTTTTGCATTAGTAATACTCTTTTATCAATGTCTAATTCCTTACCTAAATTATATTTCTTTTAAATTATTCTTCTAAAGATACTTTATTATATGATATTTAACTCTAGATGTTGTTTTATAAATTTGAGATTATTAATAAATTACGTTTTTTTTTCTTTATTTTTTTATTTACTTTCTCAAAAACGAGATATAATATGAAGAGAAAATATAGTATCTAGTTTATATATATATATATACTTCATAGGAATATGAAAGAAATAGATACTTATTTCATTGGCTTTTATCATGAAAATATACAAGTAAATATCAATACCATTGATTATTATTATTTATTTTTTGTCTAACAAATAGTAAAAATATAGTAAGAAAAAAAAGTCTTCCAATTCTTGTGGCTTCCTCGCGTCCTATTTCATATTTTTTAATGATTTTTTGAATTTACAATCTATTATTGTCAAATTTATTTAATTTTACCCCAGTTTTTTTTTAAATATGACCAAATCGTTTGTTTGTTTCTTTTTTACACGAATCAAAGTAGCACAATCAATTTAGCACAATATAAAAAGTGTATAAGGTTGAAGTTGACATTAATCTAGGGCTATCTTCAGGTTGCTTTTGACAAACCATCCAAATTTCATAAATATCAGATGAGTACTTTTAAAAATTTACGTGCAAATAAATGCATGTTTGAGCGCATGTGGAAGAGAAACAAATGAACGTAGAAGGATAAAACGTATAAGCTAATTATGGCCTACCATACAAATTTAATAAAAAATACGTGTGGTGTCGCGGGACACCCGGTAGGAACGAAGTTCCTTACATTTTTCATTAAATATAAATTATAAAATCACACTGCTAAGTACGTATACATTGCTAACTACTTATATACATGGTGGAGTTAGAAAAGAGACAAAATTAAAAGTAACGAACTGTTTGTACCTAGCAAGAGTTAAGGCAAAATTAAACGAAAATCATTATTTGTATCATTAAAGCAAGCGTCTTACTATATATATATATATTGAATAGAAGAAAAAAGTTGATCATAACGAGTTTATAGTGAAAGAGTATGTTTGTTAAAGGAGTTTGGATTGAAATAGGACTGTTTTCTACCTACCCGGCCGATTAATTTAAAATATTATAAAATATATCTCTTTCCTACTCTACAGCTTCTGCTTGTATCAGGGTGAAATTTTACATGATTGTATTTTATTTATTTACAAAACAAAGTGACATTTTTGACATATATAACAAAAATAATCAAAACAAGTCAAGTAACAGGCTTCGTTAATAACACTTTTTCCCGTCTTTTGAAGCTTACGTTTACGCGAGCGTTGCGCGTGAACGCTTGGGCCCGATAACGTTTTCCGACGAACTCAGCCTGGGCATTGGTAAAATGAACATGTGTACCAAATTTCATCTAACTCGGTGATCTTTTTCTCAAGTTATCGTCATCTGTAGATTTCAGGACGGATTTTGCGTGACGGTTATTTTGTGACTGTATTTTGGTCGGTTTTTTTCGGATTCACTCCCGGTCTCCAGAACGTGCCATAAGGAACTTCGTTCCAAAAATCGGACGTGTAGTTTTTAAGATATGTTGGTTCGCAAAAATTGAGAGACAGACCGTCAGACAGATACGAAACCAAAAATGTACCCTGATGTCTAAAGCGGATTTCTGTCTTGGAATTTTTGAAATCGAAGACATCAAATATTTAGGTTCTGAAGAACGATCACATAGCTTCTGTTACTGTCGGTAAGCTCTGAAGCTAAAATTAAATTTAATATTTCTTTTTCTTTTTACATAAAACCCGAAGGATACAGGAGATTTTTTTTAGAATAATTAATAAATAAAATTGTAGAAGATAAACTATCGTGAAGTCTATCAACATGTCTCAATCTATCTTGACATGTCTCAATTTGGTTTTATGAGCATATAATGTTATTTTTACGATTCAAGCATAAATTGTAAACAGTGTGTAAACAAGAATATTTTTACATATGTTTAATACCGTTAGATCAAGTTTAAATGTTTAATAAAAATCTTTATTTGTTTTTTTTTTTTCGTCTATCATTGAATTAGAATCAATGTGACCATCATGTATTCTATTTTAAAAGTTTTAATATATAAAGAGACATCAAAATGTATATTAGAAGACAAACATAAGGTCATAAGAAAAAGAAATAAACAAGAAATACTGTCACATGTATGTAAATATACCTCATATTAATACCGTTAGTTTTTAAGGGCCCTACTTTTTTTTATTATAGATGTCGTTAAATAAAAGACTGTATTTTGTTTTGGACTTAATCTTGTTCTTTTTTTTTTGTATCAATAAATATCTTAAGGTAACAAGATGTGTTTTTTTTGGATGGGGTAAGTTCTAACTTTCTGCGGAGCTTGTAAAGTTGATTGTAACAAGAAACCGAACTCCTGATTCTTCTCATGCTTCCCCCACTACTTAAAAAGTGGGGGAAGTTTTCCACATATTAAAAACGGATGTATTTTTAATGATTGATGGTATCCATCGGATTTGAAATATGCTACCTAACCGTAGCCGGACGGTTACTAATTGTGATACATCCTCTTTATAAAAATCTCTTATACTAAGGAGTCTTTGCGGGATAGTATAAGACGGTATTAATCACACTGAATATAAAAAAAGAAAAAAAAAATACTTTTAGAACTTCTTTAAAGTTAGTAGGCAGATGAAACAAGAAGTTGATAAATCAGAATCTCGTCTTCAGATGATAAAACAACCATCGACAGAATACAGAAGGAGGAAGAACCAAAGGTATCCAATCTTAATAAAAATATAATACAAGAAAAAAAAAAACTTCCCTTCTCAATAGTACGATAAAGAGAGAAAGAGATGAGAAATGATACATCGATCATAACCCGATAGAATGATGAGCCTCATCAAAAAGGCTTCATGAGGAGAGTCAAACTCGACAAAATACCAAGCTTCTGGTAAGAGAATCCTTCTAGAGAAAAAAAAATCATCGGAGGATGAAAAAAAAAAAAAAAAAAATGTTTGTTCCTGGCCTCGAATAAAATGAGTATAACTCACAAGAAATAATTAAAGAAGGGGGAAAAAATCTTTTGCGGCAAAGATTCAAAAACGGAATATCCCCTTGAGTAATTCAAAACTAAAGAACTATTAAGCATTTTTTGAAATATCATATTAAACAGTGTAGAATTTATAATAAGGATCATGGATCTTAAATCATTTTTTTGAATATCGCACGTAGGAAAATTCTTTTTATTAAGTATGGACTTTTGAGTCATGCTAAATATTGAGGGTTAAAAAAAAAAAAAAAAAAAAAAAAAAAAAAAAAAAAAAATGATATTCTTTTAAAGATATGAGAAAAAAAGTTGAATATTGAAATATATTAGACTGGAAATTCAAATATGTAATATGAAATTTAATAAGCGTTAAATATTGAAATATATAATCTACAATATACATAAAAAAAGAAGAAAAAAAAAATCAAATATAAGTAGAGGAATAACACAAACTCTCTCTCCACATAAATCGAAATTACTATTTTATCAGAGCAGCTTTCAGCCTTCAAGAGCCATCATCAGTGCCAATGAACAAACAAGAAAGCCACTTATTAACTTAGGAACTGATGATGGCCTATTGAAGGCTGAAAGCTCCTTTGATAATAAAGTCATTTCGATTTACGCGGAGAAACAGTTTGTGTAATTTCATTAAGATGATCTCAATAGAAGCTTTCCATATTTAAAATAACTCTAATTAGTAGGTTACATGTAACTTTATAAGTGTTATATATTTGAAATCATAAAGTGGTGAACATTTATGAGCAAAATTTGTCAAATCTCTGAAACTAGTTTCACTAGAACATTGAACTTTTTTTTAGGTAGGTTCTTCTTGTTTTCTATGCTTTCATTAAAAATATTATTTGTATAGACAACGCTTTTGGGATGATCATGATCAATTCCTTGAAATCTTAGGCTCGAGAAGACAGGCCGGGGCGGACAGTGTTACGCTGGTAACACATCTAAATCTTTTAATGAAACAAAAAAATATTGTATTTGGAAATATGGATCTTGAAAAAGATAAATTTGGAAATTTTAATAATAAAATTTATAAGGTTAATTTGATAAGGAAAAAATACGTATTGTAATACGTAAAATTAGCATAGGAATGTAATAATATTATTCAACAAAATACAACATGATATACGAGGTAAATATATTAAATATTTCACATCAATATATAAGAATGTAGTAATTATAATAATCCTAAAGAAACTTAATAAAAAACAATATTGCAACCATTACAAATTGATATAAAGGAACATTTGTATGGTAAAGAAATAAAATAACCATATTTATGAATAGTAAGTAATGTAAATAATGATAGTCACAAAATTTGCTCAAATACATTAAACTTGAAAAAACTCAAAATAAAATCTATTCTCTATAAACAAGTATGTACCACAAAATGTTTCATGGCTGACCTAGAGAAAGATGGTCGTACAATAAGATGTACTTAAAAAAACAAATAAGGCACTTCTTTAGATTGTTACTCCCCTTATCAAAAAATCATTGGGGTGTAACAATCTAAAGAAGGTGTAAGGAATGTTCTTCTTTAGACTGTTACTCCCCTTATTAAAACAGAAGTGTGATATTCCTTTGTCCCAAAGTGCATTGGACTTTGGACTAAACTTCCGCATTTGTCTTAATAGTTATTTAGTCAAAGTTTATTTATTCTAAAACAACATAGGGGAGTAACAATCTTAAGAAGTACCACAAATAAATGCAGATGAAAAAGGGGAAAGTAGAATCAAAAATATTCTACGATCTATAAGTAAACAAAATAAACTACTATAAATATTTGTTGAAAAAAAGAATGTTGCACATACCATTCATAAACATAAGTCATACATAACTCGTAGACAGTAATAAGAAAAGTAATATATTACAGTACTTGAATACAGATGAAATAATTTAAATCGGAAAAAAATCAACTCAATATTTTCTTCTATATAGATTATTATCACTAACTTTTACATGTTGTGTAACAGAAGCTTCAAATTTTAAAAGTTGATAAAAAAAAAGTTACAGATTCAAATCTTAAAGATATTACGATTAGAGTTGTATTAGAAATTGAATTTGAAAAAAAAAAAAAAAAAAAAAAAAAAAAAAAAAAAAAAAAAAAAAAAAAATACGAGAGAGGAAAGATGCGTGTAAGATGACGACATGTTTAGAAATTTCAGTAGTACCTTGAAGGATATAAGCTTAAAAACATTCAAATGCATTATCAGATTTTACTCAACTGTATAAATGAGGTAGAAGACAGGAGATAAACATATACTTTTTTTTTCAAAAAGTCGTTTTTAACTTCGAAATGCGGCAAATTCATATTGTTTCGAAAGCTAACGAAAAAATAAAACAGGATTTGATTTTTTTATTTCTCTCTAAAAGATACCTTGAAGGCATACTTTGAGCAAGGAAGTGAGTAGAAAATAGAATAAGCATTAGGCTTACTTAATTATTAGTGACAACAGAAATCTTCTAAAAGGAGTTTTTTTTTTTTATTTTATTTTTTTATTACCTTTTTGTTTATTCCCCAGTACATGTTGATTTATGGTTAATTTAATGAATACACCTACGGAGAAATCAGCTGGTTAAGACACTGGCGCTAACGAAACAAGTATGAATTAACATACAAACGTCCTTAACGATGTCATGGATTTTTAAAAATAAAAATTGTTAAAAAAGAGATATTGAAATTGATCATATTTAAAGATTTTAAGACATGTTTTGTAACACTGGATAGGTTAATTAATGTGACAAGAGCCAATGAATGATCATCTTACCCAATGATTATCATTTGATGAATCAATGAGTGTAAATCTTCAAGAAGCTAATGTAAAATTTAAATAGATGCAATCAATATTTCAAGGTAATTTTTAAAGTTCGAATCATTAAGCAAGCTGTTTAATAAAGTAACTAAGAAAGAAAGACATTGATTTAAAAAAAAAATACGTGTGGTGTCGCGGGACACCCGGTAGGAACGAAGTTCTTTAATTTTTCATTAAATATAAATTATAAAATCACACTGCTAAGTACGTATAAATTGCTAACTACTTATACATGGCGGAGTTAGAAAAGAGACAAAATTAAAAGTAACGAACTGTTTGTACCTAGCAAGAGTTAAGGAAAAATTAAAAGAAAATCATTATTTGTATCATTAAAGCAAGCGTCTTACTATAAATATATATTGAATATAAGAAAAAAGTTGATCATGATGAGTTTATAGTGAAAGAGTATGTTTGTTAAAGGAGTTTGGATTGAAATAGGACTTTTTTCTACCTACCCGGCCAATAATTAATTTAAAATATTATAAAATATATCTCTTTCCTACTCTACAGCTTCTGCTTGTATCAGGATGAAATTTTACATGATTATATTTTATTTATTTACAAAACAAAGTGACATTTTTGACATATATAACAAAAATAATCAAAACAAGTCAAGTAACAGGCTTCCTTAATAACTCTTTTTCCCGTCTTTTGAAGCTTACGTTTACGCGAGCGTTAGTGAACGCTTAGGTGGATAACGTGTTCCGACGAACTCAGCCTGGGCATTGGTAAAATGAACATGTGTACCAAATTTCATCTAACTCGGTGAGCTTTTACTCAAGTTATCGTCATCTGTAGATTTCGTGACGGATTTTGCAGATTTTTTTTCGGATTCGCCCCCTGGCTCCAGAACGTGCCATAAAGAACTTCGTTCCAAAAACTATGAATCAATTTTAAGAATATAAGTCAAACGGATGTATTATGTAAGGCCTAAATAACCAATTACATATTTATCTATGGGAAATCCATGACACACTAAGCTTAACTAACACACTAAGCTTAACTAACACACTAAGCTTAAGCTTACTAATGGGGTAAACAATACAATCAAATTAGGCATTTATCAGAAAATATTTATTTACCCTGTAAAGTTCTCTCTTCCAATTAACAGGTTTTATCGATAATAAGACATATAATTGTCAGAAACATAATTAATTGGATAAAATAAACTGGCTTTTCATGTTAATTGATACAGGTTTATTATACATGGCAGCTTTCATCCTTCATAAGGCCATCATGACTGCCGATTGAGGAAGGAATTGAGATACAGAAATAACAAATCGGTCCGAGACAACTCAGACAAACTTTCTCATATACTATTTCATAATTACTTAGCCGAATGTTTCCCATTTGTTAGTTTTCGTAGCTAAATTTAATTATTATTGAACATTTCATCAAAATTTATCATAAAAATAACTTCTTCTCGGCGAGTAATCGAACCCGGACTCTCTCCGTCCGCGTTTAAAGCTATTTTCTCAGGAACTAGATTTTGCCCGGGAAAACGGCTTATATCGTTAATTTCGTATTAATATGGACTACATCTTAGAATATTTTAATCAAAATCACAGAAAATGTTTTTGTGAGAAAACATTTGTTTTCACGTTTTCCAGGTTTTGGGGGGTAGCGTCCCCAAATTTGGAGCTAAAATTCGTTTCTCAATTTCACCTCGGGGTATGATGTTTCTGAAGATTTATGCCAAATTTCGTCAAAATCGGCCCAGTAGTTTAGACTCAACGCGTCTGCACAGACGACAGGCAGATATTTTTTAAAAACAATTTTTTTGTTTTGGACTCAGGGGACTCTAAAACGTGTAAATTCATCAAAATCTCAAAATAGAATTGTTACGCCATCACAATACTTTCTCTTCATATGAAAAAGTGAAAATAATTAGTGAGTGGTGAGTCTATTTCATGCCGGAGATGGACGTAATTTCAAATGTTCATTCAGACGCACCAATATCTAACATTATTAAATAGGATAAAAATTATTAAATTTTATTCTCTTGTTTGAACGTTTGTTTTGTGAACTAAATGTTTAGTTTTCGAAAAAAAGAATTTTTTTGATTTCAGACACAAACCAATCTTGAAATAATTAATAAATAAAAAGAAAGGAAAGTAAAGAATTTATACACTAAGCTAAAAATAAAGAATATAAAAATGTATCTAATAACTAATAGGTGAGAACCTCATACCAAAAGTATTTGACAACAGATAAGCTGAGTAACAAATTTCTCTCGCCACATACGGTACGATCAAAACCACACATGGAAGAAGACACTTAGAAAGTCTTCGAAACTCTCTCTACGACAACAAGGAACAATGAGTGAAATCAAAAGCTTTTAAAAGCAATAAGCGACATCTCGGCCTAAATAGGAAGTTAAACAGACCTCAATTCGACGCCTAAAACCAAAACAAGAATGGGCACAATACAGACAGTACAAATGAATTGAACGGAACGGTTCATTTGCCTCATCAAAGGAACTAAGATTTTTTTTTTCGGTGAACTTTAAATGAGCTATAGATTACAGAATGATTGAGAGATGAACGATGATCGATTCACGAACTAAAAAAAATAATGAGGGATCCTCAAAAGAGTTAAAACACGATACATGTAGCATCATCAAGACAATATAACCTACGACGGAACTTAAATATAACTTCAAAGAAATTCTACTTATAACGGACCAACCTATTTCATAAAATAAAATAAAACTTAATATAACGCTTCAAATTCCATTGCAAAACGCATTATAGATTTTTTTAATAACATCAAAATTTTCTTTAAATGTAAAGCATTAACTAAAAATGTGTTAGAAATACTTTGTAAAATAGTCTACTAAGTAATGTGGCACATAGCTTGCAGACGTCTTATTTCAAATATGCTTTAATGATTTTATGCTTTTACAACCTAAATTTATTTGATTTTCCCCCCCGTTATTTAGATCTGTCAAAATTTGATTTGCTTTTTACCATGAATTTAAGTATTAATTGAAGCGAGCGTAAGCGAGCTTATTACATTCAACGAAATATGCATCTTGTCTGTCTGTCTGTCTGTCTGTGTGTAACGTTTACGTGTCCGACGATAACTTGAGTAAAAGTTGACCGATTTAGTTGAAATTTGCTATACATCTTCCTTTTACTAATACTCAGGCTAAGTTCGTTGGACAGCGTGATCCGTCCAAGAGTTCGCGCGCAATGCTAGCGTAAACGTGAGCTTCAAATTTAAAATTGGAAATTCAGGACGGGAAAAAATTCTATCACCTATTCGATGAGACGAACATTTTTTTCAAATAACATTTTTTAGTAAAACCAACAACGACACTGCTATGAATTAATAAAGATCGCTAAAACTATTAAAGCGGACCTAAACGTTTAAAATAGAGAAAACAACCTTTTTACCGATATCTTACGTTCTAACGTAACGATTTTAATATAACTTTATGTACATCGTCCAAAGTACAATTGAAACAAGTATGTAAAATTTCAACTTGATACAAGCAGTAGTATATGAGTAATGAAGTGATACATTTATAATAATAGTTTAAAAGCTATTCCGGGTGGTTAAGATTTTTATAGTTTTTGTTTAGGAAGTAAAGCTTTGAACCGAGTACCTCCACTCTACCCCTCACTACCCTCTTCCTTTTATCTTCAACTATGACATTCATCATGATTAACAAATTTCAATATTCAGTGTTTTATTGCAATACGCTCGCTTCAATGATAGAGCCACGCGATGCCTAGTTTAGCAACATTTAAAGAGCTCAGACGGTTGAAATTAATCTGGAGCTATCTGCGGGCTACTTTCGTCGAACTATCCAAATTTCATAAAAATCAGATGAGTACTTTTGAAGGTATAGGTGTAAATAAATGAATGTCTGTGCGTATGTGGAAAAGAAACAAATGAATGGCGCATTAGCACCAACAATGGGGTAATTATGATCTACAATCCAAATTTCATTAAAAAAGGGCGAGTATAGTTTTTAAGATATGTTGGTTCGGCAAAAATTGAGCGACAGAATATAGACAAGGGAGCAAAAATGTTCCCTGAGTTCTGAAACGGATTTCTGTCTTAGAATTTTTGAAATCGGAGAAATAAAATATTTTCGTTCTTCAGAACGATCACATAGCTTATGTTAACTACGGTAAGCTTGGAAGCAATTAACAATTTTACTTCATTGTCGAATCTATCGTAAAATAATAATTTACGAGCTTAAAATTAAACAAATCAAAACCAACCTGTATTAAATATATAATGCTATTATAGTTTTTTTCTTGATAAACGAAATTGAAATCACTATAACTTAATAACAATTACTTAATACTATTTAATATAAAGTACGCTATAAAACAATCTTAAACTCTAACAGTTATTTACTTCTATTAAATCATATTAGCTATTTCTTTCATGTCAAATTCAATATTAGTGTTTCCTTTTTGATTTAATAAATAATAAAAAAACTAAATATATTTAACCATTTCATTTTCTTTAACGTTGCGATCCAGACAGTTTTACTATCATTTCGAAACGGATAAATCGGTTATGGATCTCTAAGCTGCTGTCACTGGCATAAGTCGTGTTATATACTACCACGCCTTCGTCAATATAGAAACAAGATGTCAGTGCTACAGGAATTTTCAATGCAAGAGAACGCATCAAACAAATCGACGACGACCCTCGATTCTAAATGTTATATTATATTCAGGATATTTTCCTCCAGTTTTTGTACGTTAAATATATCATTGTTTTTTCTTTTAAAAAATGAAAGTTTATTCGAGTGAAAATAACATCACTCCATTTTTTCTCATAATTGTTCAAACCGAAAGCTGAACAGTGTAATCTCATCGTGTTATATTTGAAAGGATTATAACGTGATAACTTCATTAACAGATACCATCTACATTTTATCACTTGTTTTTATAAAAAAAATATATATGATTCTAGGTTTTATAATATTTTTTATAATTGAATTTTATTCTTACATACTTTAAGCCAATTTCTTTTCCCATATTCAACATTACTAAGTCAATTCTCTAGTTGCCTTACCAAATATTACATTAACTACACAATAAGTCATTATCTTGATTCCTGCAATCAGAAGTCACATTGACTAAATATCTGATGTAATCATCATGTTATCCACACAGCTAATGTCCAACATCGCGAACACCCATAAGAATGAAGCCAGCAATAGGTTCGAAACGTCTAAATTTGCATAATCGCAGTGGAAAACCCATAGTAGTGAAGCCAGCAATAGGTTTGAAATGTCAGGATTTTTACAACCTCAATGGAACACCCCTAGTAATGAAGCCAGCAATAGGTTCGAAATGTCAGGATTTGTACAAACTCAATGGAACACCCATAAGAGTGAAGCGTAATAGGTTCGAAATGTCAGGATTTGCATAATCTCATTGGAACACCCATAGTAATGAAGCCAGCAATAGGTTCGAAACGTCGTGATTTGTACAATGTCAATGCAACACCCATAAGAGTGAAGCGTAATAGGTTCAAAATGTCAGGATTTGCATAATCTCAGTGGAACACCCATAAGAATGAAGCCAGCAATAGGTTCAAAACGTCAGGATTTGCACAATCTCAATCGAGCACCCATAAGAACGAAGCCAGAAATAGGTTCAAAATGTCAGGATTTGCACAATCTCAATCGAGCACCCATAAGAACGAAGCCAGCAATAGGTTCAAAACGTCAGGATTTGCACAATCTCAATCGAGCACCCATAAGAACGAAGCCAGTAATAGGTTCAAAATGTTTGGATTTGCATAATCTCATTGGAACACCCATAGTAATGAAGCCAGCAATAGGTTCGATACGTCTGGATTTGCATAATCTCAGTGGAACCAAATCTGGTGGTTATAGTAGTGAAGCCAGCAAAAGGTTCGAAATGTCAGGATTTGCATAATCTCAGTGGAACACCCATAGTAATAAAGCCAGCAATAGGTTCAAAACGTCTCTGGATTAGGACAATGGTATCCTCTAGAGCCAGATTCAGTTGTTTTTCATCTGAGATTAGCGCCATATTGGAGACAATCTTATATTATCGCTGCCACATTGGTTAAACAAAATGTGAAAAAAAAAGCTGCCCAAGCTCACCCATGTAGAAATTATTTCATAGTTGGTTTAACTTAACTTCCTCTTCAAGGTAACAGTAAGGTAAGTGAAAAGGGTACAACAATGTAAAAAACGTGATATACAATGCCAAAATATTTTCAATATCAGTTATCAAAGGAAAGATTAGAACGATTTGGCCAATGAACATTGTAAACACTTTAAAGTGTGCTATTAACGATGAGATAAAAATAAATTCACATAGACATCCAACAACTTATTTTTTTAAAAAGCAATCTTCGTCTATTATTCTGGTGAGTAGATAATGGTAGGCCGAAGAAACCGAAAGAAGTTCGAAGGCTTTAGGTAGAAGAAACAGGGACGGGATGAATTCCCTAGCCCCTTGCAAGAATACCCGTGTAACCTTCTTCGATTATTTTAAATAACAAAAAAAAATAACCCTTAGAAAAAGGAACCCCTCTAAGAAAAACTTTTAAGGTTAATATAACCTCCCTTTTTTTACTCAAAGCCACGCCCACTTCCAGACCAAAAACTAAAGTAATTCCAAATTATGCTAATTTAACCAAAAAAAATAATATTTTTACCACCTGTCTTAAAGATGAAGACTTGATGGTCATTATTATATTGGACGCTAAAAAAATAAGACAAGAAGGCAAAGAACGAAAAAATACTCGACTATCTCTTTTGAAACATATTTTAATAATAATATGAAGAAATAAAATCAAGAAAATTGATACATAATGGGGAAAATTGAACAAAGAACTCTTAAAGACTTTAACCTCAAAAAATGTAGTACATCAAAAGAGTCAAAAGAAAAAAAAAAAAAAAAAAATCAAGAGTAAACATATTTTAGGAACAAAGAAGGTTAACTGAAGAAATAAAAATAAATTACAAGAAAATTATAAACAATGGGGACAACTAAGACAAAAATAGACGAAAATAGTTAAGGACACAAATAAAATAATCCGTTAGGTTGAACTTTCAAAGATGTTTAAAGTTTTCTGACGTTTATTTTCCACTTAAGAAAAACGTGACAGTAAATTTCATTTAATCGAAACTAAAATGTAGAATTATGTATTATGGTATTATATTTAATAGAATAAACAAATTAAATGTAATTTCAGTTAATTATGTTTTGCAGTATTAGGACTCAATAACTGATGGATTTAATAGTACATTACGCGTCGAGTGCGGAAAGTAGCATTTTGCATGCGAGTGTGGAGTTTGCACCCGAGCGACAGCGAGGGTGGTAAAACCACACGAGCAATGCAAAATGCCGTTTTCGCACGAGTTGCGTACCGTACTTTATCTACGATTGTTAGATTTAAATAATAAATACAGAAACAAATAAACTTGCTGTGTGTAAGCTCGTATTTCTCTTTTGATAAAGATAACATTAATTTATTAGTTGTATTTTGTGCCGAATTATTTCGGGAGGCGTATTATTCTCCTCATATTCGTCATAATCATTTAAATCACTCATTGATTTTCACAAAAAACTCGATATAAAAGTTACTTTTATTAAACAAACAGCAAATTAGTCTTGTTAAATGTAAACAAACTCTCTAATCGTGCGTAAAGCTGAAGAATTCCTCTTCTTTACCGCGCTAGTGTGGTAAAGAAGAGGAATTCTTCAGAACTATGAGACGCGCATGCGCAATGAATACAAGTACGTAAAGAATCACTTTCTACGCATCTAAACAGAGATATAATGTTTATATTTCGTATCAATCGTAGATAAAATAATAAGTGTTATTGCCTTTTTTTATAATTATTTTAGATAGGTAATTCATTCAAGTGATTAGGACATAAAATCAAAACGAATTATGGTAAAAAATAAAGAGAAAAAGTGAATATAAGGTATGCGCTATGCTAGATCAATGAAAAATAAAAATAATATATTTTTTGTAAGGAAAAAAAAATCTTTGAAGCAACTTCATTAATGCGTTGTCAAAAAAGGTTTATATATTAAGGACACATTTCTCAAGAGAAGAAGAAAAAAAAATAAGGAAGAAGGAGCCGGTCTCAAGTCAAACGCATAGAAGGTCATCAAGGAGACGATGACACTAGGGAAGAAGATGGAAAGAAAACTAGAGGTAACTTCTGATAGAGCTGAAGACTGGAGTACACGGAGTACGACGGGGCCATTTCATGCGCTGAATACCTTACCCACAGACTTACCTACTCCTACGAGACATGTATTCCTAAAATGACAGCTACCGAAACGTGACTTGGGCCTTAAACGTAGACTTGACTAATTCAACTTTAAACAAAGACCCCCATAATGTTTATAAGCTCGAAATTTTTTTATACGATAAGATGACTTTTTGGTCATTCAGTCTTGTAAAACATTTCACTTTTTCTAGTACTTTTTTTATTTTTAATTAAACTGCTTTTGTTGTAAGTACAAGAAATATAATATTATTATAATTGTTTAAAAGATGGCTGATAAAAATAACAAAACAACTAGATCACTTGCTTTGAATTTAAATTTAAGTTTGTTTATAGTTTTAATTATGTTTTAACATAATAACTAACTTAAATTAAGTTATAATTCGTTGAATAAGAGATTTTTGGATTTTTTTTCGGTTATCGATTTTAGAAAACTTGTTTTTCATATGCTTTACACTGAATAAGTGTTCAGAAGTGTTACTACTTATTCAGTTGGTAAAGAGTGGATTCGGCCAAGACTGGTTCTTCATATGGTTTACTGTGAATATGTGTTCAGAAGAGTTCCTACTTATTTAGTTGGTAAAGAATGGATTCGATTAAGACTGGTTCTACATATGGTTTACTGTGAATAAGTGTTCAGAAGAGTTACTACTTATTCAGTTGGTAAAGAGTGGATTCGGCCAAGATTATATATAAGCATATACAGGCCTCACCTCTTACTTTAGCAGAGAGGGGAATGCAAAAAAAAAAAAAAAAAAAAAAAAAAAAAATGGGAATATCATTAGATGCTGTGATACATCGTATGATTTGGGTTTAGAGATTTAAGAACCTGAAAAATAAAAGTCTGAACAAGTCAAAATTAAGAAATGTGTAAAAAATATTTTAAAGTACAGGTCATGTGCGAAATCTTATTATGAAATCTCACTCTTAACAAAGAGTATAGAAGAAAACATGACACAGACATATTTTTTTTCGCAGAGGTCATGCTAAATCGTAATCTATAGCGGGGCCCGGAGTCGGCCAGCTGTTATAAATAGGTTTCACGATGCTCACGTGCTTTATTATAAGGTTAAAAAGAGGAGGCTTGTAGTGTGAAATAATTGTAAAGTGGTTAGTGAGTAACGAGCCGGAGAAGCGGTGCGTGCATTTTAAATCTAAACGCCTTCGAGGCAAAGCATTACCCGCTACGCACAACGGAAAAAAAAGGCCTTTCATTCTTAGTGGAGATGAATCAGATACGACGTCCCAAGTATCCTTGTCCGACTTGGATTCTTCTTTAGAGAAGGAAAACTCGACGGGGCGATCTGAGAGAAAGAAGAATGTTTTTTAAGGTAAGGGAGACGAGAAGAGGGTTAAATTAAATGAATTTCGGTTGTAGAGCGGGAAGACTTAGAGGAGATGCGGGGTTTATAGTGGGGTACCTTGGAGGTACTGATTACCGAGAGGAGTGGACCCCTGGGGGCTTGTATGCCTAGTAGCTTCCGAACCCACTACGAACTAAACCTTGCCTGCCTAGTAGCATCTTATACAACATGGAACGCTGCTAGCAGTAGCCTTCACAGAATAGCTTCCACAACCCACTAGAACCGACCTCCAGTCATAATAACTACGACAAACATCTACACACTCAATACTCTGTCCAACAGATACAAAACACTCGCAAGACCTCCTCAATCTCGCATTAATTACCTTCCAAAAACCATTCTCCTTTTTTTTTTTTATCTTCGTTCCTTTCTTTCCACCCTACTTTTATTCGATCGAAGGTGGTTCTTAAACAGAAGCTGGAATCCGCCTGAGTTAAGCATTAATTTTGAAAAAAAAAGAAGGGAAAAATCTTCCAGATTATAATCCAATATTAAAAAAAGGTAGAATCAGATTTTTTTTATTTAAAAAAAAAACTGTCTACTGAATTAAGCACTCGCAGAGAGAAAAAAACTGTTTTGATGTTTCAGTGAAACAACCGTAACAAATACTTATCATTCAATTCTTTTTAACAATCAGCATTTTTAGCAAAACTTTTTTTTTTAAAGTTAAACTTCATTAGGCGCGGTAGAGTAAATTGGCTTGGATAAAACGAAATTGTATGTAACTAAGTTCGTGATTCGAGGCTCGTCTAAGTGAAAGATTTCTTATAGGTAAATCAACTGTCAGCTTAAGTCGGCAGTTGATTTACCTATAAAAAAATCTTTCACTTAGACGAGTCTCGATCCACCGACCTCTGATACAGCAGGCATAAGTGCTAACCATTGCAGCATGGAGGTAGATAATTCTTCAATACACAGAATTGGAACATAAGCGTAATATTATATACATTATAATAATATAATATATATTATAAAATGTGTTTTCATGTTTTTCCTTCATTATTCGCTAAAATGTTATGAAAATATTTTATTTTTCAATTAAATTTCATATAACCATTTTTTAATCATGAAATAATAAAATGGTCAACAAATCCAAAGAGAGCAATGCATAAAATTAACTGTTTCTAGAACTTAAGTTTCACTTCTAATGCGTGAGAGTCTCACATATATATATATATACAAAGAGAGCAATGCATAAAATCAACTGTTTCTAGAACTTAAGTTTCACTCCTAATGCGTGAGAGTCTCACATATATATATATACAAAGAGAGCAATGCATAAAATCAACTGTTTCTAGAACTTAAGTTTCACTTCTAATGCGTGAGAGTCTCACATATATATATATATATATATATATATATATATATATATATATATATATATATATATATATATATATATATATATATATATATATATATATTTAATAAAACCTTAACAACTCCCCTCGATCTTGGGCACATTTTTCTTCTCTCACCGTCCCCTATACGGGGGCATATCGATGGCATGGTTTAGATTCGGTTTTTGGACAGAAAATTGTTTATATTTGAGATTAACTTATTACTTTAAATACATAATTCCACGAAACATTCTTGAATTACGTTTTGTATTGGACGTTAGCTCAATGAAGCCATACCTAAACAGAGCCGAGTATAGCCGGACAAGCCTTTATCAAGGTCGTTGGATAAATCTAAATTAACCTTAAGCTGGCGTCACACATACTCTATGCGCTGAATACCAAATACATACAATGCGTGATTTTATGCCTTTTTTGTCGAGATTTTTGTTAAGTAGCGTCTCACCCGTGTGTTTTACCTAGACTCATATACTGCGAAACATTTAAACATATGACGAAAAATTAAAATGAAATTGCTATTATATAGAGTAGTTTGATTTGTCCCTTTTTTTTAAATCTTTGTTGTTTGTGGGTTGATAAAGGGCAATAGATGATAATAGATTAAGAACAAATTGTATATAAAACATTTTTTCGATGTTTTTAGGCACGAACATGCCCCGGAGAGGGGCGAAATACAGCCAAATTAAAGATTCGCCTTAGTTGAATTCTTCATCTATTACCCTTTATCGACCTACAAACAACGAAGATGAAATTGTTGTTTAATAAACAGGTCAAGTGTGTGCTATAGTCAGCACACACCGAGGGTCCGTAGGCAACACTGTATAGTTTAAGTAGTACCCTATTGATGGTGTTTTTTTAAATGCTAAAAAGCTTACTTTGAACTATCCTATGGGTCTGATATTCTCAAAACACATAAACAAACTTCCGATAAAGTATTTTTTTGCCACATGACCGGACTACAACCATATAAATACAGCGAAAAGACCATAATTATAAAAAAGCGTATTTTGTCAATAAAAAATAAAATATTTTTTTCGAAATTTCCAAAAAGTGGTATCTTTACTTTTGGTTGAAGAATGTTCAGGAATTTTTTCAGATTTTTTTCACTTCACATAAGCGAGATAGAGGGGAGGGGACACGTTTCACACCCGCTTCAAACTCACCTACGCTCGCCCTATCAAAGTTATAACCAAAGAATTGTATATTTTTGTAATCAGCTCGACGTACCCTTTCATATGATACCCCTCACGGTGTCGAAAAAAAATGTATAATTTTTAACCCTTAAGTTTTTTTACCCTAATTTTTTTGAAAAATATTTTTTGTAAGTCGCTATATTTTTAAAATATGTGGGTAGGTACAAGACACATACATGCCAAATTTCAAAGTGATCGGAAGAAAGGTGTAGCCGTGAGAGCATGCAACAGGACAGACGGACAGACACACGCAGGAAAATATAAGGGTCATTGGTTTTGCCTACGGACCCTAAAAATAGATATCTGTCAAACTTTGTACAAATGAAAAACAAAATATTGAATCAGGTTATATTATTATGGGATTTTATCTATACAAATATAACTACAGATTCATTTTTCTGTGTTTAACCGAATACTCAAATGAGTGGAAAAAACTTAAAAATTTATTAAAACTATCTTTTAGGCGATTTGTCGAAGGATTCTTACTTTTCCGTTTATACTAAATACTTGATCAAGTTTTAGAAAAGGGCTAACCCAAAATTAAGTACAAATTCAAATTACTTTACCCAGTAATCCTTTCATTATAATTAACCGAAAAAAGATTTACAAAAGTGTAGAAATAACCTAATAATCAATCTATAGTAATCCATCTTTACAGATAGATAACTTTTTTAAAATACTGATAAGTATTCAGTATACTGATAAGACTTAATATGGTATTTAAACCAATTCATTGTAAACTGAATTTTGGACCAATACTAGTTCTGGCCTGTTCAAAGTAACCTGAGGTAATCGGCACTTCTTTAGATTGTTACTCCCCTTATATATAAAACAGAGAGGAGTAACAATCTAAAGAACCTGCACGGAATGTTCTTTTTTAGACTGTTACTCCCATTATTAATGAAACAGAGGGGAGTAACAATCTATAGAAGGTGTAAAGAATGTTCTTGTTTAGACTGTTACTCCCCTTATAAATAAAACAGAGGGGAGTAACAATCTATAGAAGGTGTACAGAATGTTCTTGTTTAAACTGTTACTCCCCTTGTGAAAACAGAAGTGTGATATTCCTTTGTCCCAAAGTACATTGGACTAAACATCCCTTTGTCTTAATAGTCATCTAGTCAGTCATTTATATTCTAAAAATAAACAGGGGAGTAACAATCTAATGAAGTACCGTAATTCTCTCATTTATTTCCGTAATTATCTCATTTTATAATTAACAGAAAAAGGATTTACAAAAGCCTAAAATAACCTGACAATCAATCTATTTGAACCCATCTTTACAGATAGATCAAGTATTTAAAATACTGATAAGTATTTTGTATGCTGATAAGACTTGATATGATAATTAAAACAATTCATGGTAAACTTATTGTTGGACCATCACTAGTTCTGTTCAAAGTAACCTGAAGTAATCTATAATGATCATTAGTTTTAGTAATGCAATAATGAAGAACATTCTCATAGATTTATCAAGTAAAAATAGAAGTATCAGAATGCCAACTTATTTTAAAGCAGTGGAGCGTTTAAAAAATAGGACATAACCCAAGCAAGTTCTTCTTCCTCTAAACCAGATAAATACATAATTTATGAAATCGAACATTACTTATAAATTCCAATTCCATTCCTGGAATTAATTAATGTAATTCTTTTTTAATAACCAAAGAAAATATATTATAGTAAATGCCCTAAATGCAGAACAAGATATCTTTACATTTATTTAGAGTAAGGATTAGCACTACTAAATGGAATATTAAAAAAATAAAATATATTCAATGCACCCATTACCTAAGCTTACTCTTTAAATATATTAAATAAATATAAATGAATGAAAATAACTCGTTTAAATATTATAAAGTTTAGATTAGCAAAGGAAATAATTGTGAAATGTTTCTCTTCTATAACAAATTCATACACCGCAATTAAATTTTATTGGAATTTACCATAATTGAACAAAAAAAATAACTGTATCTATGTATTTAAAAGAATAAAATCAATAAAGTTATTGTTTATTATTTAAATATATAGGTCCATAAATAATGTAACTTATACAAAAAAATAAAATTTAAATTTATTAGTAGTTGGTGCCATAAAATATATAATACAAAACTGAGTCATACCATGAGAAACTAATAATCTATTAAAACAAGTTAAAAAGTAATTTATAATATATATATATATATATATATATATATATATATATATATATATATATATATATATATATATATATATATATATATATATATATATATATTATATATATTTTAATTGATTGATTTTGATATTGTATAAATTTGGTTCAAGGTTGTATTCAGGTTTGTGTTTAAAGAGTACCGTTATGTTAGTTTTTATTATTTCGTGTTTTTGTCTTAATTTAGTTTTGAGGAGGGAAAAGGCTGGGTTTCTTGTTTATTTTCTGTTAAACTCATAAACTGCTTTGGCGGCGTGGCGTGGGGTGTACAGTGTACAGAGACTTAGCCTCAGTAGCGCAACACAAGTCATGTCGCAATTCTTAAACTTATTATGTATTCAAAGCGTTTATTTTGGAAAAAAATAAATGAGAGAAAATAATTCTAAAATATGAATACTTAACATGAAATAAAAATTTATAAATGATCTAGTTCTAATGAGTAAGAATCTTGGTAGATTTTAAAATTAACTGGGTTAAAAGACTATCGAATAAGTTATTATATTTTGATCAATATAAGGTATTTTAATTTCATTTCTTTGTACTCATTTAATATTAATGTACCAATATCAAAGTATATTATACCTGACAGGTAAATCTGTACAGATGAACCGGAGCGTTATAACTGTGCAGTTATGTTTTAATTTGGTAGCAAGCACCATTCGGTTTACCCTGTGTAGGTTTCATGTACTGGTTTAACAGTCAGTTATACCGTAACGTGTATGGCCAGCTTAAGACTTGAAATAAATTCTAAATAAAAAATAAGTAGAAAAAGATTTTATCGTTAGATTCCCCCTCCCATATTTCTGTCCAACGATTCTCTCAAACTCATTTTTGAATTAGAATAATTTATTTTGTCTTAAGCCGGCCATACACGTTGCGGTATAACTGATTGGTAAACCTGTACAGGTAACCTGCATCATTTGATAGCACGCACGCTCCGGTTTATCTGTACAGCTAACCTGCACAGGTAAACCGGAGCGTGCATGCTATCAAATTATGACAAAACTGCACAGTTGTATCGCTACGATTTACCAGCAAAGCTAACCTGCACAGGTAAACCGGAGCGTGCATGCTATCAAATTATGACAAAACTGCACAGTTGTATCGCTACGGTTTACCAGCAAAGCTAACCTGCACAGGTAAACCGGAGCGTACATGCTATCAAACTATGGCAAAACTGCACAGTTGTAACGCTCCGGTTTATACCTGTACAGCTAACCTGCACAGGTAAACCGGAGCATGCATGCTATCAAATTATGACATAACTGCAGAGTTGTAAAGCTCTGGTTCACCTGTGCAGGTTTATCTGCCAGGTACACCGCAACGTGTATGGCCGGTTAAAATTTTAGAAGGAAAGTCTAAGGAAAATTGTGGTCTTATTGCAACCCCAGCAATTAAATCGTAGCGACATTTCTGAATTAAGAATTAAAAATTAATAATTTTTACCCCTTAATTTATGGTTTCATCTAAATATGAAAGAATCAAAGATATTTAAGGTATGTAACTGCACAAAGCTTGATTGAATTTCTAAATTAGGATGTATAGAGAATAAAGTGCATTTCATCTATAAGTGGTAAAAAGCAATTAGTTTTAACATTCCCCATCTAAAAAAATAAATCTTTTAAGTATATTTCGATGCTCTAAATATCGTGAGAGATGATCGTAAGATTGTTCACCTTATTACCTCTTAACTCTTTCGCTTCATTAAAAGCAACTCGCGGGACGTCAATTTTTTTTATTTTCGGGGCGCGTATATTCCCGTTTTTTCTCAATGCGCTCAAAAGGTCAAAATGTCTATATAAAAAATAAAGGAAGGTAAGAAGGTCCCAACGGAATGAAGGATCTCCAATGCGAAACGCGTATTAATAAATCTGGAGGCACGGCAGAGTATTCCTTGGGGCCGCAGCTTCACGACTGCCCTCTATTCCGGCTACTAACAGACCTTCTCTATATAAAGCAGGCAATCCGCCCAGATATCGTGCATATAATCAAACTTCTTCCTTACTCAAATAACAGCTTATCTTAGGCAAGAATTCTTTTCCAAAAAAAACTCAAATTAAATGAAAAATGTGGAAATAACGAAAGTCTTTAAGCATCACGATGTAACCATACACGAATTATATGAAGAGACATTTATTCAAAATTATAATTTATATAATCGAGAAGTGTCCTGATGAAGCACCTCAAAATGATTTAGAAAAAATAGACAGCCAATTGGTGTGGCACATAGCTTCCTCGCATGCTATCAACGTACTTTATTGATTTTATGCTTTTACAAGCCATTATTGTCTAATTTGTTTAATTGTTTCCCTGTTTTTTTTTTTAATCTGTCAAAATTGTTTTGATTTTTTTTACTTGAATTAAAGTATCAATTAAGCACAAGTTAAAGAGCGCAGACGGTTCAAAGTAATCTGCGGGCTACTTTTGATAAACTATAAAAGTTTCATACAAATCAGATAGGTACTTTTGAAGCTAAAGGTGTAACTTAATGTATGTTTGTGCGCATGTGGAAGAGAATCAAATAAGGGTAGAAAGTTAAAACTTTTATGGGACCAACAATGGGCTACTCATGACCAAACACCCAAATTTTATTAAAATAGGACGTGTAGTTTTTAAGATACTTTGGTTTCGCAAAAATTGAATGACAGACCGACCGACAGACCGACAGACAGACACGGAACTAATAATGATCCCAGACGTCTGAAACGGATTTCTGTTTTGGAATTTTTGAAATCGGAGATCTAAAATCCTAAAATTTTTTCGTTCTTCAGAACGATCACATAGCTTCCGTTACCTTCGGTAAGCTCGGAAGCAATACAAATTTTCTTTCTACGTAAATTAAACTTTTCTCTAGCCAAAGCAGCTTTCAGTCTACTTTGTTATTTTTTATTGTTAAGCTAAGGCAACCACATTTATTCCAATAAATGCAAATTTTTGTTTTGATTTGTTGATCTTTAAATAGATATATAATAACTTATCTAAATAGATATCTAAATTAGTTTACTTAATTTTACTTTTTTACTAAATATAAAATTAAGCTCGTTATCAAAGACCTAAGGGCTCGTTTATTATAAAATAAATAGAATAAATACTGCCAAGAACAACATTTAATAACGAATGTGTTGTAAAATATTATTAATAACGCTTGAATACGTTCAGAAATAAGTAGCTATACAAATTTATGTGTTGAATACCTCCAAAAAACAGTTAAAGAAGAATTTGCATGATTTTGTAGAGAAAATTAAATAAAATTTGTATAAAAGATTCCCTAAAAGCCCCTTATACTTGTGGAATTGAGAAGGGTCATTTTTCTTAAGAACAATCTCAATTCTTCATCATTGGTTGTGCCCATAATAGTTAGGGAAGCCTAAATGATCGGCAAAATGGCAGAATGTTGTTAAGCAGGCTACAGTCCTGCTGTACGAGCTGTAACTCCATGGAGTAAATACACGAGCTGTAACTCCATGGAGTAAGTACACGAGCTGTAACTCCATGGAGTAAGTACACGAGCAGTACCTCCATGGAGTAAGTACACGAGCTGTAACTCCATGGAGTAAGTACACGAGCTGTAACTCCATGGAGTAAGTACTCGAGCTGTAACTCCATGGAGTAAGTACACGAGCAGTAACTCCATGGAGTAAGTACACGAGCTGTAACTCCATGTAGTAAGTACACGAGCTATAACTCCATGGAGTAAGTACACGAGCTGTAACTCCATGGAGTAAGTACACGAGCTGTACTTGGAGTAAGTAAGTAAGTAAGAAAGACTCATTCAAGACCGTGCATTCACAATACATAATATATTTAGGTATATTTTTGCAATAAAATATCATTTTATTTATCTAATTATAAAAGGTAAAATCATATATTATAATATTCACAGCTGATCTTTTTGAATAACATAACAAGATGACAGCTGTGATTATAATCATATATTATAATGATAAATAAATCAGCTGATCACTAAAAATAAGAGACGACGTTGACAGGTAAACGAACACAGCAGAAAAAATGTCATGACTATAACTATAAGTCAAGGAAGTTGGAATGACTTGAACACAAAAGAAGTTGGAATGACTTGAACACAAAAGCAGTTGGAATGACTTGAACACAAAAGAAGTTGGGGCTATCAAGATGAAAAAATGACAAAGATGTTGAGCCAATTTGGGATCGATTGGAATTCTTAGGCATGACACAATGCTTTAAATATCTCAACATCTATTTAGCAGATGGAGCCGAATATTTCAAACAAATCTGTTTAAAGATTATTCTAAAATATATGTAAACAACATCATGATGTTTAAAAACTAAAGTAAAATTTGTTTACCAAACGAATCATGGTGTTAAAAGAAATTGTTGAAAAATTGTTTGAGGTAAAGCATTATAGAGCATAATTATGGAAAATTCATAATGTAAGATGCTTAAAAATGAGAATTAAGCTGATTTGATCAATGAAGCGTGATCACTTGCAGCTTGACAAATAAAAACTCATCAAGTTTTATTCTGTATGTCTAAGTGATCAACCATAATGATCGGCAAAGTAATAGTAACTATTCTGTTTGATCAATGAAACGTGATTGATTCACGTCATTTGCAGCTTGACAAATAAAAACTCATCAAGTTTTATTCTGTATGTCTAAATGATCAACCATGAAGATCGACAAAATTATGGTAAATATTCTGTTTGATCAATTAAACGTGATTGATTCACGTCACTTGCAGCTTGACAAATAAAAACTCATCAAGTTTTATTCTGTATGTCTAAATGATCAACCATGAAGATCGACAAAATTATGGTAAATATTCTGTTTGATCAATTAAACGTGATTGATTCACGTCACTTGCAGCTTGACAAATAAAAACTCATCAAGTTTTATTCTGTATGTCTAAATGATCAACCATGGAGATCGACAAAATTATGGTAAATATTCTGTTTGATCAAAAAAAAAACGTGATTGATTCACGTCATTTGCAGCTTGACAAATAAAAGCTTATCAAGTTTTACTCTGTATGTCTAAATGATCAACCATGAAGATCGACAAAATTATGGTAAATATTCTGTTTGATCAATAAAACGTGATTGATTTACGTCACTTGCAGCTTGACAAATAAAAACTAATCAAGTTTTACTCTGTATGTCTAAGTGATCAACCATAATGATCGACAAAGTAATAGTAACTATTCTGTTTGATCAATTAAACGTGATTGATTCACGTCACTTGCAGCTTGACAAATAAAAACTCATCAAGTTTTACTCTGTATGTCTAAGTGATCAACCATAATGATCAACAATGTTTATACTAGGTAGCTATTCTGTTCAAAACTAGCTATTGTTGATTTATTTAAAAAAAAAAACAATGTACATTAAAACTCGTCAATTTTGTTATTTAAGTTTTAACATCAATAAGCTTTTGTTTTGTTTATTTAGTGATTGATTCACGTCACTTGCAGCTTGACAAATAATAACAGATCAAGTTTTATTCTGTATGTCTAAGTGATCAACTAGAATGATCAACAAAGTTAGAGAAACTATTCTTGTTCAAAATTAGGAATTGTTTATTTTTTTACATAAATTACATTATTAAATTTGAGTTTTCTTTCTTATAGTCCCTAATTTATAACACTTATTTGGAATAGTTGGGTCTTGTAGGGTATAATAAGTACAAATTTACTTTTCAAATATGATGTGATGTATTTTATTGTAAATGACGAACCAAAAAGGTGATAATAACTTTCTTTCCAACATATGACGCAAAAACAAAATTTTTTTTACATTTTCAATCTAGGTAAGATGTTGTATATTTTATTATTTTTTATATTTTATTTGAAATCGATTACAATAAAAAACTTAATTTATTAGTTATTGTAGCTTTTGACGTAATAATAGTGTAAACTTTTTATATAAATCTCATGTGTATGATGTTTCGATGTTTTAGGCCTGAAGATGACAAAGTAGGTCGAAATATAGCCATATTTGAAAAGTAAATTTGTACTTATTATACCCTAAAAGACCCAACTACTCCAAATTACATTATTAATTTACTTGTCAATTTTGTTATTTAAGTTATAATAACTATAAGCTTTTATTTTGTTTATTTAGTACTAAGTATATTCATAAACAAAAAATTCATTAATAAATGTATGTTTTAAAGTCCTTGGAAGTTAGATCAAGAATGCCATCAATGTATGTCTAACGGTAACTTAATATTATGATTCATCTTGAAGTGAAAAGATGAAGCACGTTAAACTGATATCTCCCTCTGCTTTAAACACGTAGACAAGACAAGGTATCATCTCTCTTAAGTTTAGGGACCTCCTTCTTAATAAGTATCAAAATGTAAATGACGAACTTAAGAGAAGAAGAGAGAAGAAAAAAAAGTACAAATAAAAAGTAAAATAAAAAAAAAAATATAAATATAAATAAAAAGTAAAAAAAAAAAAAAAAAAAAAAAAAAAAATCAAGAAATGAAAAAGATTAATTGAAGGTGGTCGGTGTTTGTATTTTTTTTTATATATATTATTTTTCTTTCTTTTTTTGAGTTGAGAGAGCTCACGACTAGGAAAGCTTGTGACAGTCAATTAAGATTTATTATTTGGAAAGATAGGTCGCGTCGCGTCGCGTCGGGGCGTAGTCCTGACTTGCCTTCTCTTATGATCTTCCCCTTGGTTTGTGGATAATCAGGTGAGACAGCGTCAACCTTGCTTACTGGAATAATGTTAACTCGAGTCGACATGACAGTAGGAAATTTTCTTTTTTTTGGAATCGCACCTTTTTATGATTACTTCTTTTTTGTTCTTTTTACAACTCACAAAGTAAACCGGTAAACAAAAAAAAAAAAAAAATGAAAATTTAAAAAAAAAAAAAATAATTGAAAGAATGAAAAAAATGTAACGGATAGATAGGATTTAGAATCCAAAAACTTAATTCGAGTTGAAATAAAAGGAAGGTATTATAATTTTTTTTTTTTTTTGAGCAAAATAATAAAAAAACTGGACCGAGGATAATTGGTTTTTAATTATATTAAAGTATGGTATAAAAGAAGAATTTTATTTTTTTTTCAAAAGAAGCGGTCAATGAAATAAAAATTCTGCTTTTTGACGTTTTGGAATTTAAATTCAGACATCTTCAAGACTCAAGACTTTTATTTTTATCTGTTATCGTCGTTTGATTTAATATTAACAACAAACGTTAATATTAACCTTACATTATAAATAACAAAATTATATATAAGACTTTGTTATTCTAAATCAAAACTAGTTTTTTCCACCAGGATATAGTGGAACTTACTGATGGTGAATAATTAGTTCACTAAGTTTTCAATTACTCATCATTAAGGATAGGATACTGCCTAGATTTTGTGGAACTTACTGATAGTGAATATAATTAGTTCACTAAGTTTTTAATGACTCATCTATAAGGATAGGATACTGCCTAGATTTTGTGGAACTTACTGATAGTGAATATAATTAGTTCACTAAGTTTTCAATTACTCGTCATTAAGGATAGGATACTGCCTAGATTTTGTGGAACTTACTGATAGTGAATATAATTAGTTCACTAAGTTTTTAATGACTCATCTATAAGGATAGGATGCTGTCTAGATTTTGTGGAACTTACTGATAGTGAATATAATTAGTTCACTAAGTTTTCAATCACTCAGCTATAAGAATAGGAAACTGCCTAGATTTTGTGGAACTTACTGATAATGAATATAATTAGTTCACTAAGTTTTTAATCACTCATCTATAAGAATAGGATACTGCCTAGACTTTGAGGAACTTACTGATAGTGAATATAATTAGTTCACTAAGTTTTCAATCACTTATCTATATATCCTTATATACTTTTTTTAACAATAAAAGGAAATAAATTTGCAGCTTGATTAATTATATTGTTTGCTTAAAACTGATAATATTGTTAGCTTAAGAATGATAATATTGTAAGCTTAAGAATGATAATATTGTTTGCTTAAAACTGATAATAATTGTTTGCTTAAGACTGATAATAATGTTTGCTTAAAGCTGATAATATTGTTAGCTGAAGACTGATAATATTGTTTGCTTAAAACTGACAATAATTGTTTGCTTAACACTGCGGTTATATTGTTTGCGTAAGACTGATACTATTGTTAGCTTAAGAATGATAATATTTACTACGTTCACACATCGTTTTGAAAGCGTTTCGGATCCAATTCGTTTTCAAAACGATACGCGTTCTTACAACAAAAAATACAGGTGATCGAAATATTTGTTTTCGAAATCTCGTAACGGTGACGTCACGAGTAAAACCTTCTTTCTTGTTACCTAATATGTCCGCGAATTTTTACATTTTATTTACAAGTTATTAAAAGTTTTTACAGATTCTTTATAGTTTTAACTTTTGTTTAAAAACGTTTTTGCAGTTAAAAAAAAGAAACGGAAGCTCACGAAAACAAAGAACTTAAAAAGTGGAAAAGAGTAAAATAACCTGAAACCTCGATCCCCCGTTCCGATCACGTATTTTTGGTGGATCGGATCTAAACCGATACGATCCGTCGATCTCCGTTCGTACAGCGTTTTGAACTAGCGGATCGTTTTCAAAACCGTTTCCAAAACGATGTGTGAACGTAGTAATTGTAAGCTTAAGACTGATAATATTGTTAGCTTAAGACTGATAATATTGTTAGCTTAAGACTGATAATATTGTTTGCTTAAGACTGATAATATTAATTGCTTAAGACTGATTATATTGCTTGCTTAAGACTGATAAAATTGTTTGCTTAAGATTGATAATATTGTTTGCTTAAGAGTGATAATATTAATTGCTTAAGACTGATTATATTGCTTGCTTAAGATTGATAAAATTGTTTGCTTAAGATTGATAATATTGTTTGCTTAAGAGTGATAATATTGTTTGCTTAAGATTGATAATATTGTTTGCTTAAGACTGATAATATTAATTGCTTAAGACTGATTATATTGCTTGCTTAAGAATGATAAAATTGTTTGCTTAAGATTGATAATATTGTTTGCTTAAGAGTGATAATATTGTTTGCTTAAGAATGATAATATCTTTTGCTTAAGACTGATAATAATGTTTGCTTAAGACTGATAATAATGTTTGCTTAAAGCTGATAATATTGTTAGCTGAAGATTGACAATAGCGTTTCCTTAAGAGTGATAATATTGTTTGCTTAAGACTGATAATAATGTTTGCTTAAAGCTGATAATATTGTTAGCTGAAGATTGATAATAGTGTTTCCTTAAGAGTGATAATATTGTTTGCTTAAAACTGATAATATTGTTTTTGCTTAACACTGATAATAATGTTTGCTTAAAGCTGATAATATTGTAAGCTTAAGACTGATAATATTGTTTGCTTAAGATTGATAATATCGTTACATTTATTTATATACATTATTTATTTATATCGTTACATTATTTATTTATTTACAATTATTTATTTGTATCGTTACATTTATTGTTATATTGTTGTTTGAAACATTATAACAATATTATAAAATAGGAATGAATAAGACGATCTTAGAGGTCAAAACTCCGTCTTAAAGATAATCAGATGTAACTAATGAGGTATGAATATTGGAACATATCAAAAGATAATGAAGGTAAATATTATTTATAGAAGTTGCGACTAGGATATATATTTAATCAATGATTATAATCTGACAAGAGACGTAACCTTAATCAATTGTTTAAAGGAACAGAGTAAAGAAGAACAAGCTATATTGTCATATCTTTCTAGATCCAATCAATTTTAAAAAGTTCTTTATTAATATCAAGGCCAAGATGTAAACAAGGAATTGTGGAAGGATTTCGTGGATGAAAGATAGTATAAGACTATTGTTAAAATCAAAACCAGAACAAAAATGTAATAATATATTGGTTTATTTCATTACGTTTACGTCAAACCAACATTAGAAATGTGGTTATTATTTCTCTGGGCAGTTGAAAATGTTGATATTTGAATAAAGATGTCAGGGTAATGAAATATCATTGGGTAAAGCTCATCTACTTAATATTTAAAAAAGATGAAATCTACTGCTCTCTTTTTTAAAAAATGACCACATGTTGATTCTAACAGTATTAGTTATTAATATAATATAAGTGTGTTATAGTCATGTAGTCATGTAATATATAAGTATTAATTATAAATTCATACATAGCGATGGTTATTTTTAAAATCCGGATTGGTTTAAAAGAGCGAATTGAAGAGTTAAATTCATAAGGGGGCGTAAGTGCTGAAAAATATAATTTTGAGTTAATGGCTTCAAATGATTTAAGCCTCGCCCAGACTGCCGACCCGAACAGTGAAAACTAGCCGAGCAATCGTCTCTGCGCATGTCTACTTTAAGATACGCAAGCGCACTTTAAACTGGGCATGCGCGAGTTTAAGATGCGCAAGCGCACCTTTGAGTCCAATGCTCGGCTAGTTCCGTCTGTCCCTTACGGCATTCTGGACGAGGCGAGGCTTTAAGGCCCAAGCCATTAATAATCTAAAAAGACCAAGTGTTAAACTTGAACTGTATATTTGTTGAAAAATCTCACAAGATAGCACCAGTGTTGTTGCTCTCCAGCGTTGCTACCAGCTCTCTAGTGTTGCTTGTTTTTTAGTTTAAGTCCCATATATAAATACATTTTTTTCAGAAACAGATTTGGGATTTAAACCCTAATGCATTTCGACTCATTAATAAAATTATAGGAATATAATTACCGATTTATAAGAGACAATGAAGCTAGAAAAAAAATGCGTCTACTTGATATATTGATAGAAGAGTGATTTTAAGGATTATTGCACCCGTTGATTTGGTAGAGAAAGAAATAAACGAAAAAACTGTTTAAACGTATCTCCATAAAACCGGACTGAATATTTTAACAAAACTAAACGATAATATTAGATGTTCAAAAGCCGGAAAGACAGATATAAAACGGTTATAAAGATGTAACACCAGATCAAAGAATAAGGAAACATATTCACACAAAAAGTACAAAAAAAAAAACGTTTTATACCTTTCACACAAAGGTAACAAGTCTTGGAGCTGTGGAATGTCGGAAACTATACTAATTTGTAGGGATAATCCTGGCAGGTCCTGCAGGTACAAAAGGGCAAGGTGCTAAAAAAAGGTCTTTAGGGAAAACCCTACAGCAGGTATCTTGAAGAAGGTAAACCTGTGGTACTTCACTATTTCAAAAATGCCTATTTTAAACACAAAAGTAACAGTTCACAATTCACTATATTCTATAGAAAAAAGCTTTCTATCTCACGTATTAGGTAAAGTCACAGCTTCTTTACAAGGATTTCAGACCACAATGAAGGATATAGTTGCAGTTTTCGTAATAGAAAACATTAAGATGAACTCTGCATTTGAGTAGAAAGGTTCATACAGAAAGTTACAATCTCTAAAGATTAAGTTAGATCCTAAAAATCCCAGTTCTAGATATAAAATATTTTATAAGATCAAAAGTTTAATTAAAAAGTTCAATTATGCATTTCTTAATCTATAAATTTCAGTTCCCTCTTCATTGATAATTGTAAGCGATTTTAAAATGATGGGTCTGTTTGTAAATAAATAATTTTCTTATACTATATTATCGAACAGATTCTCGAAGGAGATTATTGATGGATACTCCTCACTATCCTCTATTTAAATATAATTACACTATCCTCTATTTAAACATAATTACACTATCCTCTATTTAAATATAATTACACTATCCTCTATTTAAACATAATTACACTATCCTCTATTTAAACATAATTACACTATCCTCTATTTAAATATAATTACACTATCCTCTATTTAAATATAATTACACTATCCTCTATTTAAATATAATTACACTATCCTCTATTTAAATATAATTACACTATCCTCTATTTAAATATAATTATACTATCCTCTATTTAAATATAATTATACTATCCTCTATTTAAATATAATTATACTATCCTCTATTTAAATATAATTACACTATCCTCTATTTAAATATAATTATACTATACTCTATTTAAATATAATTACACTATCCTCTATTTAAATATAATTCCACTATCCTCTATTTAAATATAATTCTACTATCCTCTATTTAAATATAATTATACTATACTCTATTTAAATATAATTACACTATCCTCTATTTAAATATAATTACACTATCCTCTATTTTAATATAATTTTGTTGAAAATTGAAATAATTATTGATCTTACTTCATCTGTTTCTTTTTGCTAAAACTTCTTGTGCTCAGTTATAATATGTAGAAGGAAAATCATTATAACTATATTTCTAATTTTAATTTGAAAATTAACAGAAAAACATTAAACAGACAGACATTTTTTAAACCCTCTTTTTTGGAATCAGGGCACCTCAAAACGTATAAATCTATCAAAATCTCAAAATTGAATGTTAGCGTCTCAAAATCGAATTATCTTAATACTTTCTCTTTGTTAAGACATTTAAAAAAATTATCTCCACCGAATAGATGAAAGTAGAATTTTTTTCCCCTTCCTAAAATTCCAATTTAAAATTTGAAACACGTTCACGCCAACGCTTGCATGTTTATTTTTTTGAATGTAAAGAACTCGCTTACACTTGCTTCAATTATTAATTAATATTTATAATTATTAAATTTATTTAATCAATTGTATTTTTTAAGAAATATAAATAAAAAATTAAATAATGTTCTACAGAGCAGGTTTCCGTGGTCAGAAGTTAATAAATCTAGGAGTTAGCGGAAGAGACTACGTTACAGATTTTGTTAATGACTTGGTTTCCGACCCATTATTCTCAATGGAGTTAAAAGAGGGAGTTGCTCGTGATAAGAGAGAGTTGCTCATGATAAGAGAGAGTTGCGCATGATAAGAGGGAGTTGCTCATGATAAGAGGGAGTTACTCATGATAAGAGGGACATACTCATGATAAGGGGGATTTGCTCATGACAAGAGTCAGTTGCTCATGATAAGAGGGAGTTACTCATGATAAGAGGGACATACTGATGATAAGAGGGATTTACTCATGGCAAGAGTCAGTTGCTCATGATAAGAGTCAGTTGCTCCTCCGGAAGATATAGATTTGTTAAATGAAGTTTTATTATAAAGAAAATAAAAACAATAATAATAAAAAAAAATAATACAAAACAATAAATATATTTGAGTATCACAAACTACACAAAAAAAAGAAAGATAATTAAAAGAATGAATAGAGGTGTATAATAAAGAGAGCGGTGAATAAGTTAGCGTAAGAGTGAGTTAGAAAGGGTGGATTGGAATGCGTACAAGGTTCGGCGTACACCGGAGAGAGATACAAGACCAAGGGGAAGCAAGGAGAACGGCGGACAGAAATGCAACGCCCCGGTATACTCGCCACGAGACTACTTCAATACCAACTTACTCCAGCTTCCTATTAAGAGGAAGCAAGTAAAGAAAAACAAACAATAGTACCCTCAAGTGTCACTCTTAGATATAACTTAAAAGAAATTACAAAGTACAACGACAAAAAAAAGAAAAAGAAATAATAGAAAAATAACAGATAATCTAGAAAACATTATTATGATGTACATTAAATCAAGACTAAAGAAAAATATAGAATAGAAATAAACTTAAAGAATATTTTAAGAATAACAGTTAAGCTAAACTATACAAGGAAGGGAGGAAAAAGAGACAAAACGTTTTCTGTAATATTATTTTTCTTTTAAAGGTAAAACGTAAGAAAAGTATGTTTAAAGTATTTCTAACTGCAGTGACTTTCTAATAGTTTAAGAACTACGTATAAAATATGTGTTAAACATTTTATAAATAAAATTCTTGATTTAAAAAAATAAATTTCTTGTATTTTCTTTTTAAAATCAATTTTTGCTCTATAATTTTCATATTTCTAAAATGTAGATAATGTTTACAATTTTTTTTTAAATATATATATATGTACTTTTAAACTTCTCCAATGGACATTCTGGATCAAAGCTATTTCTTTGGCATAGCCAAGTGGTTAGGGCACACGCCTCTGAAACCTAGGTCTAAACCAAGGGAGTGAGTTCGAATACTAGAGAGGTAAGACATGTATCACACTGATGATCTTATGGTGAAGATATGCGCAAATTGGCCAGATTCCTCGTCCTGTAATAACATAATGCTTTTGGTGGGAACAAAATCAAAATAGTCTGCCAATTAGTGTGGCACATAGCTTCCTCGATCTTGTTTCGTATACTTTAATATAATTTTTAGGCTTTTACAATCTATTATTGCCATATTTGATTAATCCCCCCACCCACAGTTTTTTAATTCTGTAATAATTGTTTTGATTTATTCCATGAATTAAAGTATCAATTTAGCTTAATTTAAAGAGCGCAGACAGTTGTAAGTAATCTTGGGTTATCTGTGGGTTATTTTCGACAAACCATCTAAATTTCATATCAATAAGATGATTACATTCTAAGATTTATGTGTAAATAAATGTATGTTTGTGCGGATGTGGAAGAGAAACAAATGAGCGCAGAAGGTTGAAACTTATATGGGACCAAGAATGAAATAATTATGACCTACCATCCAAATTTCATTAAAATAGAAGAAGTAGTCTTTAAGATATGTTGCTTCACTAATATTGACAGACAGAAACTAAACAAAAAATGTCCCCTGATGTCTGAAACAGATTTCTATCTAGTCATTTTTGAAATTGGAGAACCTAAAATATATGATACTTCTTTAGATTGTTACTCCCCTATGTATTTTTATACTTAGAAATAACTTCGACTAAATAATTATTAAGATAAAGAGATGTTTAGTCCAATGTACTTTGGGACAAAGGAATATCACACTTCTGTTTTTATAAAGGGAGTAACAGTCTAAAGAAGAACATTCCGTAAACCTTCTTTAGATTGTTCCCCTCTGTTTTGTTTATAAGGGAAGTAACAATCTAAAGAAGAACATTCCGTACACTTCTTTAGATTGTTACTCCTCTCTGTTTTGTTAATAAGGGAAGTAACAATCTAAAGAAGAACATTCCGTACACTTCTTTAGATTGTTACTCCTCTCTGCTTTGTTTATAAGGGAAGTAACAATCTAAAGAAGAACATTCCGTACACTTCTTTAGATTGTTACTCCTCTCTGTTTTGTTTATAAGGGAAGTAACAATCTAAAGAAGAACATTCCGTACACTTCTTTAGATTGTTACTCCTCTCTGTTTTGTTTATAAGGGAAGTAACAATCTAAAGAAGAACATTCCGTACACCTTCTTTAGATTGTTACTCCTCTCTGTTTTGTTTATATGGGAAGTAACAATCTAAAGAACATTCCGTACACTTCTTTAGATTGTTACTCCTCTCTGTTTTGTTTATAAGGGAAGTAACAATCTAAAGAAGAACATTCCGTACACTTCTTTAGATTGTTACTCCTCTCTGTTTTGTTTATAAGGGAAGTAACAATCTAAAGAAAAACATTCCGTACACTTCTTTAGATTGTTACTCCTCTCTGTTTTCTTTATAAGAGGAGTAACAATCTAAATAAGAACATTATGTAGACCTTCTTTAGATTGTTACTCCCCTCTGTTTTGATTATAAGGGGAGTAACAATCTAAAGAAGTGCCAGAAATGTTCGTTTTTCAGAATGATCACATAGCTTCCGTTACCTTTGGTAAGCTCGGAAGCAAAACTTCTTTGTAAGGTCCAAAAAAAAAGAGAATTATTGTCTTGAGTCAAAATGATTTGGTAATACACCAGCTCTCAGCGTAATTCTAAATGATTGGTTGAATTTTTTTGTTGTATATTTTAACATAAGACTGGTTCTATGACTATCTGCTTTAGAGAGGATAAGGTGCCAGGGAACCTACCTGATATAAATCTATGATAATTCATCACAGCAGTATTATACCGGCCTCAAACTCCCAGACATACATTATGTCATTATTCATACATTCATCACCTATACTTTTCAAATGACATACAAAGAAAAATATATTTCGGAGATATTTCAAAAAATTATATTTTTATTTTAAGAAAACACAAAGGTAAAAATTAAAATAGAAGTGACTGAAACTTCTTTTTTTTTGGAAGAAAATAAGCATTTTTAGATGAATCAACCTTTATTAATAATAAATTAAAAAAATAAAGTTTTCTTCATTATCTTCATTACATACTCATATATTAAGGAATTCTTTTTTTTTTGGTCTACCCGAAAAAAATTAACTGACACTGATGGTGCTTTTACAAGAGTATTATTCCTCTTTTTTTTATATATAACATTATACAATATTTATTATACAAAAGAATTATTAAAGTTCAGGTATGGGAAAAAACACAAAAAAAAAGAATTATCATAAAAGGCCATATTAAGGGAAGAGGAAAGAGTGAGATAAAGAATGCGCTAAAAGCTAACAAAATGGATCCCACCTTTTGTACTACCCAACTTTGAATTGCATGTACCATGTACATTGTACAATATAGGTTTATATTATATATATATATATATATATATATATATATATATATATATATATATATATATATATATATATATATATATATATATCGTGAGAATTATTTTATATAGATTACTTATAAGAAAAATATTCAGAAAAAAACACGGAATTATCTAAATTAAGCTAAAATTCTTTTCAAAAATAAAATTATTTCTTTTTTTATTTTTATATTAAATTAACATGTATATTCAAAATTAAATGTAAATTAAAGAAATAGATTTTTTTTTAAGATAAAAAGTAATAAAGATTTCATAGTATCATAATGATTTATTATATTAAGAGAAAATAACATTATTAATATACCAAAAGAATACATTTTTATAATAATAAAAAATCCCAACTGAATGATTTACTGTAGAAAAATCATATTAGGTAATATTCTAATTTGTATTTATATATATATATATATATATATATATATATATATATATATATATATATATATATATATATATATATATATATATATATATATAAGTTACATAACAAATATTATAGCAATCTAGAGGTTATTTCTAATTGTAATATTTTGGATTTATCGGGCTATTTAATAATGTAATTAACCTATCATGTATATATTTTGTACAATTAAACAAATATAATTATTAAAAAATAATTATTAATAAAAATCAAATCGGAAGGAGACAAATATTTTATTTTATAAGCTGACTAAATTAATGGAAAATATATTTTCATTCTGAAGAGAAATGTAAATTTATAGCAGATTTAAATTGTATTAAAATATCAATTAAAAAAATTACTTAAAATCAATTTTTCTCTATTTTAATTTAGCACAGGTAAGATATACAAAATTATTTGAAGGAACGTAAAGCAAACTATATTATATATTTATAAATAAAGGTGAATTATATACTTATATAAGAATGAATTAAGTGTTAGAAAAACGAATAAATATATAGTGGAGGTTACATCCTGATTCCTTTTGTTTTTATTTAATACTCCTTAAAAGGTAGCAATTCAAAAAAAAAAAAAAGCTCAAGCGCAGAAGAATTCTAAAAGAGAAAACAAAAATTTATGTAAATTCAATTCTTAAAAGAAAAAAAAAAAAAAAATCGCACAATATTTAACTAACTATTGGTAACAGACACTAACCGAAATATTTTCCTAGGGTGATAGGTTAAGAATATCTTAAAGTTCAGGACAGGTTCAACAAAAGGAACCGATGTAAATGAGCTTCTAGAAGAATTGTTCTCGGAAACAGACCTTCGGTTAACACAAACTTTTTATTTTGTCTTATTTTTAACTTTGGAGTGTTTAAGACTTTTTGAATTGAAAAACTCCCTCGCTGTTTATTTTTTTTTTTGAAAATAAAAAAGTTTTTTTCGTTTTAAAAAAAAGATAGCTACTGAAGTACTCGGTGAAGGGTAGGAAAAGAGTTTGAGAGAAAAAAAAAAAAAGAAAGATTTTTTAAGCCTCCGACTTGGGACAAGTCTACCAACTGCCTTTCGTCCGCTATAATACTCCTTTACCTTCCCAGAGAAGCAATACAATTTAAAAACACAAGAGAGAGTGATTTCTGTTCGGAGGACAGAAAAATAACAGAACAATGGGAAGAAGGAACGTTAGCAAAAAGTACAAAAGAGACACTGGATACGGAGGGTCAAGTCTTCCTTGCCGCTCGCTAGCCGAGCAAAATGCAAATTTATAAAAGTACCATTTGAGTTTGTCGAGGCCCCGATGCACATGCGAAGAGGACAAAAAGAACATAGAAGCCCGGGGACAAGGCGCACTGTGTACGGAGACCACTGCGCCCCTCTACCAGCCTACATGTATATGCATACATATATTTAAACTACATTTACATGCCGTATTAGAAATCCTGTAAATAAGCAACCTTTCAACAATTACAATATAACTGAAAGAAAACTTCCCTTATTCAGAAAAACAACACCGAGACTGAAAAATAACAATTTTTTTTGTTGTTGTCTCTTTTGTAAACCAAGAATTCAAAACGGATGTTGCAAGAATTTTAAGTTAATTTAAAAAAAGATACAAAACTGTTGTTTAAGTTAAAAGTATAGATTTCCAATTAGTGTGGCACATAGCTTCTTTCTTAGATGATATGTTTTTACACTCATAATTTATCCCCCCCCCCTTTTTTTGTATTTAACTCTATCTAGATTATTAGGCACTTCTTTAGATTTTTACTCCCCTTGTAAAAAAAAGCAGAGAGGGAGTAACAATCTAAAGAAGAAATCTAAAACAATCTAAAAACAGAAATGTGATATTTCTTTATCCCAAAGTCCCAAAGTACATTGGACTAAACATCCCTTTGTCTAAATAGTTATTTAGTCAGTCATTTACACTCTAAAAAATACATAGAGGAATAACAGTCTACTTCTTTAAACTATCCGATTATGTTACCATGAATAAAAGTATCAATTTAGCAAATTTAATGAGCACAGACACTTGAAATTATCTTTTTATTTCTCAAGAGCACCTGAACTGTGTGGATTTATAGTTTTACCCACTCACAAAAAAAAATGCAATAATAAGAAGAAACTACACAAAAATCTTAACTTTATTTAAACCGGTGAATGATTTGAGACTTTTACAAGATAAAACACAATATTTTTATACTTTTCTGAGTTTTTAAGCTAAAAGTAACGTAAAGCTTTTTGAGTATGTTCCATAGCCTAAACATGAAAATGTCAAAAGAAACAAACAATAAATTACCGTTTTAGTAACATTTAGCTAAATTATTAACCTGTTTTTCACTAAACTAACAATTTATGGTCATCATGAGGAGACATAAAATTTCTTTGGCACATCTTGAGATTGCTACCCCCTTATAAAAAACCAGCGGGGAGTAACAATCTAAAGAAGGTGTACGGAATATTCTTCTTTAGACTGTTACTCCCCTTATAAAAACAGAAGTGTGATATCCCTTTGTCAAAAAAGTGCATTGGAATTAACATCCCTTTGTCTTAATAGTAGTTATTTAGTCAAATTCATTTATATTCTAAAACAACATAGGGGAGTAATAATCTAAAGAAGTACAGTTTTTTTAAGAATCTCTCAGAAATAGAATAAATTTCATCTAACTAAATATTTTCCCTGATATCAACTACTACTAAATTTGTTTTTTAATTTTTTTTTTTTTCTTAAAATAAATCACTTGAGCTATAACCCCAATCTGGTAAATATTTTTTACCCCAAGTATAAAACCTGGGTACATTCATCCTCTTATTATTATTGAAATTTGTCTTAGAACGTGAATAACATTGGAGACACTTAGGGTCAACATAGGGTCTTTTCTTTAGAAAAAAAATATCCTTTTATACATATATATCTTTTTTGTAAGATTGAAGTTACACAAATACAAAAAGGGAATATTAGCAGATGTTCCTTTAAACTTAATATTTATTGATACATCATGAATAATTCGAGCATAATGCATACATATGTTTATGCAGTAAAGCATAAAAGAAAGAAACTACTTAACTTTATAAAATGTACAAAAAACTATTTGTTCACAATTCTAAAATGATTCTAAGCTTGCGCTACGTTTTTTTACGCTAATTCAGGTTGTGGTTATTCTTTGAGTCACCCTAACTATTTGTGCACTCAGGTAATATCAAATAAGCAGGTAAAACAGTGTTGCAAAGTAAAGATCCGAAACAAATCGGACCTTTACAAGTAGGTAGTACTTGAACTGTTTAAAATGTGAGAAAAAAAACTAGTCTGAAACAAAGATCAAAATAAAAAAAGGGCAAATTTCTTTTAGCGCCTTTTGTCAAAAAAAAAAAAAAAAAAAAAAACCATTAGAGGCGCTAAAAGCTATTAAAATTTTTTAAATAGATTTTCTGTTAACTGTTAAGAATAGATTACTTAAGTAAAAAAATCGGTCCGAGACAACTCAGACAAACTTTCTCATATATGAGTTTATAATTACTTAGCCCAGTGTTTCCATTTATTAGTTTTCAAATGTACATTTAAATATTATTGAACATTTCATCAAAATGTATCATAAAAATAACTTCTCCTGGTCGGGGAATCGAACCCGGGCTCTCTCCGTCCGCGTTTTAAGCTAATATCTCAGGAACTAGATTTTTCCCGGGAAAACGGCTTATATCGTTGGATTCGTATTCAAATGGACTACATTTTAGAATTTTTTAATCAAAATCGTCGGAACCGTTTTCGAGAAATAATTTTTTTTCATGTTTTTTCAGAGTTTTTGGGGGGTAGCGCCCCCAAATTTAGAGCTAAAATTCATTTCTCGATTTCGCCTCGGGGTATGATTTTTCTGAACATGTATGCCAAATTTCGTCAAAATCGGCCCAGTAGTTTGGGCTCCAGGCGTCTGCACAGACGACAGACAGACGACAGACGACAGACAGACATTTTTTAAAAACCACTTTTTTGGACTCAGGGGACCTCAAAACGTGTAAATCCATCAAAATCTCAAAATCGAATTTTCGCGCCATCACAATACTTTCTCTTTATATGAGAAAGTAAAAAAGTGTTTACTTCCCTATTATTTTATATGAGACCATTATACAGATAAGAATTTAGTAAAAAGAGAGATACAATGATAAAAAGATCAAGCGTTCTTAACTCTTAAACTTATGAAAATGCTATATAAATTAAACTATGTATTGTTTCGTAACATAAGGAAAAGTAACGCAGAGATTAGTTTTTAGTGATCTTTAGGTCAAATATTTTTACTTTCTCATATAAAGAGAAAGTATTGTGATGGCGCGAAAATTCGATTTTGAGATTTTGATGGATTTACACGTTTTGAGGTCCCCTGAGTCCAAAAAAGTGGTTTTTAAAAAATGTCTGTCTGTCGTCTGTCGTCTGTCTGTCGTCTGTGCAGACGCCTGGAGCCCAAGCTACTGGGCCGATTTTGACGAAATTTGGCATACATGTTCAGAAAAATCATACCCCGAGGCGAAATCGAGAAATTAATTTTAGCTCTAAATTTGGGGGCGCTACCCCCCAAAAACTCTGAAAAAACATGAAAAAAAATTATTTCTCGAAAACGGTTCCGACGATTTTGATTAAAAAATTCTAAAATGTAGTCCATTTGAATACGAATCCAACGATATAAGCCGTTTTCCCGGGAAAAATCTAGTTCCTGAGATATTAGCTTAAAACGCGGACGGAGAGAGCCCGGGTTCGATTCCCCGCCCAGGAAAAGTTATTTTTATGATAAATTTTGATGAAATGTTCAATAATATTTAAATGTACATTTGAAAACTAATAAATGGAAACACTGGGCTAAGTAATTATAAACTCATATATGAGAAAGTTTGTCTGAGTTGTCTCGGACCGATTTTTTTATAATAGATGACAGGTGAAACTTCATGACAGCATTCCAAAGATTCAATCATTCATTTTAAAGAAATTCCTAATCCTTTGAATTTGTAATTTTATTCATAAATATAATTTCTTAAACTACATTCTTCGTATGATATGTTAAATCTTATCATAAGTAAAGGTTCAATAGAAAATTTGAGAGACTTGAGCATAAAATATTGTTGAAGTTAATAATAGAAATTCAAATTGATGAAATGTTATTTTATAATTATTTAAGATAGCTATTTATAGCAACTAAAATCCTACAATTTCATTTCAGAAGAAATTTCTTTAACTTAATTCTTCAAATAAATCAAAATTAGGGGGGAAGGGGGACTTGGTCCACCAAATTCTAGAGGTTAAGAATAGGTTCAAAAAAGAGTTTTAACAAAGATATGTAACAGCTCTGAGGTACAGAAGAAATTTCCGTCACGCAAAAAAAAAAAAAGACAAATGTAACGCTTTGTGCCAGGAAGTTAGAAAGTTAAAGGAGGTAGACTGATATTCCCTTGTATTCATTGTAGTACTATATTTGGCCGATAGAAGCTCTAAATGTTATATAAAATGATATCAGAGCTCCTAGCGGACCAAATGGTAATCAAAAAGGATTATATCAATTAGACAAAATTTTTACTGATTTTCTCCACTTCATGAAAAACCATTGAAATGTCGATATGTTGATTCAAAGCACAAAAACATACATGATTCAATTTTTTTCAATGAAATGGATAAAATAAGTATTTTTCTTTCATTCTTTTAAAATGAATTTCGTTATTGTAATTAAAGAATTTTCTTAGGGATCCAGAGCATCAATTATTTAACAAACTCTAAAATACCTTTAACAGGTGTATACTTATATATTAGGAGAGTGATTAAGCATGTCATATTTCTGCTTAGGCACAGAACTAATAAGATTTAGAATCAAATTTTGGTATAGCCAAAAAAAAAGTATAAGAAAATAAAATTGTTATCTATAAACCTCAAAGAGCAGAATTCTCCATTTAGATATTGAAGGAAGGAAAATACTTGATTGAAGTCATCTTAACATAAAAAAAAAATTCCATGATAGGTTTCTCATATTAGGATTTATTTTTATTTTAAAAAAGTTGATAATTATGTTGTATTAATATCAAGGTAAGAAGACCAAGTAATGTTCGCTACGTATTAAGAAAATATCTTATTTTTTTAACACTAATAGCTTAGATAACAACTAATTGGATTAAACATAATGTGGTCTCTCCATTTACAAACCCAGTGAGGATGGAATCCAGACAAGAACACGCACAACAATTTCTAACATCCTAAACTGATAAGGGAAAAATGAGTTGGAGAAAAATGTCAATACAAGAAATATCTTAAGAAAGAAATCCGCTTAAATATTTCTCACAATATTAACACACATTCAAAACCATTAGTAGAAAAAAAAATGAATTATAAAGACGAGTTAATTGAAGAAATAATGCCGATATCAATTACTCTCTGCTCATAATATAAACTATAATACAAATACAATATACAAATGTGACCACTTTCCTCAAATTAACAATTTATAAAAATTGTTTCTACAGAATTCCGTGTATTGATTAGGCTTTCTATTTTAGTAAGCACTTATCTGTGCTCTGACTCAGAAGGTAAGAAGGGAAGAATACCGAAAATTAATTACTCTGTGAAATAGTGACCATATGTTGAAATTGTGACCATAAGTTTTAAGGAATAACTCTTATTTATCCAAACAAAATACTTCATAATGATAGCACTGTGAAATAGTGACCACAGCTTCAAATAACTCTTATTTATACAAACATAATACCGTATAATGATTGCACGGTGTAACAGTGACCACAGCTTTAAATAACTCTTATTTATCCAAGCATAATACCGTATAATGATTGCACTGTGAAATAGTGACCACAGCTTCAAATAACTCTTATTTATTATTTATCCAAACAAAACACACCGTATAATTATTACACTGTAACAAATACTGCCAATTGGTGTGGCACATAGCTTCCTCGTATCCTATCACGTACTTTATTGATTTTATACTTTTACAAGCAATTATTGTCTAATTTGTCTTATTGTTTCCCCCGAATCAAAAATATGTCAAAATGTTCTTGATTTTTTACATGAATTAAAGTTTCAATTTAGCAAAATTTAAAGAGCGCAGACGGTTCAAAGGAATCAGGGGCTATCTGCAGGTTACTTTCGATAAACTATAAAAGTTTCATACAAGTCAGATAAGTACTTTTGAAGCTATAGGTGTAAATAAATGTATGTTTGTGCGCATGTTAAAGAGAAGGTTGAAACTTTTATGGGCCCAACAATAGGCTTAATTATGACCTACCATCCAAATTTCATTAAAATCGGACGTGTAGTTTTTAAGATATGTTTGTTCGCAAAAATTGAGCTACAGAGAGACAGACACGGAACGAAACCAAAAATGTTCCCTGATGTCTCAAACGGAATTCTGTCTTGGAGTTTTTGAAATGGAAAACTTAAAATATTTTTGATCTTCAGAACGATCACATAGCTTCCGTTATTGAATTTTACTTTTCAGTAGAAGTATGAAAATAACAAATAATAAAATTATTTTTCGAGAGTCTAGCGTAAGGTCTTTGAACTTAAAAAATAGATTCGTGTTATGATTTAATGTGTTATATAGAATAAAACTAAAAAAAAAAAAAAATAAAAAAAAAATCTCCCAAGAGGAAATCATTAATAGGATTAAACGGTCTGAAAGACACGGAGTAACTTAATTCCAGATGAATACTGGGATTATTGGAACATGATTAAAAAAACAACCATTATAAATTATACAAGAAACCCTATAAAAAATGATTTTATATATTACTTTAAAAGAAAGAAGTCACTTTCAGTATCATAACTCTCAGAAGTGAAGCAACGAAACGGTCGTAAAATTCCACAGCCAGAAAATATATATAATATAATCGTGAACAGAAAGAAACAACGTTTAATATCATCACAAAAAATGTCAACTCGTTTGTATCACTTTAATTCTATTATCTGTAAGAAAAACATTTAAAAATGTTTAACTTTACCTTCTATAATCATATATCTTTATTATTTTATATTAAAGTTTTAATTATACTGTTTTAGTTACATTTAAAAATATATATATACATATTAGCATGTTACTCTTTTATAAAAAAAATTGAATACATTATTTAATGTTCATATAGTTATTTTTAATAAAGCTGTACTTTTTACTACGTTTTTATTAGCTTGTTTTCTTGTTTGTTTGTTTGTTTGTCCGGTACAAATCTGGCAATCGATTTCTAACTAACTTCCCGAATAGCTAGACATTTGAAACTTTTAGCATAGCTCAGAACACGATGACAATGCATTATTTTAATACTTTTAGCCATCTTTCAGCAGAATTTAATTGGTTTTCAGCAAATTTTGCTGTACGGAAAGTTAGTTCGGAAAAAATCCGCAAGTTATTTTATTTGTTTTGCCATATCCAATATTTACGCAATCTTCATTTTGACGGGTCTCAAATTTGTGATAGATAAACATTGAATGACAGCAAAACAGGAAATATAGATTATATTATTTCAAATATATCGATGGCACGGTTTAGATTTGGTGTTGGGGAGATCCGTTGTACAAAGATTTGTCCTTTTATAGGTTTAAGATCAGCTCTCTAGATGGTTGTCATTTATGTGGAGTAAATAAATTCGGAACTATTCTTTTTTTTCACTAACATTATATATTATATAACAATAACAATTATATTATCAACATTACATACGGTTCAACAGAACATTTAAAAACGTAGTATATATAAAAAGTTCTTTTTATATTGAAATTATTAGTATTATAGTTCTTTCAAAATTCAACCACCTTCGTTTAACTTAATTATTTTATTGTTTTTAATTTAATCTTTTAAAAGAGATAAAACATTAAAAAAATAGACTGCTAATTGGTGTGGCACATAGCTTCCTCGTATCCTATAACGTACTTTATTGGTTTTATGCATTTATTGTCTATTTTGTTTAATTGTTTCCCCCAATTTTTTAATCTGTCAAAATTGTTTTGATTTTTACGTGAACTAAAGTATCAATTTAGCAAAAGTTAAAGAGCGCAGATGGTTCAAATTAATCTGGGGCTATCTGCGGGTTACTTTCGTCACACTATAAAAGTTTCATTCAAATCAGATAAGTGCTTTTGAAGCTATAGGTGTAAATAAATGTATGTTTGTGCGCATGTGGAAGAGAAAAAAATGTGAGCAGAAGGTTGTAACTTATATGGGACCAACAATGGGCTTATTATGACCTACCATACAAATTCCGTTAAAATCGGATGTGTAGTTTTTAAGATATTGGTTCGAAATAATTGAGCGGCAGACAGACACGGATCCAAAAATGTTCCCTAATGTCTGAAACGGATTTCTGTCTTGGAATTTTTTAAAATCGGACACAAAATGTTTAGTTCTTCAGAACGACCACATAGCTTCCGTTACTTTCGGTATGCTCGGAAGCAGTACATTGAAGATACATAAAATTCAAAATAATGATAAAATTAGTAAAATTAAATTCCTTGTAGTTTTCAATAGTTGTAGTTGGCAAATTTTACGATGTTGAATCTCTATTGTGCATCCAAAAAGCCATTCCCGAAAGTGAGCCTTACTACTCAAGAAGGTACTTCTTTAGATTGTTACTCCCCTGTGTTTTTTTTTAAATATTAGCGACTTTGACTAAATAACTATTTAGACAGAGGGATATCACACTTCTGTTTCTTTAAAGGGAGTAACAGTCTAAAGAAGAACATTCCGTACATCTTCTTTAGATTGTTACTACCCTCTGTTTTTTTATAAGGGGAGTAACAATCTAAAGAAGTGCCTTCAAGAGAAAGAATAAATCTATTTAACCATTAAAATTAAGAAGAAATAATGTAATAATAAATAACCCAAATACTATAATAGTTTTCTTACGATATCAATCAGTTGACTTTTAATTAAGCCAACATATTTTACGTTAAATAATTTTCTTTAACAATAATAGAAGTAAAATAACAAAAACATAAGTTATTACATAAATTGATTTATTTATTTACTATTCATTAAGTTTATGATATTCTTGGATTTCTTTTAAATTAGGGTGACTTAAGAACAGGTAAAACCATTTAGAAGATCTTTAGTGTTATATTAATAGTTAGAAATATTTCAAACTTAAAGATGAAATGGGAAAAAGGAAGATAGGAGAAGTAAAATAAAGTTAGAAAAATAGAATCAAAGATTAAAGATAACGTAAATGAGAAGTTAGAATAGAAAGGAATCACATAAAAAAGGTAAATATTTTAAGGTATTTTAATTAGGTGTAAGTATTATATAAGAAGAAACAAGGTAAATATTTTTATTGTGGTCTTAAAATAGTGAAACAAAAACAAATGATCTTTTGAAGAGGTTTGGAACTTAAAATTAGAAGATATTTATAATGTTAGATATGTCCTATTGCAGCAGAAGGTATTTATATATGTATACTTACATAATAAATAAATGTATTATATTATATATAAAAGTACCATAATTAAAATTCAAGGTTCAATTAATAAAAATTCAGGATCAATAATTAATAATTAATTAAGATAATTAATAATTCAATAATTAAGATAATGGGACATAAAATAAGATATAACAAGTTTAAGTTATATCCCTAAGCCTAGCGGAAAAATAAAAAAATATTGAATATTTTGATTGCATATTTCCTACAATTTTCATGGGAAAACTCTCGAAACATGTTTCAAATTTATACGAATTTAGAATCTGTACGTCACTTGCAGAAACTGTCTTGTGTGAAAAAGTGAAATTAAGTGACTTTAAGAGACAATTTAGGCTCCATCATCAGTGGCGAAGGTCAAATTACTTGTTTTTCTAAAGTTAATTTTTATTAGATTCCTGCAACTACAATATATTATTGTTACAAGCTATACAAATATGAGAATATGAGACTTGAAAACGAACATGACGTAAGGAACTATCTAGTGACAACACTAAATGAATTGGGTTACGTTTATTTTTAAATATGATAAAAAGAAAATTAAATAAAAATTAGTTATTTACGAGGTCACGTAGCCACTGCCTTTTCAGACGTCCAGGAAAATAGACTGTCGACAAGTAGAATGGAATGGTAAGAAAGGGAATAAAGGAACGATTTGTATCTGGAAATAGCTAGTTCACGGACAAAGAATACATTGAGGTCTTTACGGAAGACGAAATTTGAAACACTGTACTGCTTATTTGCTTAGAATATTGGATTGGAAGGATTGGTGGAGTCGATAAGAATTGGAAGGTTTGGTGATGGTCCAACCCCAGGATTGGAAAGATTGGTGGATTCTATAAGGCTTGGAAGGTTTGGTGTTGGTCCAACCCTAGGATTGGAAAGATTGGTGGATTCGATAGGAATTAGAAGATTTGGTGTTGGTCCAATCCCAGGATTGGAAAGATTTATGAATTCGATAGGAATTGGAAGGTTTGGTGTTGGTCCAACCCTAGGATTGGAAAGATTGGTGGATTCCATAAGGATTGGAAGGTTTGTTGTTGGTCCAACCCTAGGATTGGAAAGATTGGTGGATTCGATAGGAATTAGAAGATTTGGTGTTGGTCCAATCCCAGGATTAGAAAGATTTATGAATTCGATAGGAATTGGAAGGTTTGGTGTTGGTCCAACCCAGGATTGGAAAGATTGGTGGATTCGATAGGAATTAGAAGATTTGGTGAAGGTCCAACCCCAGGATTGGAAACATTGGTGGATTCGATAGGAATTGGAAGGTTTGGTGTAGGATGAGTTTAGATGTATTGTGAAAGAGTCTGAAAAAGTTTTTAGAACGTGAATGACATTTGATGCCACTGCTTTTTATTTTTGAATTGTAGACGAGTGCTTTGTTTTGCACGTTGAGTTTAGATATACTGTGAAAGAATCAGTGTAAAATTTTTAAGCGTGAATTGCATTTCATGCCCCTGTTTAGTGTGATGTGCCCATGTTAAACGATTATCTAAATATAACTCCAGGTAGCAGACAAAACTGGAATGCGGAATAAGGATTTGGTTAAGGGTTACTGGTTCTGGGTAATGGTAAAATTAAAGCGGAAATAAATGCAAGGACAGCGGAAGGAGGTGAATTGTTTCACGCACTATACAATGAGGTTTATTGGAGAACAAGAGATTCTTTGGAGACAAAAATGCAAATGTATAAGAACTCGTATACCCCCAACACTAAACTACGGATTTAATGTTAAAAAATATCGCAATAAAATCATCTAGTCCACAAACTTCCGAAATGATGCATCTTAGAAACGTCGAAGAGAAAAACTGTATTAATTTAGATTAGATTAAATTTGTTAATAAAGTTGAATCTAGAGTTTGATTTATCTAAATTGAAGAAAATAATATAATATAGAGAATTTAGCTTCTTTTAGGGAAATAATTTTTTATTAAATTGGAATTAAAAAAATAGACAAAGAAAATATATATAATGAAATATACATAAATATGAATACATTAATATATATAATATAATGTGTCTAAATTTAAATTTGATAAACTTAACTTTAGATTGAAAATGAATCGTAATGTGGGTGAAAGAAATAAAATCCTATTCTTAGATTCGGCAATTTCTAAAATAAATATTGTTTAATAAATGTAATATATAATTTGAGAGACGGAGGATAAAATAGTGTTAAATAAAGTTACTTCTACACTTTAATTAAAAAATTTAAGATAAAAGATAAGATCCTTAACAAAGATTAATTTATTCTGTGTCTCAATTACGAAAATTGTTATGTAAAGATAATAGAATTACTCACATTAAATGATTTAGCAGAACACATATATTTAAATAACTACATAATTTTAAACTTATAAAGCGAGATTGTATAAAATTTATAGAAAAAAAGTAAATGTAATTGTTTGTAAAATTGTAGAGATACATTAAATGATAAATTAACTAGAAGAATAATTTCAAATAAATATGATATATTTTATAAAATAAGGAGAGCAAAATAATAATTTAAAATTATTTGTTTCAAATGAGATTTCGCTAAAATTGTTAAGTGAATAAATATATTAACTAGATTAAAATTATTTTAAATTTATTTATTTAATTGATCAATTAATACGTGAAACAAAAATAACATGATAATTTTTATGTTATACAGAACTACTTTTAACGGTGAGTTGGTTGACTGGTCAATTGGTTCATAATTTAGGGTTATATTTATTAAAATATTGCTAATACAAACTTATAATAATTTTAAACAACATGGAAAAAGTTATGTTTACCGGTAAAAAACCGATTATGTTTACCGGTAAAAAACCGATTATGTTTACCGGTTATAGTAGAATAAAAAAAAACAAATTTTAGGAAAAGATAAAAGAAAAATTAAGTCCAACCTAATTTCTACTATAATATTAGAAGAGGGATTGAAAATATGTTAAGGTAAATTAAAACTAATTATTTTATTTATTAATTTCATTAAGTCAATTTTTAACTCTCAAAATATAACTTTTAGGATGATAAAATGAGAAATCCAAGAAATGTCCCGATTTTATAACACTCGTTTCCAAAAATATAAAAAGTTCAACACATTGATCATTTCAACTTCATAAGACATACTCGTACATTTTATAAATAAGAAATTGTCAAACAATTTTAATGCAATATTAGATAGATTGGGGATAAATAGAGAAAATTTAAAGATAAAAAGAACTTTTTATATACTACGTTTTTAAATTTTCTGTTGAATCGTATGTAATGTTGATAATATAATTGGTATTGTTGTATAATATATAATGTTAGTGAAAAAAAGAATAGTTCCGAATTTATTTACTTCACATAAACGACAACCATCTAGAGAGCTGATCTTAAACCTATAAATGGACAAATCTTTGTACAACGGATCTCCCCAACACCAAATCTAAAGCGTGCCATCGTTATATTTGAAATAATATAATCGATATTTCCTGTTTTTCTGTCATTCAATGTTTATCTATCAAAAATTTGAGACCCCTCAAAATGAAGATTGCGTAAATATGGGACATGGCAAAACAAATGAAATAACTTGCGGATTTTTTCCGAACTAACTTTCCGTACAGCAAAATTTGCTGAAAGATGGCTACAAGTATTAAAATAATGCATTGTCATCGTGTTCTGAGCTATGCTAAAAGTTTCAAATGTCTAGCTATTCGGGAAGTTAGTTAGAAATCGATTGCTAGATTTGTACCGGACAAAGAAACAAACAAGAAAGCAAGCTAATAAAAACGTAGTAAAAATATTAAGAATTATCAAAGTTTTATAAAGATAAAAGATTAGGTGAATGGTAATTACTTTAATTTAAAAAGTAATAAATTACGTTAAAAGAAGAAAAAGTAAAACTGTAATTATATGTTAGCACAGAGCGAGGGGAGAAAAGATTAGATGGTATAAATGTGTGTATTTATAACTGTTAAATAAATGTAATAGTAGATCATAGTAAGATCACTTTTGGATCTTTTTGGGTGTAGGACTAAAAGGACTTAAATTTTGTACTATAAATTATGAAGTTTATTATAAGCAATGCTTTAAAGCATGGAAAAAATTATAAGTAAATTTACATTGTTATTCAGGTGGACAGAAGGCAATAATTTCAGAGAATATCTCCATAAAAAGATTCTTATAAGGATAGAGCTTTCTTAGTTAGCACATATTCTTTAATTATGAAAAAAAAATATTTAGTATTTAAATATACTGCTTCGTATTCACTACTCATTTTCTGTTATAACCGAATTAAATGAAAGCCTTTGTCAGATACAATGCCGTAATGAAACTCATCAAGAAATGATAATGCAAACCGTAAATCCCAGATAAAGATAATTAGAGACAACGTAGTCACTGATAAGATAAAAATACTGATAAGGGTAGAGGTGTTTAATGCATTTTTAAGTAGTTCAATGCAATCATAGCACTTGTCCAAAAAAACCAAAAATATCCATACATTATTTAAGTATAACACTTATAAAATAATAGGCAAAGGGGAAATAATTTTTATTTAGTAAAATGAGAAAAATAGTTGGATGCGATCATATAATTTAAAATTCATTTATAAAATTAAGTATAAAGTCTTTAAGCCCATAATGAAAATATCTATACTTTTAAACATAATACTTTATTAAAATAATAGGAAAAGGGGAAATAATTTTATTTAGTCAAATGAGCTTAATCATTTTTTAAGATTTAAAAATATTACAATAATGAGAAATGTATAAATTTGAGAAAAAAAAATTCTCTATATCGAACTTAAACTAAAGCAAAAGGAGACATAAATAGAAAATGAAGATGGTGAAATAGTATAAAAAAAAAGAAAAAAAATGACATTTCTTTTTTAGTTTTATAATAGTAATAAGGTTGAAATGAAAGATAATAAATAACCGTACTATTCCAATTTAAAGATACTATTTCAATATTATATTTATTTATATGTAAAAAAGTGACACGTAAAATAACGTGTGAAATGGTGATGAAGATAATAAGATCCTCATTTTCAACTGGTAAATATATCTTTAAAACTTTTGAGAGAAGTAATAAATATCAAAGATCAAAGAAAAAAGATAAGATAGGGGAAATGCTATATAAAAAAAAAGTTTAGGTTTTTTTTATTTACCTTTTATTACTGATAAAACTGTAACTACCTCTAAAGATCAAGGGAGAATGATAAAATGGTATATATATATATATATATATATATATATATATATATATATATATATATATATATATATATATATATATATATATATATATATATATATAAAACGACTGATACAAGTGTAAATAAGAATTAAGATAATATTTAAAAGATTTATCTTTTATCCTAATACTTAACAATTAAATTTATTATAACAAAGATTATCTTATCTAAGTAATATCTCAATAAAATAATGAGTGACTTAAAAGATACACTTTTAAAATAAAAATAAACAAAGGGGAATCAAGATAAAACTTAAAATACCTATATGAAATTGAGCTCAAATTTTTATTTATTTATTTATTTTTTTCAAATAAGTATCTTTCGATTATAAAAAATATTATAATTAACAATATTTATTGATTCGTCAATTTTAAAATGATTAATTTAAAAATTTTTTGAACTTTAAAAAAAAAGTAGTACAATGGGATTTTCTTTTTAGTAGTTAAATTTAAAAAAAATATAAAATTATTTTTAAGATATACCACCGAAAAGGTAATTATATAAATTTAATAACTATAAAAAAAAGAAAAGTATTTATGTTCTATATATAAATATAGTAATTAAAAATGTGCTGTGATGAGGGGGGGGGGGGGGGGGGGGGTTATAAGAGTAGATAAGATTGTTAGTAAGATAGTGTTTTTAAAAAGACAAGTAGAATGTGGTAAGGTGGGGTAGATAGAGGGGGGGTCATGGTGAGTCCGACTAGCTGCCGTACGTTCACACTAAGAAGCCTCTTACAGTGACCTCATGTTTTTACTTGGGCTACTTCAACACACACATAACAATAACAAAAACAAATCTTATGTTCCTGAAAAATAATGTTCCATCTTATCTTTTTTTTTAATAAAGCAAACTAAGATATTTGTTTTTTTGCGGTATAAACTATTATATATTACCTTGTGAGAGCTATCCTTATGCAGGACTGTAATCCTTCACTTTTTAAAAACAATGTTCATGTGATAAAAACTTCACTGTATAAATAATTATTTTTTATCGTATTATTTTTTAATATTTTTTATTAAATAAAATAAATTTAAACAAACAAAAAACCACTTTTTAACTATATAAAAAAAAAAAAAAAAAAAAAATACGGTGGTAGATACAAAAATTTCTTCTATCGTTCGGTCCAGAATGTCCCGGTATTTAAAAAGTTATTTTACGTTAAAAAACACTCGCGTACACGGATTTTTATTATTCGAATTAAAAAAATACGGTTCAAATCACCTGTTCATTTTTGGAAAAAAAACTATATATAATTTTTTTTTGTTTTATGTACGGTTAGAAGGTAGGTACAGGGTACAGGTGTTCTCACTAGCTAGAACCTACACAGACTGAACTCTTGTACCTGGTGGGGGTACGTACCTGTCTTCTGAAACCCCCCACTCTATACGGCCATCCTTCCAAAGACTTCCCCCTCTCCCATTCCAATCTCTGGGCACATAGCACTAAAGGAAAAAAAGAAAAATATTTTTTTTTATTTTTTATTTTTTTTTTAACTCCCTCCTCCCCTTTTTTTAAAAACTTAAGCCGTCTCCCCCTCGATATTTAAATCATTAGCGAATTTTTTTCCCCCATTTTATTTGTACATTTTACTTTTTTTTTCCCAAACCTCTTCGTTTTACTCCATACAAGTCACGTAAAAAAAAGAAGAAAATTTATATATATATATTTAATGCATTTTTGGATTTTGAATATATATATATATATATATATATATATATATATATATATATATATATATATATATATATATATATAACTTTATACAACTTACCTTTTAATTTTCTTTATATATATATATATATATATATATATATATATATATATATATATATATATATATATATATATATATATATATATATATATATATATATATATATACGTAAAAAAAAGAACCTTACATTTTTCTTCCATGTGGGGGAAACGGTATAAAAAAAAAATACATTCTGTGGTTTTTTGTGTAAAAGTTAGTAGTCGCCCGGGAGAAGAAAAGACAAGAGTCGGAATGTCAACAATCAGGGGGTTACAAGATTCCTTTAATGAAAGTGCAAGTAGATATAATATATTTTATAACTTTAGCAACAGGGATTTTCCTAAACCTGAATTAATTCTACTAGATATCCTTGTATTTTTATTTTATAAAGTATGTTCTATTAATTTAATGAATTCTTTCACATAAGGATTAGAAAAAGAAAAGCTATTTTTTTTTTTTTATTTAAAGCAAATTAAATAATAAATTTGAAAGCAAATTTCAATAATAAGAAAGCTTAATTACAATATCACAAATTAATTTTTTTTTTAACGTTTTCTTACACAGTCAGCAATAGTTCAGGATATAGCGTGCAAAAAAGTGTCTGACAAACATCAAGCTAGAATTTTTGTTCAAGTTAATCATTTGGTGCCTATTAAGAATATGAAGTCGGCTAAGTTCGTCTGTGGTACATAGCTTGGCAATAGGCATTTGACAAAAATCGGTCCGAGACAACTCAGACAAACTTTCTCATATACGAGGTCATAATTATTTGGCCCAGTGTTTTCCATTTATTAGTTTTCGTATGTACATTTGATTATTATTGAACATTTCATCAAAATATATCATAAAAATAACATCTCCTGGGCGGGGAATCGAACCCGGGCTCTCTCCGTCCGCATATTAAGCTTATTTCTCAGGAACTAGATTTTTCCCGGGAAAACGGCTTATATCGTTAGATTCGTATTTAAATGGGCTACATTATAGATTTTTTTTAAATCAAAATCGTCGGAACCGTTTTCGTGAAATTATTTTTTTTTCACGATTTTTCAGAGTTTTTGGGGGTAGCGCCCCCAAATTTGGAGCTAAAATTCGTTTCTTGATTTCGCCTCGGGGTATGATTTTTCTGAACATGTATGCCGAATTTCGTCAAAATCGGCCCAGTAGTTTAGGCTCCAGGCGTCTGCACAGACAGACATTTTTTAAAAACCACTTTTTTGGACTCAGGAGACTTCAAAACGTGTAAATCTATCAAAATCTAAAAATCGAATTTTCGCGCCATCACAATACTTTCTCTTTATATATATGAGAAAGAAAAAACAAACAGGTGGAGAGTGGCCATGTCTCGCCCTTTATGGTGGAAAATGTGATTTTTATGATCCTGAGTTAAAATCAACTTTATGGTAGTTTGTCATTTAGTAGATTAGTTAGTCAAATATTACTCCAAATCAAAGAGGTCATCCTTTAAGTGACAAACTACCATTAACTTGATTTTTGGTCTACTATCAAAGTTAGTACTCAGGATCATGAAAATCACATTTTACACAATAAAGGCAAGACATACCCGCTCTCTCCATATTTGTTATTTTTACATGGCTATTGCCAAGCTATGTCCCGCAGACGAACTTAGCCGACCACATAGTCTTAAAAGGTACCATAAGAATTACTTTTACACAAAATTCTAGCTCGTTTGTTTTATGTCTCCAATTTCAAAAATTTCAAGACAGAAATCCGTTTCAGACACCAGGAAAATTTTTGGTACCTTGTCTGCCTGTCGTTAAACTTTTTTCCGAACCAACAAATCTTAAAAACTACTCGTCCGATGTTAATGAAATTTTGATAATAGGTCATAACTAGCCCATTGTTGTTTCTATAAACATGTTAACCTTCTGTGCCTATTTGTTACTTTTCCACATGTGTACAAACATACATTTATTTACACCTATATCTTCAAAAGTACTCATCTGATTGTTATGAAATTTTGATAGTTTATCGAAAGTAGACCGCAGATAACACCAGATTAATTTCAACTTTTATAAAGCTTCGGGGTTTATGTCTAAGTAAGGGTCAAGTTTAAGGGAACAGAAGGTAAGTAAATGTGAAACTGAGGCTAAACATAAGTCGAGCAGATAGTAATGGCCCGGCCACACAGAAAGCTAGGCGACGCGAGCTAGCTATGCTACGCCTGCGAGCAATGGGAGCTACGCTAGCTATATTTAGGTGGTGTGGCCGTGGCCACACAGAAATAGATTTTTTCAAACGATGTTTTTTAGTTTCGTTCTTCATGCTAAGTAGGAATGACCACAGCTAGCTCTGATGAAGAGCTATTGCTTTTATTTACTTTATGTGAGCAGAAAAAGAAAAAAAAAACGGGTGCATGCATTAAACGGTAAAAGATACCAATTTGGGGAATTCCATCACTTGATGGAGGATCTTAAACGAGATAAAGAGAAGTTCATAGAATAGGTACTTTAGAATGAAATCAAGTGACTTTAAATTTCTTCTCCATCTTCTTCAAAGTGATTTAGAAAAAAATAGATTGAACTACAGAGCGACTATATCACCTGAAGAACGCCTTGCTGTATGTTTGAGGTAAGTAAACTTTATGATCGTTGTTTTAGGTAGAGTTGGAGAGGGTAGTAGCAGTCTGCGCAAGTCTGTCGCTGTTGGACGTCGCCGAAAAATCTGTTCAAATGGATTTGCCAAAACATAGCTAAGATGCGTCGCCGACGTAGCGTAGCTAGCCAGCGGAGCGTCGCGTTCAATGTGGCCACCTCCATTCATTGTTACAGAACGGTCATTTTCAGACATAGCTAGCTCGCGTAGCATAGCTTTCTGTGTGTCCGATTCATTAACTCTATTAAAGATCAGGAAAAGGCACTGCTAAAGTCAGTGGTCAGTATAAGACGGTCCTTCACCATGTTCTATCATCTTCAGAATGACCATTGCTTACAGCCCCAGGCCCAAGATCACCACAATCAGCCCTTAAAATTAATCCTTTATGTACGTAGTGTTTTCTATATTCTCCTATTTATTTCAAAAGTAAGTATTTTCTTTTATGAATTCTTATTTAAATGGGATTAAAACAACCTAAGAATTCCTATATTTTAATTTTAGTTTTGAACCACAAATCAGCGCCTTATCAAAAGGCTTTAACTAAAATTTTTAACCGGATTATTATTTGATTTTCTCTCTTTTATTTTGAACCTGAGGGTCATCCGATTCCTTAATATTTCTTTAATTAGCAATAGTCCTGGAGATGGCATGCAAAAAAGTGTCTGACTAACATCAAGCTAGAAATTTGTGTATATGTAAATCTTTTGGAGCCTTCTAAGAATATGAGGTCGGCTAAGTTCGTCTGCAGGACATAGGTAGGCATTTGAAAAAAAAATAAAAAAATAAAAAAAAACGGTGGAGAGCGGCCGTGTACCGCCCTTTATTGTGGAAAATAGGATTTTCACGATCCTGAGTACGAAATTAGTATGTAGACCAAAAATCAAGTTGATGGTATTTTGTCACTTAATAGGTGAACTTTTTGGTTTGGTGTAATATTTGACTAACTAACCTATTAAGTGACAAACTATCTTCAACTTGATTATTGGTCTACTAACTAAGTTGGTATTCAGAATCATCTCAAATCATCTGTACTTATGGGGGCCACTAATCGCATCTCAAATCATCTGTACTTATGGGGGCCACAAATCGCATCTCAAATCATCTGTACTTATGGGGGCCACTAATCGCATCTCAAATCATCTGTACTTATGGGGGCCACAAATCGCATCTCAGATCATCTGTACTTATGGGGGCCGGCCACAAATCTCATCTCAAATCATCTCTACTTATGGGGGCCACCAATCGCATCTCAAATCATTTGTACTTATGGGGGCCACAAATCTCATCTCAAATCATCTGTACTTATGGGTGCTCTTTACTCTTCAAAGACGTCGGAGCAAAAAGAAGCGACACAAAAAATTCAAAACATGTTCCTAATGGATACCCACTATTAGTACTGTACCCACTATTATAGTAGTAAACCGATCTATTTCAAAAACAATATCTGTTCAGTGTCGGTTTGCGCATTGTACGAAAAATAAACAATTTTTTATCTTCATCAGCTAAAAGAAATTTTATTGCAACAAAATTGTTTTCAGCCTCAAAGCTCTTTGCGAATCTTGTTGGTTAGAGAGAGCTAAGTGCTTGTCCTAATTCTAAGACAATATATACCACACCATCGAGCCTAGATTTATCAGTAGGCAGAATAACCATTTACCCCGGTCACCAATTTGAAAAGGGTCCCAAAATCTTATAAGAAGGGAAGAAAGGAAAATAGAAAATTTGATATTGTCAAACTTTTTTGCTCGCATCAGCTCGTGGGCATCAATAACTACCCTCCTCCCCTTCAGTAGGCCAAAATTTCGGGGTGGATATATGACTTTGCCTAGGGTGCATGGTACCTTAAATTGGAGTTCTGCTCATCATCGAGTCTTTAGAGTTTTTAGCAGGAAGGAGACAGTGTGCCTTCTTTAAAATCAACAATTTTTTTGGTTCCTGAAAAAATCGAAGTGATAACCAGCAAAAGAGGAGCTTATAATTATTTTTGACGATGTTTCAAGTTTGTCTAATGAACTGGAAATCGAAGTTAATTTCCCAGTAACCAATTAATGTCAAACAAATAAAACTAATACATACTGCTAATTCAAATCCCGAAGAAAATGTTCGTCGATCTTTCTATATCCCTCTTCTGACAGCAGACAGCATTATCATTGACTTAAGAAACCAGATAAAATCTTCTTCTTTTATTATAATTTATTTACGTTAATTGCAACTAAAAATTAAACTGAAATCAAAAATAGGCAAACAAAATAAAAATATCACTAGAAAACCTTAAGATAACCATTTGCTTTCTTGCCTACTAGCTTTATTTTTTCCCTCACTTATGTTGGCTAATCTGATATTCAAATTTACAAAACGTAATGACATAAGTATAGATCGAGCTTTAGCGAAAAAAAGTTTGCATCTCTTACAAGAAGAAGTGACCTAAATTTTAAAAAAATATAATCATAGATTGTGCTATGTACACGCTTTGTTGAAAATGTATATCGGGTAGTAAGTCGGGCCAACTAGGCAAAAGACTGCCAATTAGTGTGACACATAGCTTCGTCGCATCCTGTCCACGTACTTCATTGATTTCATGCTTGTACAAGCCATTATTGTCTAATTGGTTTAATTGATTTTTTACACGAATTAAAGTATTAATTTAGCAAAAGTTAAAGAGCCCAGCCGGTTCAAATTGATCTGGGGCTATCTGCGGGTTACATTCGATAAACTATAAAAGTTTCATTCAAATCAGATAAGTACTTTTGAAGCTATAGGTGTAAATAAATGTATGTTTGTGCGCATGTGGAAGAGAAACAAATAAGCGCAGGAGGTTGAAACTTATATGGGACCAACAATGGGCTAATCATGATCTACGAAATCAGACTTGTAGTTTTTAAGATATGTTGGTTAGCAAAACTCATTGCCTGCGACTATAAAATAAATAATTCGGGTGCAGCTTGCAGGTGCAGGAAGGCGGGTCTCCCATGCTCAGTTGCTTGCAAACACTGCGGTGGTGAAAATTGCAGCTGCGTACAACTCGTAGAGGCTGAAATGATTTCCTAGAGGATCCTGACTTTGACTTTCCCTCCCAAGTCTACTTTTGCCTTCAACGTCAACCAGCTTGTTGTGTAAGGAAGACCTTAGTGAGTAAAGCAGAATCAGCACAAAATTTATCAGCGGAAGATCAAAAGGCAAAACGGAGGAAGTAGTGTCAGAAAAATAATTAAAAAAATTGAACTTGAGATGATCGAAAAAAAGATGAAGATCCCCCCCCCCGCCTTCCGGACGGTCCCGCCAAGTTGGAATTAAGCTTTTCTCATGTGCCTCAAGCGATTTATGTAAAAAAAGTAGTCTTGTATTTTTGCCACACAAATTTAAAGATTTACTCTGTATACTAATATTTATAATTGTTTTCATGTTTTTTCATTTTAAAACCCTCTTAAATGAAAATGTGACAAAAGTGTATATAACAACAATTACTGTACTCTTAATGAGCTTTCCGACGACATGCATCATGAAGGGCAGTGGCGTAGCTAAGGTATTGGGGCCCCCCCGCAAAAACTTTTTTGGGGCCCCTCGCCCAAAAAAAACCTCTTACGTTTAGAACTGGGGGCCCCCTCGTCGTTTATTTGGGGACCCCTTGGCACAGGGGCCCCCCGCAATACGGGCCCACGCGGGCCCATAGTTGTCACTGATAAAGCGTATTTACTTTTTTGACTTTTGTTCCCCGTACCCCGTACTTCCGCCGTCCGGATGTTCCCGAAAAGTTGGAGTTAAGCTTTTCTCATGGTCCCAAGCGATCTATCTTTTATCATGACAGATTGACTGTACTATAAGTCAACTAATTAAATCAATTTAATTAATTAAAAGTTATTACTTGTTAGTCACATGGCTAATAATGTGAACCATACTGCCATACAGATATGAGAAGTATTGTCTCAGCACAAACTGATATTATTAATTTATAACATAATTAAAGAAAAATATTTTAATACAAAAATTAATATGAAAATATTTATAACTTCAGACATCGATTCTTTAAATTAATAGAAATGTATTCCGTGTAGACTCGCAAATGATAGAGGACAAAAAAAAAAAATATCCAAACTTATTATTATTTTTGTACGAAGTTACAAACAGAATTACGTCCTTGTTCGTAACGTGTTTCATCTCCGTTGCCAACGTATAAAAATTCACTTTTTCCTTCGCCAACATAAATAAAATTACAAGAAGAGGATAAAAAAGGAGAGGGTTCGTGACATTAATAATTAATAGGAGAATGCGACTTAGTACAGTAAATCACTGGGCAGCGTGTTAGGGGTCTCGCCACGAGGTACGCGCAGCTATAATACCCGACTACGTGGATCTGCCCGTGTAACTACGGTCCATTTGTCATTCCTCCTTCCAGGGGCTATTCAAAATGTATTAAATTATCATTTGTAAACACCGACCTTAGCAAATCATTCATTATTAAAAATAACACTTAATTCATTGATATTTATTACTTAACAGTTCGTAATGCTCCGCTTTATATTATAATTGATGATAGCGTTGGTTTTATATTTGCAATAAAATAAAATGGATAAAAAAAAATAATATATGTCCATTTATAGTAGACTGAAGAATTGCAATGTTATATTCTTTTTGTATAATTTGTTTAGTAGCTATTTGTGTAATCACAAATAATATACTAGACAAGTACATGTAAAGAAAAAACTTGTAATAAATAAAATAAAAATTTTAATATTAAAGCTTCAGATATTTTTTTTTTGAACAATCGAGAAACAGAATTATAAATTATTAAAGATATAAATTATCATTTGAACAGTTGAAGATTGTTATTTTATATTATTTAACACCTTAAGGTTTGTTAAATGTAGAAATGAGAAAGTATGTGAAAATAAATTAGGATTTTATTTTTTAAAAAATGTTTAACTTTGTTGACACAGTAAATTGAAAACCGATAATCAAATTACTACTAAGTTCTTTGTTAAGCTAGAAATTCTAGCATACAACTAGACTAGATAATTAGTTTAATACGTAAAAAAAATAATCAAATGTGCCTTCGGTTCAAATAGACTGGTTCTTTCTAGAGCTATGTTTAAAATAATGTGGCAATTTTTTTTCTACCAATTGAAAGCAGCATCGAATTACGGTACTTTTTAGATTGTTACTCCCCTTTTAAAAAAACAGAGGGGAGTAACAATCTAAAGAAGATGTACGGAATGTTCTTCTTTAGACTGTTACTCCTCTTATCAAAAGATAAGTAGGATATTCCCAAAGTACATTGGACAAAACATACCTTTTTCTTGATAGTTATTTAGTCAAAGTAATTTTTATTCTAAAACAACATAGGGGAGTAACAGTCTAAAGAAGTACCATATTAGTCAAGTCCGTGACACGAAGAAAGGCACTTGCTTAATTATTCATCTCTACAATAAATTTGTATAATTTTCATCGGACGATTTCAGTACATTTTTAGAAATATTTAATTTATAGCATAAGGCTTGATTTCATCAAAATATAATAAAGCAATTCTGCGGTGGCTTAATAAGTAATCAAATTTTATGTCGAAAAAAGTTTCGATAGTTTAGTGTGTGTTTTTTTTTTTCTTTTAAATAATTTAACAATACTATTTTTGTTCTTTGACTAATAACACAATTTTGAAAATAAGTAACAATATTCAACTTTAAATCGAAATATAACAGAGATATAACTATCTCAAAATAAATCTAAAAGTCAAAATAAATAATAATCGAAAAATAGTAGGAAAAAATATATGTAATAAAACTTCCAATAAAAATAAAGAATAGAAATCTGTAAACAGCATATATATATATATATATATATATATATATATATATATATATATATATATATATATATATATATATATGTAAATAACTATATATATATATATATATATATATATATATATATATATATATATATATATATATATATATATATATATATATATATATATATATATATGTATACTTTTATAAAAACAATTAATAAACAATCTAGAAAACAGTTTGAACCGAACACCAATAATAATTAGACTCCACAATAATTTAATAACTATTTATTGATACAATAATTTCTGTTTCATAAAATAATTATATTATGTATTTACCTTTATAGTATAAAGTATAAAGTATATTTTCTTTATCTGATACATTTTTATATCCCTAATCATTGGCAATTAAAAATAGGAAGACCTTGAAATCATATATATGTATATATATATATATATATATATATATATATATATATATATATATATATATATATATATATATATATATATATCATTAACTTATTACTTCTACAATAATTAAAATATGATATTATTTAAGTAAGTCGGTGGACTTTGTGATTTTTTCTTATCAGATCGTATTTTGTAAGAAGTTGGAAGGTGCCATTTAAGTTTATACTTCCATATGAGGTAAACAATTTTTTTTTTAAACTTGTTCAAAGGCAAAAAAATCAAGTCGGATATTTAATACCTTTAGGGTTTTACAAGAAAAATAATATAATTTAAGAGTGTAACAATCTCACAAATAATATACGAGTTTATTCTCAAACGGAAAAACCAGTTTGGGTGCATATGCAACCAGATTGCAAGAGGAAACTAGCTTCATTATATAATTTGAATCCAATTATACAACTTTTTATTTTTAATTTTATTACTTTGATAACGATGCTCAGCTGAACATAAAATAATAATAATCTGAACAAAATCATAATTAGAGCATAATTACGGTTCATTATTTTATAAATTACAAGAAAGGACTTGATATTCTTCACGATTGTTTATGCAATTTGTATTTGTAATTTGTATAAGTAAGAGAAGAAAGTATAGTCTGCCAATTAGTGTGGCACATAGCTTCCTCGTATCATATAATTTAATGACTTTATGCTTTTACAACTTAATATATTGTCAATTTTTTTTTTTTATTTCCCTAGTTTTTTTAAATCTGTCAAAATTGTAATTGATTTTTACATGAGTTAAAGTATCAATTTAGCAAAATTTAAAAAGCGTAGACGGTTGAAATTAATCTGAGGTTAACTTAAGGCTACTTTCGACAAACCATCCAAATTTTATATAAAGCAGATGAGAACTTTTGAAGATATAGGTGTAAATAAATGTATGTTTGTGCGCATGTAGAAGCGATACATATATGGGCGTTAGAAGGGTGAAGCATATAATGGGATCAACAATGGCCAAATTATGACCTACTATTCAAATTTCATTAAAATCGGACGAGTTATTTTTATGATTTGTTGGTTCAGTATAATTGAGCGACAGACACGGAATAAAAAATGTTCCTTCATGTCTGTGAAAAATGTTCCTTGAAACGGATTTTTGTCTTGGAATTTATGTTTTGAAATCAGAGATGTATAAAATTTTCGTTTTTCAGAAACAGTCACTAAATATCGTTTATCTTCAGTAGGCTTGAAAGTCTTTTTTTTTTTTTTTTTTTTTTTTTTTTTTTTTGTAAAAAACAATAAGTTAAGGGCTAATTAAAGATGAATATAAGAGGGAATTGATTATGAGAAATGAAAGGCGTCACTTCACCAACATTAACTTAAGTCAAGGTTAAGGGATACACGTTTTGATTATTATGATTTAATTTGGGCTTAAAAAGAATTTCTTAAGGAGAAGAAATTGAATAACGTAAAATTATGCAGTAAAATTGACAAAACTTAGCGATATAATCGAAAGGTGGGTTCACAGCACGCGTTTTTTACTCGCTTAATATAGGTGAAAATACATTCATAAAGTTGTGCAGATGTCACTGAGTGTTTTCCCCCACCCTTCTTTCCTTGTGCACTTGTCCAGTATTCAGTTCAGTTTATAAACGAAGCCTAATATATTATTAAAATAATATATTAAAAACTTTCTATAAGGATGGTTCGAATTCGAAAATAGAAACAAAAGGGAAGAGGACGGCAAGGTTTTAAAATAGTACATTACGCGTCGAGTGCGGAAAGTAGCATTTTGCATGCGAGTGTGGAGTTTGCACCCGAGCGATAGCGAGGGTGGTAAAACCACACGAGCAATGCAAAATGTCGTTTTTGCACGAGTTGCGTACCGTACTTTATCTACGATTGTTAGATTTAAATAATAAATACAGAAAAAAATAAACTTGCTGTATGTAAGTTCGTATCTCTCTCTTGATAAAGATAGCATTAATTCATTAGTTGTATTTTTTGCCGAATTAATTATTTCTGGAGGATTATTATTCTCCACATTTTCGACAAAGTCATTTGATTCACTCATTGTTTTTCACTAACAACTCGATATAAACAGTTACTTTAATAAAAGAACACCAAATTAGTTTTGTTAAATGTAAACAAACTCACTAATCGTGCGTAAAGCTGAAGAATTCCTCTTCTTTACCGCACTAGTGCGGTAAAGAAGAGGAATTATTCAGAACTATGAGACGCGCATGCGCAATGAATACAAGTACGTAAATAATCACTTTCTACGCATCTAAACAAAGCTATAATGTTTATATTTCGTATCAATCGTAGATAAAATAACAAACCAACTTTCCTCGCGTCATAGATTATTCTGATCATTCTTTAGCAGGCATAGATAATTCTAAAGCGCGGAAAAAACGCATGCTATGAATCCACTTGCGAACGCGGCTTAGTTGCTATTGAATGTCTCTTCCAACATTGGAGTTGGATACCAAGTATCCAACTCTTATTAGGGATACTTGGTATAAGAGTATACGGCCTAGTTTCGACCACTTTAGTCACCTGCAGTGATTTTATGGTCACTGGTTATTGATATCAGCAGCTGAGTCTAAAAACAGATTGAATTAAGTCATCGTGAGATAAGTAAAGTAATCGGTTCGTTGAGAGCGAAGAACCGGAAGGATGTAACATGTATTTTTTATTCGACTAAACAACTATATGATCCATAACTCTATGATACCAATCTAAACCAAAGTCAGAGTTCACGCAACAAAACCACGCGATAAACACTCCTCAATCAAATTAATTTTTTTTCCAAGAAACTTATTAGCATAATTTTTAGGGTCCGTAGGCAAAACCAAGGACCCTTATATTTTCCAGCGTGTGTCTGTCCGTCCGTCCTCTCGCGTGCTCTCACGGTTACACCGTTCGTCCGATCACTTTGAAATTTGGTATGTATGTGTCTTGTACCTGCCCACATATTTTAAAAATATAGCGACTTAAAAAAATATTTTTCAAAAAAATTAGGGTAAAATAACTTAAGGGTTAAAATTTTTGTTATTTTTTTTCGACACCGTGAGGGGTATCATATGAAAGGGTACGTCGAGCTGATTACAAAAATATATAATTCTTTGGTTATAACTTTGATAGAGCGAGGGAAGGCAAGTTTGAAGTGGGAGTGAAACGTGTCCCCCCCCCCCTCTATCTCGCTTATGTGAAGTGCAAAGAATCTGAAAAAATTCCTGAACATTCTTCAACCAAAAGTAAAGATACCACTTTTTGGAAGTTTTGAAAAAAATATTATTTTATTTTTTATTGACAAAATAGTTTTTTTATGACTATGGTCTTTTCGATGTATTTATATGGTTGTAGTTCGGTTCAGTGGCAAAAAAATACTTTATCAGAAGTTTGTTTATGTGTTTTGAGAATATCAGACCCATAGGATAGTTCAAAGTAAGCTTTTTAGCATTTTAAAAAACACCATCAATAGGGTACTACTTAAACTATACAGTGTGGCCTACGGACCCTAGCTGTGTGCTGACTAGCACACACTTGACCTGTTTATTATTCTTGATTTCATACAAGGGGGGGGGGGGGGATTAACATATTAGGATGACTAAATAAACCTTGTGATTGACAGTGATCTAGGTAATGTATATCATAAGACATTCATAGACTTGCAATTAAAACTGTTTTCTTTTCCTTTTATCTTTCAGCATTTACAATCTTTTTGTTCTTTGATTGACTCTGACAACCAGAGTTCATGACAAGGAAATGGAAATGGGTCATGTTATATGGAGAAAGCATGCCGTATGGAAGCAGAAGAAGATTGCATTTTCTTGCAGATAAAAGACAAAACGTGAAAGACCTTTCACCTGGAACCAAAATTTAATACCTTGTGAAAACTGAGTCAAGAAGATTAGAACAATGCTACTTGGAAAACCAACCGGCTTTAAATTCTGTAGAGCTTCATTGTATCCAGGAATCATTTTTAATATTTTATGTCCATTTGTACATCCTCAGTGTCACATTGTATTCGTGCATCTATTTCAGTAAAAAAAAATCACATTCTCAAAAGAATTCAAGTAGATATGTTCACGTAGGTGTTATTTTACTACGTTTGTTTTAGCTTGCTTTCTTGTTTGTTTGTCCAGTACAAATCTTGCAATCGATTTTTAACTAACTTCACGAATAGCTAGGCATTACAACTTTTAGAATAGCTCAGAACACGAAGACAATGCATTATTTTAATACTTTTAGCCATCTTTCAGCAGAATATAATTCGTTTTCAGCAAATTTTGCTGTACGGAAAGTTAGTTCGGGAAAAATCCGCAAGTTATTTTATTTGTTTTGACATGTCCCGTATTTACAATCTTCATTTTGACGGGTTTCAAATGTGTGATTTTTTATTAAGAGATAAAAATTAAATGACAGCGAAACAGGGAAAGTTAACAGAGAAATAAATTAATTGATGCGTGACAACCAGGATTGTTTAAATTCCTGTCCTAGGTATCGGTTTAATAAAATTTAAAAACTTAGTATATAAAAAGTTCTTTTTATCTTGTAATTTTATTTTTACTTAAACTTCTTCTAAAGCCAAAAATAAAGCGATAATTATAAGATTGTCTTGGGAGAACATGTTATCGATTCGATGACAATGATTTTTTTTTTTTTTTTTTTTTCCAAGTAGGGTACTGATCTATTCAAATAGGCAACTCTGAGAGGTTGTTACTGATGTGCTTCAAGGTCCTTAGTCCATGATAAACTGAAAATGATCTGTTCTTAAATCAGCATATAGGAACAGAGTTTTCTATTAAAAATTCCATCACAACCTTACTAGTTATAAGCGTTAGAGAAAATACTAATTTTCAGCTAGTAAAGCTGGAAAAGCATTTTCAGACCATTTCAACCACTCTAATACAAGAGCTAAGAAATAACATTTTGCTAATGATAAATATATATATATATATTTTTTTTAAAAAAAGACAGGATCGTTAGTTAAAAGCTTTAGATAAAACTTATAGCTTTCTATAAACTAGGAGTTTATAATTGGTTAGTGGAGGCAGGTAACTTTGTGAGTTGCTAACGACTCACATCTTGAGCTAGTGAGACCCCTTGAGATTAATAACTGATAAGACATCAATCATTCTTTAGGGAGTTACTTGATACTACTTCATCGCTGCATATGCTTCCAACCTCAGAACAAGGAAGGGGTAGAGGGAACAATCCGATTTGAAAAGTGGTTCATTATGCTCCCCCCCCCCCCCCCCCCCCCCCTATACTAAACCTTCCAAGCGAGCTCAATGTCTTATTGGTCTATTCCTTGTTCTTCCGTCCCCACAGACTCTTGTCAACAAATCCTTATCAGTAGCATTTATTTGATACCCGACTCAAAGAAGATTGCTGTTAGTTATCTAGGAACTGTTACACGTTTATTAACGACGTTACTGCCTTTAGATAATTAATATGGTTAATAACAAACATTAAAATACATATATTTATATAGAAAACTGTATTAAAAATTAAAAATATTAAAAGTCGTAAGAAAATATCACTCATTCTTATCAGCTGATATCAGATAAATTTCGAGTTTTTATCGAGATATCGATACTGTTTCACCAAACTGAAAGTGTTAGCATATGGGGGGACCATAATGAACCACTTTTTGAGACCCAGATTCTATAGTATTGTTCCCTCTAGCCCTTCCTTGCTCTGAGCTTCCAACATACTGATTTAGTCGTCTAAACTATCTTCTGATACCTATTATTACATCTGATATCTATTATACATCTATAATTACATCATAGAGCATCTATGAAGCTTCAGCATTGGACTTAGTTTAGGGCGAGAACCTTTATATTTTGCAAGGACTTTCCAACAATCCACTTCTAGCAGGTGTTCTTAACAAGTCCTAGAAATTGCGAGAAAACGAAGTTACCCTCGCAACATTATACCCCAGCGCAGGAGACAGGGCAGCACAGTTTTTTTTTCAACCTCAGAAATATACAAGTAGATCCTAGATTTCTGAGCGACGATCTACCTTGCAAATAGAGTCGTCAGATCGTCTAGCATCGGGTAGGCCACATGTGGTTTAGTACTGCCCTGCCCTACTCTGCTCGGTTTCATGTAAATTGTCTGTTGAAAAATAACTGAGCTGCCCTGCCCTTCGTCGCCTAATAGAATTCTAACACCGCAGTCATGACATTTTTATGACTATACAGGGTGTCCCATTTCAAGTGGATCAAAAGGCTATAATTTTTAAACTAGAAAAAGTAAAAAAAAATAAAATGTTTCAAGTAAAAGTTGTAGTACTTTAGACGTAGATTTATGAAACGGAAATAAGAGATTGATTTCTCCCTTTAAAGGGTCAATATGGCCCTTTCAAGAACGTGGTTTTCTTTTAATCCTTAATTTGTGTAATTTTTCTGAAAAGTTCACTAAAAAGCCTTCAAAGTTGACTACTTTAGTACGGGGTTTTCACAAGAAAAAATGTTATTTTAATTTTTATAAACGTAATAAATTGCTAAGGAAGGTATTTTAGAATCTTTTATGAATAATTTGGATAGTCTAAACCCCTCTGTCTCAAAGTTGCTCCAAGTTTGTTGTCTCAAAGTTGCTCCAAGTTTGTTGTCTCAAAGTTGCTCAAAGTTTGTTGTCTCAAAGTTTGTTAGCTCAATGTTTAATTTTCTATTTTTTTCCACCAATTTTTATCAATTGAACAGTAATTTTTGTTAGCTTTACATTTTATTCTCTCTACTTTAAGCTTGTGTTATGTGAATGAGGTTCCACTGGGAATCGAACCTAAGACATCTTACTTAAAAATTAAAGGTATTTCACTTTTTTTAAAACTTATTTATCCGACTTAAGACTTGACGGACTTAAAATACGACTTATTTATTGACTTAAAGATGTAAGCATAGAAGTACTAGCAAAGTCAGTTAGTGCTACTAAGACAATTAGTGTTAGTTAGTGTTACTAGTAAAATAACAGAAAACAAACAATTTGGAGTAAACATTTTCAAAATATAAAACCGATGGATAGTAGAAATCAGATGCCATGGGGAACCAACTTCAGTTAGAACTTAAATCGGAATTAGCAAAACTCACAATGAAAACTGAAATAAAATTATTTTTATCTACTCACGGCAGCAAAATTAAGCATTGTTGTACTGTTTTCAGTCTGCAAAATGTATTTTTTCTTGATTCTTTTGAATAAAGTGTCAGCAAAATATCAAAGTGTCAGCAAAAGTTCAAAGTGTCAGCAAAATAAAAAACAGGCTGTCACATTGTAAGAAAATTTTACTAAAAAAAGGTTACTTCATCGCAGGTTATAAACACTACCACATTGTTTATTTTTATATATTTAACCGTGATATTCTGCTAAATAGTTATATCTTTTTTGAAAATAACTTAAATAATTATAGTGACAAACAAATTTTACTATTTTACAATGATTATTTTTAAAAAATCACTAAAAATTGAGATAAAAAACAGTTGTTAATAAAAAAAAGTGGCAATCCTGAATTGTTTAGCCTTTGTTTTGATTTCTTGATGACTCAAACTTTCGTTTTTTTACAAATTTAATTTCTTTAAATCTTTTATATATTAAAAAGGGAATATAATAATTAGTGTAATTTTTCTGCCGTTAATAGATAAAATATTGTATGTAACTATGCAGCAAAGGAAACATTCCTGACTCGTTTAAAGATTACCTGCTTCGGTTACACCTCAGCGGGTAATTAACATTTGCCTGCCTCGGCTTCGCCTCGTCAGTCAACATGTAATTTTCCTGACTCGGCTTCGCCTCGTCAGTAAAATAGTAAATTTCCTGCCTCGGCTTCGACTCTGCAGTAAATTTGTTTAGCCTATCCTCGCCTTTGACTCGGAACTAAAACTTAAAAACTTGTCAGCAAAATTCCATTTTGCTGCCTAGTTACATAAATAACTATTATATGACGATAATAAATTAACTCTCTAATAAGATTAAGAGCGCAAGTGGAGTTGATATCAATAGAATAATCAAAATGGAAAGAATAATAATAAATGGAGTCCGTTTTTTGCCTCTCATGTGACTCAACGTCGGGTTTTTCCCTTACCTTTTACCGGCACTGATGATGGCCGAGAGGCCGAAAGCTAGTTCTGTTGAATAAACATTTAATTAGTGGAGAGGCTCTCCATTTTTATTATTCTATCAACTCTCTAATAATTTCTCCAAAATTTTCTAGGTGGTATAAAGAAACCATTCACTTTTTATCAACTGTTTTCACTGCAAAATAATATGAAATCAAAATATCTTATTAACCCAGTATATACATAAATAAATTAGTCTGGCGTTATGCCCAATTATTAGAATTAATATATTCATTTGCATTTAAAGAAACTATTTCATTACGAGTTAGTATTATATTAGAACTACAATGTTAAGGAGGAACTGTTTAAGTTTGTGCAATTAGAATAAGTGCAGTTTCCAAGGACATACCGCCCAACAACTAATTATAACTAATAAATCTTAAATTGACGTAACTAAGTCCGGAAATGTTCAAATAAGTCGCTTAAAGTTCAAATCTGACATTACGTTGATATGCAATCATTAAAGCCAGCAATTATTAAATTGTTAATTTATTCAACTTAGCTTAAAATCACAGTAGTCATAATATAAGTGAAAAGAAGCTATATGATATAATGAACAAGCCATACTAGACAACAACCCCGTTGAGTGCAGAACTAAACACTGCTTCATGTACATGCAGCAGTGTTTAGTCTCACTGCACACTAAAAAATAAAAAAAATAAAAAAATAAAAAAATTGACCTGTCAAATTAGTCTCTATTGGCTATACTTTAAATTCAACAATGTGTGCTGCCATCTACTGGGACTCATCTCTGTTTTTTTGACAGGAGGAGATTTTCCAAGTTTTACAGCGATTTTTTTGAATTTAATAGAATGCTCTTTTAAAAAGCTATAGACCACCAATAATAATAATGTTCGTTAAAGCTCTATTGTAAAGATTTTGAAAAAGTGTCAAGTTTTAAGTATCTCGGAGTGTTAATAAACGAGAAAAATGATGTTTCAGAAGAAATAAATGCGAGGGTTACTGCTGAAAGTCGTTGTATGTGGGCACTGAACTCTATCCTTAAGTCAAGTAGTGTATCTACAGTCAGATTATCTAAAGTTTTGACTTTTGACAGCGCGGGAAAATCTGTGGGGAGCCAACGAGATTCAGGATTTTGAATCCTAGAAGGTTGGGTCAACTAGGCTAACAAAAATGTCACTAGCCCTACCCCTCCCACAGGCCTAGTGCCTTTATTTTTTTCCTCATTTAGGTTGGTCAATCTGAGTGTCAAAAGTCAAAACTTTAGATAATCTTACTGTAGAGCAGCTAAAGTACGGATTTATCGAACTATTATAAGACCCGTGGTAATGTATGGTTCGGAGGCATAGTGCTTGACCAAATTTTCCAAGAATATGTTAAGAGTTTGGGAAAGGATAGTTCTCCGCAAGATCTTTGGAGCAGTCTATGTGCGAGGGGTTTGTAGAATTAGGACTAACGAAGAGCTGCGCGCACTGTATAAAGAGCCAGATATAGTGGCAGAGATCAAAAGCAGCAGACTTCGTTGGCTTGGACACGTTTAGCGAATATAAGAAAAAAAGGGGCATAAAGCCAGTTTTTTTCCAGAATCCTGGAGGACGTAGGATCCAAGGAAGACCCAGGCAAAGATGGCTCGAAGATGTAGAGGATGACTTGCGCTGCTTATAGGAGTCAGACGATGGCGATCAGTGGCTCAAGAGAGGAAGATATGGGCTGATAGAACGGAGGCTCAGTCCCTACGAGGGATGTAACGCCATGGAGTAAGTAAGTAAAGGTCTATTATTCCCCCTCTTTTTAAGTTATAATACAGATAATAAAACAATTACTATTAAAAGGTTTGTTCCAACCTTTGTATGTATTTGTAGTGTCCTTTGTATCGTCTCGCAGATCGTTCGGGAATCGTTTAGGACAGGTTTTATACGCATGTGCTAACATTGTACTGTAATAAAATCATGTCAGGTTGGAACGAGTTTAGGACTATAATTCGCACCTTATTAAAAACATTTAAGGAAACGTAACAGTAAGGTAACCTTCCTGTTGAGATGTGTGACGATTGACATAACTGCGAATGTCATACAAACCAGTATTTACTTACAGAGGATCGTTTGGATGGTACAGTAAACGGTTCACAAACGATCCCTGTGCGGGTTGGAACAGTTTGGAGAACGGTACGAAACACTGTCACTAGTCGGGTTGGAACGGCTTATATCCATTGCGCATGGCCGTGAAGATCCCACGGATGGTACACTTCTTGGTTGGAACAAATCTAATGATTCATATTAATTAACTCTATTTGTAATTGATCTACTAATTGATTCATATACTTATTAAAATTTTATTGTAAGTATGAAATTGAAACCTTTCAAGTGAATAACACCACTATATTAAGTTAATAATTGTTTCAGATTTTAACATTATACAAAAATGAAAGCACAATGCGGGTAGTGGTTAGAAAGTGATTTGTCCACACGTGTGTGGACTCATGATATACATAGTTTTAAAGTTAAAGTTAAAAAAAAGACCACATAAAACCAATTACCATTCCGAACAAGAATAGTGCGGTTATTAAAGTAAATATGGCTAAAGACCTTCAAAAAGAAAAATAATGTATAATATAAGGGGAAAAATCTTCAATTTATTTGACTAAATTGTACTTAATACAATGTTATATAGAATGATTTTTTTTTACGAAGTAGGTACATATAAGTACAATTATCGAGATTAGTACGTAACTATTTGTAACGCACAAGATTGATTAACATTCTATGCACTTAAGGTTTGTCGCGATGCTCAATCAGAAAAATTTTCTGAGTCAGAGATGAGGTATTTATCTGATCGGTTGTATTTTTTAATGGTAGCGGTCATCCGCTAATCTTAATAAATAATTTCCAATTTCCCTCAACCTAAAACCAATTTCATATAAATATATCAGATGCCTCCATCTATTCATTTTTATCCTTTTCGGAGGAAGATCAATTTTGCTGCGGATTAAGAATAATTTGGTTCGTATAGTTATTACGCGTTCTTTTTTCTCGTTCGAGAACCAGTCCGTGAGGGTTGGTGGACGTAATGTGAGTTAAAGTTAATTTTCCTTTATGGTTCGGGATGTGGCGGCCCCGGAGAATCGAAGATTGGTGCGCCACACGAGGGCAGAATAGCCCGTGTTTGAATTTTGTTCTGTATATAATAATTATACGCTTGGTCTCCTCGACCACGGGCCCGGAGTAATTTAAAGTTAATAAGCTCTAGGGAGGATCCGTCCCACCAGAGCTCAGCACCGTACTACCGACACGCTTCTTCCCATAGCTTTTTTTACAAGATTTTTCTCTAACTACACCTAGTATTTTTTTAAAAAAACAAAAAAATACAACTCGGTAACTTGTTAAGAAAAGGGTATGAGAGAATCGGGGCCAGGATTAACTGGGAATTCATCTAGGAGGAAAGGAAACGACTCAAATCCCATTATGTCGAAAAGAAATAATGGGATTCGAATCAAAATGAACTGTGTCAAGCTACAGTTCTCGGTCAGGTTTTAGGACGGGTTCACATAGGCCATCCTTCTACGACGTCTAGAAAATTCTATACATTATTAATATTGGGTATTATTAATGCTAATATCAAACACAGAAAACTTAGTGGCATCCACCACCAGGTTCTCCACTGGTTGACCCTTAATACTCTTAGTTTTCCTGTCAAAAATCTGCTTCACTAAGTATTTAACCCTAAAACGCTAAATGTACGTAAAAATTACGTACAGTTTTAGTTAAATGTGAATCACATAATAACTCTAAACCACACAATCTTCACTCTCTAGTAGTGCTTCGGCTAGACCACCCCGTTGCACACTTACTCACTTCAGTTTTACCCGATGCGTTAGTGAGGATTGACTATTATTTTTCAATAAGATAGCACGTAAATATTACGTATCGTTAGTCTTAAAGTAGTATACATTTCTACTGATAAATATAATAAATAAACACAAGAAGTAATAAATAAACACAACAAATAATAAATAAACACATAAACAATAATAATAAATAAATAATAATAAAAAAAATAATAATAAAAATTCGATTAAAACATAAGAATTTGGGCTTGTTACATTTCAATAAAAATGTAATAAATTAATAAATAAACACGATAAACACATTAGTAATAAATAAATACCTAACAAATATAAATAATAAATAAAAATAGAAATATTTAAATAGTAACTTAGATTCGTGATTAGTTCTTAGTGTACGTAAAACATACCTAGATTAGCGTTAAGCGCCGAAAAAATATGGTTTGCGTTGCAGGGTTAAAGAGAAATTCCTTTCCCAACCCTCGGGAAATCCAGGTAAACCCTAAATATTTTTCTAGTCAACTATGGAGACCCCTAGACGCTCAATATTACTAAGCAGTATTTCTAGTTTTACAATAAATAATATTTAGAGTCTATAGATTAGATTGAAAGAACTTGTGGAAAAAGAAAGGTATTCTACAATAATATTATTGAGCAATATTAAAGGTTTTACAATAAATAATAATTAGCGCCTGTAGCTTAGATTGAAAGATCTTGTGGAAGTAGAGGAGTATGCTACAATATTATTGAGCAGTAATTTAAGGTTGCACAATAAATAAGATATAGCGTCTGTATGTTAGATCGAAAGATCTTGTGGAAAAATAAAGGTATTCTACAATATTATTGAGCAGTAATTTAAGGTTGCACAATAAATAAGATATAGCGTCAGTAGGTTAGATCGAAAGATCTTGTGGAAAAATAAAGGTATTCTACAATATTATTGAGCAGTAATTTAAGGTTGCACAATAAATAAGATATAGCGTCTGTATGTTAGATCGAAAGATCTTGTGGAAAAATAAAGGTATTCTACAATATTATTGAGCAGTAATTTAAGGTTGCACAATAAATAAGATATAGCGTCAGTAGGTTAGATCGAAAGATCTTGTGGAAAAATAAAGGTATTCTACAATATTATTGAGCAGTAATTTAAGGTTGCACAATAAATAAGATATAGCGTCTGTATGTTAGATCGAAAGATCTTGTGGAAAAATAAAGGTATTCTACAATATTATTGAGCAGTAATTTAAGGTTGCACAATAAATAAGATATAGCGTCTGTATGTTAGATCGAAAGATCTTGTGGAAAAATAAAGGTATTCTACAATATTATTGAGCAGTAATTTAAGGTTGCACAATAAATAAGATATAGCGTCTGTATGTTAGATCGAAAGATCTTGTGGAAAAATAAAGGTATTCTACAATATTATTGAGCAGTAATTTAAGGTTGCACAATAAATAAGATATAGCGTCTGTATGTTAGATCGAAAGATCTTGTGGAAAAATAAAGGTATTCTACAATATTATTGAGCAGTAATTTAAGGTTGCACAATAAATAAGATATAGCGTCAGTAGGTTAGATCGAAAGATCTTGTGGAAAAATAAAGGTATTCTACAATATTATTGAGCAGTAATTTAAGGTTGCACAATAAATAAGATATAGCGTCAGTAGGTTAGATCGAAAGATCTTGTGGAAAAATAAAGGTATTCTACAATATTATTGAGCAGTAATTTAAGGTTGCACAATAAATAAGATATAGCGTCAGTAGGTTAGATCGAAAGATCTTGTGGAAAAATAAAGGTATTCTACAATATTATTGAGCAGTAATTTAAGGTTGCACAATAAATAAGATATAGCGTCAGTAGGTTAGATCGAAAGATCTTGTGGAAAAATAAAGGTATTCTACAATATTATTGAGCAGTAATTTAAGGTTGCACAATAAATAAGATATAGCGTCTGTATGTTAGATCGAAAGATCTTGTGGAAAAATAAAGGTATTCTACAATATTATTGAGCAGTAATTTAAGGTTGCACAATAAATAAGATATAGCGTCAGTAGGTTAGATCGAAAGATCTTGTGGAAAAATAAAGGTATTCTACAATATTATTGAGCAGTAATTTAAGGTTGCACAATAAATAAGATATAGCGTCAGTAGGTTAGATCGAAAGATCTTGTGGAAAAATAAAGGTATTCTACAATATTATTGAGCAGTAATTTAAGGTTGCACAATAAATAAGATATAGCGTCAGTAGGTTAGATCGAAAGATCTTGTGGAAAAATAAAGGTATTCTACAATATTATTGAGCAGTAATTTAAGGTTGCACAATAAATAAGATATAGCGTCAGTAGGTTAGATCGAAAGATCTTGTGGAAAAATAAAGGTATTCTACAATATTATTGATCAGTATTTTAAGGTTGCACTATAAATAATATAAGGCGTCTGTAGGTTAGATCGAAAGATCTTGTGGAAGGAGAAAGGTGTACTACAATATTATTGAGCATTATTTAAGGTTTTAAAATAAATAATTGTTGAAACTACTATTTTCATATGTCATTATATGACTTGTCAATTTAGACCAGTTGTTTACTGTATTCTATAAAATAATTGATCTTTTTCTTTGTAATGTGGGGTCTTATTAGATCAATATAAGTGTTCTTGTTAAAAGGTATTTCATGGTTTTCGTTTAACTTTTGGTTCGCAGTGGAAGCGTGCAGGGCCCATAACCTGTTAAAACTATACGAAAACCAAGAAATACCTTTTTACAAGTTCACTTGTATTGATCTTAAAAGATCCCACATTACAAAGAAAAAGATTAATTATTTTTATAGAATACAGTCAACAACTGGTCTAAATTGACACATTAAATCATAAAATGGCATGTGAAAACAGTATTTATAGATTTACAATAAATAATAATTAGCGTCTGCAGGTTAGATTGAAAGATCTTGTGGAAGAAAAAAAGGTGGTCTACTATAAATAATATTGCGCAATAATATTTATTGTTAGGGGCTACTTCAGACAAAATTTCTTAGACAAATATATATTTTTTTATTTATTCATCAAAATTCGCTTCGGGGTGTAATTTTCTTAATTTGTATTCCAAATTTCATCGTGTGAGCGGAAAGCTGATCAGCTTTTTTTTTTTTTTTAACTCTATACAGATATGTATATATAATTAAAAAATCATTTACTAACCAAATTAGTAGGTGTTTGTATCATGGGCATGTTGGAATGATTCGTATTCCGGAATTAAAATCTTCAGAAGGTAAAGAAGCAACCACTGAAGGGATAATGCAGCATTCTGTTAAGCATCCTCACACTAAAAATGAGAAAAAAAAAACTATTAAATAAAAATAGTACAAGTGCAATTGGAACATTAAATATTTCCTTGGGAATTGTTAAATAGCAAATATCCTGATAGAATAAGGACAATCGAATATATAATGCTGGGTGTATCAAAGAAACATCGAAGATTGAACTATCATAAAGAAAGGAACATTTTTACGCTTTCATTAATGATTTACTTTCCCACTTTAAATGTTGGAATTCATGATATCTTAATTCAATTCATGGATAAGCGTATAAAGATCTTTACTAGCTCAGAAATAAATATTATTCTATGAGCAATCCACAAAAAAACCTTACTGTCAATATCGTAAAATCAACAATGTCACGTAATATCGGCAAAGAAAAAAAAAAGATTATTTCATAAATATATAGTGTTAAAAACCGCTGAAGCTTAAAAAAGATTCCTTAGATCTTTTTAGGTCTAAACGGAAAATATGGATTTCTCTGACTACGAATTGAAATTCTGCGTTCGCCAACAATTTGTAATAAGTTCTTGAACGAGAGTAAGTGAGTTCATTACAGAAACTTTGTCGTTTGGAAGCGTGTTTGTCAAATGATTACTAGTGTAAAAATAAAGAATAACTTGAACAAAATTCGGAACTCTTTTATACTTTGTTGCCCATCATGACAAATAGAAAGTGGTGCGGTTAACAAATTAAAAGAGGCGCCCCCATTTGCCTCTTTTAGTTTGTTACCCACCTACATTGTTATCCATGAAATGTTGAAAAGTATAGGATGAGTAACACAGATAATAACTACTATTATGACAAAGGGATCTTTAGTCTAGTTTACTTTAAGTATCACACTTTTGTACAAATAATTTACAAATAAAAATAGCCGGTAACAAAGTAAAAGAGTGCCCAAAATTCGACACTGGTGCATTTCAGCATTTGTGACAGCTGAATAGTTTTTGGAAATTTTACACTTCAGTCGTAAGCAACCCTTTAAAACTGTGTCACCACTAAAAGACCTAGAACTTCATTATGACTCCATCCAAAGAATTGTACGAACTAACAATATTATTTGTCAAAACTATAATTTAGCATTGTTTTGTATTTTGTTCTTCTCCAATGATGATTTTTTTTTTTTTTTTACAGAAAACTGATCAATTCGATGTATGATTTGAGTTTTCTTTTCTAATGACAAGTTCCATTAAGTCTCGGTGGATACGGTATTTTTTGTATTGTTTATAAGTGCACATCCATTTAAAATAAAATGTGTAATAGTTCAGCCCAATTTAAGGCCCAAATAAGACATTTGGGAGATATTCAAGACACAAATGAGATATTCGCAATATATAAAGTGCAGATGGTACATCTTTAAATTGTTACTCCCCTATGTGTTTTTAAAATATAAATTACTAACTAAATAACTATTAGGACAAAGTGACGTTTAGTCCAATGTATTTTTAGGCAAAGGAATATCACACGTCTGTTTCTATAAGGAGAGTAACAGTCTAAAGAAGAACATTCCATACACCTTCTTTAGATTGTTACTCCTCTCTGGTTTTTTTTTTATAAGGGGAGTAACAATCTAAAGATGTGCCGTGCAGGTTAGAGCCGGGTTTATACGATGCCAGTTGATGAGACATTTGTCAGAAGAGAGTTGACTGGCATCAAATTCTTGCCTACGTATGAAATTTTCGGTCTAATTGCCTAGCCAACTGCCCTCACAATTGCCCTGGCAAGCCATTATCTCGAGGAGTAGACTAAGGACAACCAACTGATGCCAGCTGCACACCCACCACCCGGATCACGGAATTGTTGCGACAATTTTGGTGAAAAAGTGACAGGACAGTAGCGATGTCTTTTTTAATGCCAGTGTCTATGTCCACTGAGAGATACTTACTGTACTTGACCATTTCTGCTTGTATACTGAAACGACAATTTGTATCTTTGTATGTGAACGAGTGTTTGTACAACTTGACTAGCCAGTGACAGCCCGTAACCAATCGAGAACTTATAAAAAGTCCTCTATTTATTTATTTATTTTTTTTTTGTTTAACAAGAAAATAAGTATAAAATCGATTTAATGTAAGCTTGTTTGAAATCAAACACAATTAAGTAAGAGAAAACAAGTAATATTTTTACATATAACTTTGTAAGCTCGTTATCACTACAAAATGATTACTTGTAAACAACTTTAATCACTGAATTACTGACAAAAGTAATCAGTAAACTAGATTCCAATTACTATTTTTCGACGTCTTTATAAATTTAAACAAGTAATGCAATACACGCTTGTAAAGAAAATGATTTCGAAGGGGAAACGAGACCTCAATAACACTAACAAAAAAAAATACAAATTGCATAATAACAAAAAATTGGATTTTGTAATGAGAAAATCATCGTCATTTCTAAAGTCTAAGTAATAAAATGGTTTGAAAAGGGAAATAATTCAAGTAAGTATTAAAACAAGCAGAACATCGCAGAGTACTATAGTTCAATGGCTCATTAAAAATTACGTGGTTTCATAACGCAATAGAATACTTATAGCAATTCTTATGCACGTGTAGTAAGTACTTTACTAGGGGAAACCTTTATTACCAAATCAAAGAATATATTAAATGTGAGAGAAGATGTTATAAAGATTATGTAACACGAATCTCAAATATATTTATGATGGAATAGCTATTTTATAGATATATATTCTATAGATTAAGTTAGTTAATCTTATAATTCCAGGGTGAAATTGAAATTGCATTACTATGAAAAAAATGGAGAAGTTGGTAAATCAGGCAACAGGTTATTTGAAAGAGTGGGTATTATATCGATCTCTTGTTACTGTGTAGGTACATACTAAACCTAATGCCTTTACACTCTTTTATTATAAATCAACTTAAGTGAAAGAAAATTCATTCTTTTCAAGCAATTTCAGACAACAGAGACACATTTAAAAAGAAAAAAAAACAAATTGGACTCAGGAGACCTCAAAACGTGTAAATCCATCAAAATCTCAAAATCAAATTTTCGTGCCATCGCAATACTTTCTCTTTATATGAGAAAGTAAAAAGGTAATACTAAAAATGTTTATTAAAGAAAAAAAGGGGATTTCAAGAACTTTGATAATTGATTTTTTGTTTGTTTTTTTGTTTTTGTTTTTACCGCACGTATTGGCAACCCGATCCGGGGACACAGTAAATAATTTAGAGTTGAGAACAAAATCTGATAGTCCAGGAGATAGTGTGCAAAAAAATGTCGAACATCAAACTAAAATTTTGTATATAAGTAAATCTTTTGGTGCCTTTTAAGAATATGTGGTCGGTTAAGTTTGTCTACGAGACATAGCTTGGCAATAGCCATTCGATAAAAACAAACCGGTGGAGATTTTCATGATCCTGAGTACGAAATTAGTTAGTAGACCGAAAATCAAGTAGATGATAGTTTGTGACATAATAGGTGACCTCTTTGATTTGGAGTAATATTTGACTAACTAACATATTAAGTGACAAACTATCATTCACTTGTTTTTTTGGTCTACTAACTAATTTTATACTCGGGATCATGAAAATCATATTGTCCACCAAAAATGGCGGGACATGGCCGCTCTCCACCGGTTTGTTTTTTCCAAATGTCTATTGACAACCTATATCCTACAGAACTTATCCAACCACATATTCTTAAATGGCACCAAAAGATTTACTTGTACACAAAATTCTAGCTTGATGTTAGTCAGACACTTTTTTGCACGCTATCTCCTGGACTATGGTCCTACACTTATTAAAATCTGTTTAGGTTCACTGCTGAAAAAGTAACTATAGCGAATATGGTAGAACAGCCTAATAATTAACTGATATAAGAACTGAATCTTGAATAGACCACAAACTCTTGGTTTCGTAGGTCTCAATTGTGCAGGGAACGGATTTAGATATTGATGATTGGGATAGATTTCTTTTGACCTCTTTGTTTAATTATTTTCTCGCTCTCCCTGGTTTTCAATTTTCTGATTAATTTAAGATATGGGTTAAGTAAGTGATTTAAGTTATACACTTACTATGGAGAGGTTTGTCAAACAAGCGAGGAACTTCATCAGAGCAGACCAGAAGTGGAAGTCTATAAGAGAAATGTACGTGGGTGGGATAATCATGGAGTTACCCTGAAGAATCTATAGACGCGCATAGAATCCTTACTGTTTAACACCTCTGTAAATCCACATGCCTTACAGTTCTTTCACTCGCTTGCAGCTACTTTGCCTTGATGAACATGCCAAACAGGATATAAACGTCACAATAGTAAAACTCATTCCCATTCCATGTCGGTCCAACATTCATCATGTTGAAGAGATAAATTCAACAAGAATGTTGATTTAAAGACGATATAAAAGATGATTATGATGATGCCGATTTAAAAGGATTTAGGGTTTGATTTTGGATTTAAGGCAACAGGAGTTCAATACTTATTAGGCCTTACAAATTCTTTGCCCGAAATAGGATCTACTTAAAAATATATGATATTAAAAAGGGACACAACAATAGATCATCAAATTAAGCTGTATTTTCTTAGACGCGACTCCAGCGATAGACGCTCAAGCGATAGTCGTCCAGCGACTATCGCTGAGGACTCCTCTTCTGAGTTTGCATGTTACCGTTTTCCTAGCTGAGCGACTTTTAACATGCAAACTGTAATAATTTGGTGCCAGCGACAAACTCTCAGCGTATATCACCGAAGTCACGTTTATGAAAAAGTGTCTTTATCCTTTTTCTTATCAAAGTAAAACTAATATATATTTGAAGAAAAAATACACCTAATTTTGACTTTGCTTTAACATCTGGCTTTATATTCTGCAGCTTATTAAAATTTAGTTAAAACATATCATGAATAAAACTCAAAAAAGCAATTGATTACTTTTTTGCAAAAAACTAAAATAACTCTATCAGTGTACTGATGGATGATCGAATTCTTTTTGATCCTTGGACTCAAAGTCCATCAACATTTGAAGGTTTACAATAAGACGTCTTCCAAACTTTCATAAAGTTCGTCGAATAACGATTGCTGTCATTTAAGTTGAGGGGAGACCCTTTGATCCTTGCACTCAAAGTCCAACAACATTTGCAGGTTTACAATAAAACATCTTCCAATCTTCCACACTTTCATAAAGTTCGTCGAACAACAATTGCTGTCATTTAAGTTGAGGGGGGGACGCTTTGATCCTTGCACTCAAAGTCCAACAACTTTTGCAGGTTTACAATAAGAAATCTTCCAAACTTTCATAAAGTTCGTCGAACAACGATTGCTGTCATTTAAGTTGAGGGGAGACCCTTTGATCCTTGCACTCAAAGTCCATCAACATTTAAAGGTTTACAATATGACATCTTCCAATCTTCCACGCTTTCATAAAGTTCGTCGAACAACGATTGCTGTCATTTATGTTGAGGGGGACGCTTTGATCCTTGCACTCAAAGTCCAACAACATTTGCAGGTTTGATTCCATAAATGTTAAGATACCTTCCAATCTGCCACACTTTCATAACTTTCGTTGAGCAATGATTGCTGTCATTTAAGTTGAGGGGGGGGGGACGCTTTGACCCTTGCACTCAAAGTCCACCAACATTTGCAGGTTTTATTCCATAAAAGTTAAGATATCTTCCAATCATCCACACTTTAATAACGTTCGTCTTTAGCAATTGCTGTCATTTAAGTTTAGGGGAAATCATGAAACAGGTTAATCCACGCTTCAAGGGTGAAACCAAATTAAATTATGGCAGTCTGCAAAGCCAGATGAATCGCAGTTATCATAAAGGTCAGTTTTGTTTTCGAGATTACATAAACACAGTAACATGGTAACATACTTATAGTATATAACTCAAATTCTAAAATTGATTATTATAAAGTCTAAATAAAACTAAAAATACCTATCAATCGACAAATGTTTTGATATATGCTATATTATTACTCAAAGGTTACCACAGCTCCGGCTGATTTGAAATGGCCGAATGAAGCAATTATCAAAATAATATTAATTCATTATAATACTGCGTCATTTTAATAATGGTATTATTATTATTATTATTATTATTATTATTATTATTATTATTATTATATTATTACTCATCGCCATAAAACAGTGCCATAACACACCTTAAAGTAGTAAATTACCATAGTATATTCTACTGCAAAAAGTTGGTTGCTAAAGAAATATTATAAGTATACCATTCATTACAGGATGTAATAAAGTTGTACAAATAAGTGCCCTAAAGAATGTTTAAGATCTTCAAACACCAATAGGTACAACTTTGTGACTGGAAGGAAATTAGAGAATTCTGAGTCAGAAAACTTTGCTCTTTGCTCATACATAGTATAGTTGATTTGTTTCTTTATTCGATCAGTTTATTCAAAACTGTTATTTAGTAGCATCATTAAATGCAATTGGGACTTTTTAAAATTCTAATATATTCTTTTCTAGTAACTCAAAATGAAGCAATTATTGAAATGATGATAGTGAACGGAATATTTAACTGCAGAATCAAAGTCGGCACTCCATAATCTTCTAGCCTACAGTGACTAAGTAACGCTCCTAGAAATAGACCTTGGAATAATATTGTACTATAATTAAACAACTAAAATCCTACTAATATCAATTTCCTAGAAATAAATCTAACAGGAAAATACGCAGCTACCCAACAACAGCAAGAAACAATGTATTGAATATTAAAAAATATGAACCATGTAATGAAAAAAGACTTTAATATAAAAACAACTTCCAATAAATAACGGACTCTAAGATACTCAATTTTACATGCTGTTGTTCCACGTTTACGATTTTTACTTTCTCATATAAAGAGAAAGTATTGTGATGATGGCGCGAAAATTCGATTTTGAGATTTTGATTTTTTTTTTGATTTTGATTTTGATTTTTTTGAGTCCAAAAAAGTGGTTTTTAAAAAATGTCTGTCTGTCTTCTGTCTGTCGTCTGTGAAGACGCTTGGAGCCTCAACTACTGGGCCGATATTGACGAAATTTGGTATACATGTTCAAAAAAATCATACCCCGAGGTAAAATCGAGAAATGTATTTTAGCTCCAAATTTTGGGGCTCTACCCCCAAAAACTCTGAAAAAACGTGAAAAAAAAAAAATTTTCGAAAACGGTTCCGACGATTTTGATTAAAAAATTCTAAAATATAGTCCATTTAAATACGAATGTAACGATATAACCCGTTTTCCCGGGAAAAATCTAGTTCCTGAGAAAATAGCTTAAAACGAGGAAAGGGAGAGCCCGGGTGCGATTCCCCGCCAAGGAGAAGTAATTTTTATGGTAAATTTTGATGAAATGTTCAGTAATAATTAAATGTACATACAAAAACGAATAAATGGAAAACACTTGGCTAAGTAATTATGAACTCGTATATGAGAAAGTTTGTCTGAGTTGTCTCGGACCGATTTTATAACATAAATATGTTGTGGTTCTGGGGTACAGAAGGAATATCCGTCACGCAAAAAACAACATGAAAATGTGACGCTTTTAAATATCGTGCCAGGAAGTTAGAATGTTATAGGAGGTAGATTAGTTTTCACTTGTATTCATTGTAGTACTATATTTCGCCGATAGAGGTTCTAAATGTTATATGAAATGATTTTAGAGCTGCTAGAGGACCAGACGAAGATGGTAAACAAATTAGATTAATGTTTCATAATTTCACAGCTTAAGATCTTTCTACTATATCAATTAGACAAATGTATACTGGTTTTTTCCACTTTATGGAAAAGCATTGAGATGTCGATAAGTGGATTCAATGCCCAAAAACATCCATGATTCAATTTTTTCCAATAAATTGAAAAAAATTATATTTTATAAAAAAAAAAAGAAAGAAGTTTAAATTGTAGAAAGAAATAGTATTTGGAGGCAGTGCCTCCAAATTCAGTGCTGCTAAAATGAGATTATTTATACTTCGAGGGTATAATTCGTATAATCTCATCATGGAAACTAAAGTTCGATTAAAAAATTAAGGCTCTACGCGTCTGTATACAGAATACAGAGGACAGATAGTTATTGAAAAATGAACTTTTGTTTGAACTTTCTCAGTAAAATCCATTAAAATCTATGTTATATAATCGAGTGATATCCAGACGGTGACGAATCATCTTGAAACGATTTGTTATTGCCATGCTAAGGCAACCACATTTATTCCAATAAAAATAAATGTTTATTTTTGATTTATTGATCTTTAAAAAGATATAATAACTTTCATACTCTTAGTGCAACCAATTAGTGTGGCACATAGCTTCCTCGCGTCCTATTTCGTAAAATTTAATCCATTTATTAAGTTTTTGGTAGTATTCATACTACGGAAAGTTTAAATTTTAATTTAAATCAAATTATAATTATTATTAACCACGGGAGATAGACAGAGAAAAATAGAATCCAGTGCCGGAATTCGAACCACGAAATATAGAGGCCCGTGGTCTATCTCCCGTTGTTAATAATAATTATAATTTGATTAAAATTTAAATTTAAACTATCCTTAGTATGAATACTACCAAAAACTTAATAAATGAATTTCTAATTGATTGTACAAGGTACAGGTACCAATTGGGTACTTTATAAAAAATACAAGCAATAATTCTCGGTCTAGTTCTATTGTCGTAGACTCCTAGACGTGAGGAAATTGAAAATTTAATTCTGGACTAGGTATCATTATTGATAGAAGAAATTATCTTCAGTGTAGCTTAGTTGGCAAGAGCACTATACTGGAAATATAGAAGCCCGTGGTTCGAGTCCCGGCGCTGAAGTCTATTTTTCTCTGTCTATCTCCCGTTGTTAATAATAATTATATTTTGATTTAAAGTAAAATGATTTTATGCTTTTAAAACTTATTATTATACAATTTATTTAATTTTCCCCCGTATTTTATTTCTGTCAAAATTTTATTGATTTTTTATGTATCAATAGTATTAATTTAGCAAAAAGAGCGGAGATGGCTGAAATTAATCTGGAGCTATCTGCGGGCTACTTTCGACGAACCATAAAATTTTCATAAAAATCAGATAAGTACTTTTGAAAATATGGTGAAAATAAATGTATTATGTATTTGAGCATGTAGAAGAGAAACGAATGGGTGCATAAGTTTCAAACTTATATGGGACCAACAATGGGCAAATTATTATGACCTACCATCCCAATTTCAATAAAAGCAGACGAGTATAGTTTTTAAGATATGTTGGTTCATAAAAATTGAGCGACAGACACAAAACCAAAAATGTTCCCTGATATCTGAATTCAGTCTTGGAAATTTTTGAAATCGGAGGCCTAAAAAAGTTTCGTTCTTCAGAACGATCACATAGCTTCCTTTACCATCGGTAAGCTCGGAAGCAATAGCTTTCTAAATTAATTTACTTAATTTTACTTTTATTTAAAAGAGATAAAATCAAGCCTGTTGCCACGGACTTAAAGGATCATAATAAATAAAACTTATATGAGAAACTAAAAAAGAAATATCAGTTACTGTTAAAATCGATTCCACATTTGTGTTGCGTCAATGTGGGAATACAAAAGGAATCTATATGTACGTCTCATCTATGTATATGTATGTCTCATCCATGTATATGTATGTCTCATCTATGTATATGTATGTCTCATCTATGTATATGTACGTCTCATATATGTATATGTTTGTCTCATCTATGTATATGTATCTCATCTATGTATATGTATGTCTCATCTATATAATGTACGTCTCATCTATGTATATGTATGTCTCATTTATGTATATGTAAGTCTCATTCTTAGTTTCTATTCTTAGTTCAACTTTTGTTACATATAGTATTTGGTAATAAGTTATAGAGTATATAGATAGAGGGTAAGGACGTGCGTTTTATGGTGGCTGTAATTCATGCAATAACTACCCCCTCAGATCTCAAGGTCTGTTCGTGGACAATCAAAGAACCCTACTTTAGTTATTATGCTGTTATCTCAAAAGATATATTCTTCAGATTATTTCCTTATTATTATCTTGTCATACTTAACTTTTTAGACATCTTAAAAAAAACGAACTTATGAAATATACAAGATCTTTATAACTTCCTTGAGAGAAAGCTAACAACTTATTATATTTATTTATTATAGATACTTGTATGAAAATATAGCACGAAACTAGTTAAATGAAGTTTTTTTTTTACAGTTAATTATTGTTTGAAGTTTGTATTAACTTTTTATTTTCATCTCAATCTTATGTAGTAAAGAGAAATTTAATAATAATAATAATATATTATATATTATATTTAAATTGAGGAAAGTTAAGTTATGTGGATTTAACAATCTAATATTCTGTACATTGAAAATAAAAGTGAGATTTTTGTTTGAATTTACTCAGAATATTTACACTCTATATTCTTACACTCAGAATATTTACATTCCATATTCTTACACTCAGAATATTTACATTCTATATTCTTACAGTCAGAATATTTACATTCTATATTCTTACACTCAGAATATTTACATTCTATATTCTTACACTCAAAATATTTACATTCTAAATTCTTACACTCAGAATATTTACATTCTATATTCTTACACTCAGAATATTTACATTTCATATTCTTACGCTCAGAATATTTACATTCTATATTCTTACACTCAGAATATTTACATTCTATATTCTTACACTCAGAATATTTACATTCTATATTCTTACACTCAGCATATTTACATTGTATATTCTTACACTCAGAATATAAATAAGTGGTAAGCGACTATAGCCCCAATAATTTATTTATGGGAAGGGCCGAATCATATTAGGTCCAATCATATATTTATAGTCAATGGGGCTAAAGCAACCCTAGAATATTTAAAGGGGTTATAGCACCCCCTACAATTTTTTAAGAGACTATAGTATAGAGCCCCCTAGAGTATTTTAATAGAGCTAAAGCACCCTTAGAGTCTAAAATGGGGCTAAAGCATCCCTAGAGTATTTTAATGGGGCTAAAGTACCCCTAGAGTATTTCAATGGGGCTAAAGCATCCCTAGAGTATTTTAATGGGGCTAAAGCATCCCTAGAGTATTTCAATGGGGCTAAAGTACCCCTAGAGTATTTCAATGGGGCTAAAGTACCCCTAGAGTATTTCAATGGGGCTAAAGCATCCCTAGAGTATTTTAATGGGGCTAAAGCATCCCTAGAGTATTTTAATGGGGCTAAAGCATCCCTAGAGTATTTTAATGGGGCTAAAGCATCCCTAGAGTATTTCAATGGGGCTAAAGCATCCCTAGAGTATTTCAATGGGGCTAAAGCATCCCTAGAGTATTTCAATGGGGCTAAAGCATCCCTAGAGTATTTCAATGGGGCTAAAGCAACCCTAGAGCATTTCCATGGGGCTAAAGCATCCCTAGGGTATTTCAATGGGGCTAAAGCATCCCTAGAGCATTTCAATGGGGCTAAAGCATCCCTAGAGTATTTCAATGGGGCTAAAGCACCCCTTGAACATTTCCATGGGGCTGAAGTACCCTAAGAGCATTTAAATCGGGCTAAAGCATCCCTAGAGCATTTCCATGGGGCTAAAGCAAACAGTAGAATATTTGCTACGCTGTGACAATGGTTAGTTTTACCCGTAATCCATACAATGTGAAGAAGTAATAATGTAGTCATAACTTAAGAAACTTTTCCGCCAATAATAAAATAAATGCTTTACTTTGTTGTTTTATTGTCATATAACATTAGGGATTAAATATTTATTCTTGGTAATTATTCTAGTCACTAACACGTAATCTCTACCGATCAGCGTAAACTTTATAGATGAGCTTTTGCAAAAATTAATATCTTTGAAGTTTTATTGACGTAGGAGGAAGATGGAAGACAATGTATAGGAAAAGATTTTTAGGTACTTTAAGCTGTCTTCTTAAACACAATCAATTGAGTTTCTTCGCAAGAATAAATATAAAACAAAGAGTACTACCAGTAAAGTCTCAGGCAAAGAATAACAATACTTCTTTGGAATGATAGAAAAAAATAAATAAATAAATAAGATAAAAATTGCTTAAGATATTTTTATTACACTGACGAGTCCGTAATGAAAATTCGGAGTTATTACTTTACTCAATAATACTTCTAGATGAAAGGTAATGAAGGATCAGACACACACATAATGTGAATATATATATATATATATATATATATATATATATATATATATATAAATATATATATTTAATAATAATAATAATAAAGACGGGTTTAAAGGTGTAGGATTAATCGATTTTATATACCCGTACTCGTTTCACAGGGAGGGCAATAAAAAAAAAGTTTAAAAAAAATTTTTTTTTTTATATTCTGATGATGGGGTAGTGGAAAGGAAAAAGAGATGCCTACTCAAAAAAAAAAAAACATCTTTCCAAGGTAAAACTAAATCAATTATGGGAGCAGACTAAATTAAAGTGACGTAATCACGGGGTAATTAGACAGGGAGACGGGTGTACGTGGAGGGGGGGCAGGTCGGCCATTACAAGTTGGAAATAGACACCGGCTAACAACCCTCAAGTTGTTCTTATAAGAACATGTATATATTCACCCGGGCATGTCGGCTTACTTCCTACAATCCAGTAGGTGCCATCAGGACCAGTTTTATTCATCTCTCTAAGACAAGTAGAATGCGCCACTATCGCCTCAAAAATACTATTATAAATGCAAATTTCTAATTTTATTTTATCCTATGTAAGAAATAATTTTACTACGTTTTTATTAGCTTGCATTCTTGTTTGTTTGTTTGTTTGCTTGATTGTTTGTTTGTTTGTTTGTTTGTCCGGTACAAATCTTATTTTAAACAAAGTTATTTTATTTGTTTTGTCATATCCCATATTTAAGCAATCTTCATTTTGACGGGTCTCAAATTTGTGATATATAAACATTGAATGACAGCAAAACAGGAAATACCGATTATATTATTTATCGATTATATTATTTCAAATATATCGATGGCATGCTTTAGATTTGGTGTTGGGGAGATCCGTTGTACAAAGATTTATCCTTTTATTGGTTTAAGATCAGCTCTCTGGATGGTTGTCATTTATGTGAAGTAAATAAATTCGGAAATATATTTTTTTTTCACTAACATTATATATTAAATAACAATAACAATTATATTATCAACATTACATACGATTCAACAGAAAATTTAAAAACGTAGTATATAAAAAGTTCTTTTTATCTTGAAATTATTAAAGATCAATTCCTTATTTTCTTTGAGATAATTAAAAAAATAATCTATTTATAATATGATTTACAAGGAGTAAAAGAGACCTATTTACATAAAAAATATTTTCAGGTTATCTAATGACAGGTAATATTTATTTAATATATGTAAGAGAAAAAAGGTAAAGAGGACTACTTGAGACAATCAACATAATTCTTAACCACCTCTACGATTGATTCGAAATATAAACATTTTATCTCAGTTTGGATGCGTAGAAAGTGATTCTTTACGTACTTGTCATTGCGCATATATTACTTTCATTGCGCATGCGCGTCTCATAGTTCTGAAGAATTCCTCTACTTTACCACCCTAGAAGAGGAATTCTTAAGCTTTACGCACGATTAGCGAGTTTCTTTACATTTAACAAAACTAATTAGCTGTTCTTTTATTAAAGTAACTGTTTATATCGTGTTTTTTTAGTGAAAAACAATGAGTGAATCAAGTGACTTTGATGAAAATGTAGAGAATAATACTCCTCCAGAAATAATTAATTCGGCAAAAAATACAATTCAAGAATTAATGCTACCTTTATCAAGAGAGAGAGATACGAACTTACATACAGCAAGTTTATTGCTTCCGAGCTTACCGAAGGTAACGGAAGCATTGTGTTCACTTTTGAGAAAGAAAAACATTTATGCCTCCGATTTTAAAAATTCCAAGACAGAAATCCGTTTCAGGTAACATTTTTGGTCTCGTGTCTGTCTGTCTGTCGGTCTGTGTGTCCGTGAATTATGAAACGTGCGACGATAACTTGAGTAAATGTCGACCGATTTTGATGAAATTTGGTAGACATGTCCATTTTACCAATGCCCAAGACGAGTTCGTTGGACAACGTTATCCGTCCAAGCGTTCACGAGCTACGCTCGCGTAAACGTGAGCTTCAAATTTAAAATTGGAATTTTAGGTTGGGACAAAAATCTAACTTCATCTATTCAATGAGACAAACATTTTTTACAAATACAATTTTTTAGTAAAACCAACAGCGACACCGCTATGAAGTGTTATAGATCGCTAAAACTATTAATAGTTTTTACACAATAAACAATATAACAATAAAGTAATATAACAATCATTATAATGTTAATATAACTATAAAGTACATGCTAGGATGCGAGGAAGCTATACGCCACACAAATTGGCAGTCAATTTTTTTCTGTATTTATTATTTAAATCTAACAATCGTAGATAAAGTACGGTACGCAACTCGTGCGAAAACTGCATTTTGCTTTGCTCGTGTGGTTTTACTACCCTCGCTATCACTCGGGTGAAAACTCCACACTCGCATGCAAATTGCAACTTTCCGCACTAGACGCGTAATGTACAATTACATATTGTTTGTTGTTTTTAGACAATTAATATAGGTAATCAATTTAAATATATTTGCCACAAAGTAAACATTACCCTCACACCACATCGCCCTTCAGTTTGTCCATGCTTCATTAGCCTACAATCTTGTATGAGCTTTATAAGCTTACACTTAGTCGTAGAATATATTTATTATATGCAACAAATTCATTAAGAATATTTATAAGTAGGCTGGACGGTTTATTTGGAAGGAAAGTCCTTCGAGTGATATATATTTTTTTTCATCAGAGCTTTCGCCGAGGGAACTGAGCTTATTCAGTGATTTACAAATTAAAATTTTACATGACTTGTAAGGGAAAAACAAGTCTTTTTGAATTATGTACAAAGGAAACACAGTAAAATATGAACAAAAAGTCTTACCAGAAATTTTAATAATTTCAAGATAAAAAGAACTTTTTATATACTACGTTTTTAAATTTTCTGTTGAATCGTATGTAATGTTGATAATATAATTGTTATTGTTATATAATATATAATGTTAGTGAAAAAGAAATAGTTCCGAATTTATTTACTTCACATAAACGACAACCATCCAGAAAGCTGATCTTAAACCTATAAAAAAAAAAATCTTTGTACAACGGATCTCCCCAACACCAAATCTAAAGCATGCCATCGATATATTTGAAATAATATAATCGCTATTTCCTGTTTTGCTGTCATTCAATGTTTATCTATCACAAATTTGAGACCCGTCAAAATAAAGATTGCGTAAATATAGGATATGGCAAAAAAAAAATAACTTGCGGATTTTTTCCGAACTAAATTTCCGTACAGCAAAATTTGCTGAAAACTAATTAAATTCTGCTGAAAGATGGCTAAAAGTATTAAAATAATGCATTGTCATCGTGTTCTGAGCTATGCTAAACGTTTCAAATGTCTAGCTATTCGGGAAGTTAGTTAGAAATCGATTGCCAGATTTATACCGGACAAACAAACAAACAAACAAGAATGCAAGCTAATAAAAACGAAGTAAAAATATGTCCGCTCAATCAAAATTTCTGGTAAGACTTTTTGTACATATTTTACAATGTTTTTCCTTTGTAATTCAAAAAGGCTTGTTTTTTCCCCTTACAATTCATGTAAAATTAGTAGATCACTTAAGAAACTCAAGTTCCCTGGGCAAAAGCTCTGATGAAATAAAAATATATATCACTAGAAAGACTTTCTTTCCAAATAAACCCTCCAGCCTACAATAATATTCTACAAGTCTAAAAATTAAATCTCTTCTATAAAAATATTTATAAGGTTTTGTGCATCAGCCCCATCTTCTCAAATAACTGGCGGTAAAGAAAGAAAAGGTTTTTTTTAATAAACCTTTTCTTAGTAATGGTCTCATTTACTTTAGTAAATGACTGCCGATTAAACGAGAACAACAAAATCATTTTCAATTTACTTAATATAAACAGGGGATCGACGAAGCCTACAGTCAAAAAAATATTTAAATAAAACATGTGCAAAATCATATGAATCATAGTTCATTGGTTATCCTCTTTCCACAATATAGACTACGACTCCATGTTTCATGTGCAAATTCATAATACAAGAATCATAGAATCTGTAATCTATGAATCATCCCCGAGTGACCATTTTTAACCAAATAAAAAATTTTAAACCAAATAAAACAAGTGAAAAATCATATGAATCATAGTTCATTGGTTAAAAATGGTCACTCGGGGTAAGCTTCTATGTTTCATAGATTGATGATTCTATGATTCTTGCATTATGAATTTGCACATGAAACATGGAGTCGTAGTCTATATTGTGGAAAGAGGATATCTGGTTATGAAACATAGACGGGGCTGTCTATATATCACAGGTAACGTACAGTAAGTGATCTTTGAAACAAATTTCACCGATTGTAAGTGATCTGTGAAACATAGATCTCCTCCTATGATTCATGGTACAGTAAATAGTTGCAGGCCATGACTCATGGTAAATAGTAAATGTAGCATCCATTAAACCCTAATTATCATAGTCCTTTTTGCGTCACTTGTACATGTAACATCGTCAAGTTTCTATGAATTACAGTACCTTACATATACATCTCAGTTATTACTACTAAATAAATAATAAATATAATAGTATCCCTTAATTCTAATTAACAATTAAGACAAAGGAATATTAAATATGCGCAAAGAAAACTGTTGAACTCATTGTCCTTCAGATTTAGGTAAAAGATTTAGTCTTACACATAATAAGACTCAATCTGAAAATAGCGTAATAAAACTGCCCCAGAAGTCCCAATGTCTTGGGGAGACAAACACACAAATCTTTGAGACTTTTGTGGGGCTCACTATTGTTTAGAACCATGGGGTGGCTAAAGTAACAAAAATCTGCGGCTTTGCCCCAGAGAAAGGCCCCAGCCTTTCTGGCAACATTATATTATATGTTAGAGGTTATAGTTTGAGTTAGAAGTTGGCTGTCCTTACCGATTTTACCGATCAAAAGCACCAATATAATGGTAGAGCATTTAAACACAGGCAAGATTGCCAATTATACATTTGATTTGAATTCTATGCCTAAAAATAAGAATTTTTTGCTCCGAGCATTAGTTTGCCGTCTGGAGAGCCCTGAACTTGCTAAAATTGAAACTTAAAGTCCATTTTACAGCTAAACTAATGGATTAAGGAAAAAAAAATGCAAGATACAAAAATTTCTTATTTTTTCGAGGTAAAATACAAATCCATTCTTAAAAACATGCATTAGTGGTCATTTTTTTCACTTTTTGAGCCCTGCTGAACACCTTTTTTTTTGGCTAATAACAGTTACATATGAGGTATGAATTATAGATTGGATTTGGATTCTATCACTAAAAATAAAAACAATTTTGTCCCTTGAATTATTTTCCTAAATCCATTAGTTTAGCTGTAAAATGGATTTAAGTTCGCAGGGCTCTCCAGACGGCAAACTAATGCTCGGAGCAAAAAATGTCCAAAAGTAAAAAAAAATTATTTTTAGAATTCAAATCCAGTATTAAAAATTTGGCTTCCTATTAGTTTTTCTTAAGTATGTAAATTTTTACACACTTTTGCTGAACACAGAAAATTTTCAGCATAATATGTTGTGGAATCGCATTTATAGCCATTATCGAACCCTGAAAACCGCATCTTTTTATCTATCATAGTTCCGGAGATATTTCGCTGTTCCATATTAGCTGGGACACCCTATATGATATTTATAAGTTTAAAATAGGGGATGAAGTTTCCAAGTATGTGCTTTCAGTACAGATAAAAGGTCCGCAGTTCGTTAACCAGCATAATGGCCTCCATTTCAAGATGGCGGCCAATTAAAAGTATTTTTTAACTATTACTTTTAAACCATTTATTATAATTACGTGAAACGCCTTTGAACTAATTTTTATAGTACGAACACAAAAAAATTATTTCATAGTCTTTTACTCGAACTGCTCGTAATTGGAGGTAGAGTGGGGGAGGTATATTCTCACATATATGAAACGCATGAAAAATTTTGTAAAACTTGTTTTTGGTTTCTTGACAAAGGATAGCTGTGTTTACTTTTTTCAATTAGAAAATTTATCAATTATGGTGGCACAAAAATTATTTTTTGATGGATTTGCACGTTTGAGATCCCTTAAGCCAAAAAATAGGGGGATTAAAAATAATCGGACAACCGTCAGAGTAGACACGTGGAACCTAAACTACTGAGCTGATTTCAATTATTTTTGCCATACATGTTCAGAAAAATCATACCCCAAGGTGAAAACGAGAAATGAATTTTAGCTCAATATTTGGCAGCGTTACCCTCAAAAAAATTCCTACCGCAAGTTTCCACAAGCCGAGCGAATTTCCATTGGAAATTTGAAGTTCAATGTTGTGCAGTTTAAACTTCCTTCATAACTACTTCAATTGTGTGGGTTATTTTAAGTTAAGAAAATTTAAAAGAAATATTTTAGTTGGATTAGGGTTTTTAGAATATTGCTTAGTTAAACATAATCGTAGTAGTTTGAAAGAAGTTTAAACTGCACAACATTGTACTACACATTTCCAATTAAAATTCGCTCGGCTTGCGGAAACCCGCGATAGGATTATTTTAATCTTTGCTGACTCATCTGAAGGGGTTAATGACGTTATAATTATACCATTTTCAATAAGGATCCTAATCTCAACGACCTTGATTTTTCGGTGCAAGTTTCATATTGAGACGTCATTTTGTTCGAGAGTTATCGTGCTTACAAGAAATCCGCTAGAAATACATATACCTATATATATATATATATATATATATATATATATATATATATATAGTATATGGTGTAGTTTTAATATATATATATATATATATATATATATATATATATATATATATATATATATATATATATATATATTTATATAGTATATGGTGTAGTTTTAATATATATATATATATATATATATATATATATATATATATATATTAAAACTACACCAAAAAGCGTTACACAAGCGTTACCAAAAAACAACACTAAAAAAACGACAGCAAAAAGCGTTACATAAATATATCTCACTGTCTTGGAGACTCGTATGCAAGAAGTTCTTTTAGCGAATTTTCAAAGAAAATTACGCTATTGCAATGGCTTCAAAATTTTTGTAATGCGAATTTTTGAAAATTTTTTCCATGGAAATCCGTTTTAGACCATTCTGAATCGATTCCTAAAATTTAACACTTTTTTTTATGTATGTATGTATATATGTATGTATATATGTATATATGTGTCACTCCAGACGATATCTCCCCTTAGGATGCACTTAAAAATTTCAAACAAATTTTAAAATGTCAATAATATCAAAAGAAAGGATGAGTTCGTTGGCCAGAATTATTGGAGTCCATTTAGGGGTCAAATTTTGACCATATAGGGTCAAAAAACGTGTTTTTTCCATTTTACCCCCTTTTATGTGAAAATATGATAAAAGTGTAAATAACAACAATTACTGTACTCTTAAAGAGCTTTCCAACGACATGCATCTTGAAGGGTAAATACTATTTTGACTTTTGTACCCCGTACCCCTGTGTACCAATTTTTTTTTTCACCCGAGCAAATTCTAAACCAAAATTTTCCTATATTATCATAAGCCAATAAAACGCAGATTTCTTTGAAAATTCGCTCATTAAGTCATGGTGCATGACTGGACTTTTTTTTTTCACTATCGAATCGAAAGAAAAGTAGTTTGTATAAGTAGGGAGTCTAAAATGCGATAGTTATCCAGTTCGGTCCAAGAGGGTTGCTTCTAAAAAGATGTCCAGTTTGTGCTCGGCCCAAGAGCAGGGCTACTTCTGAAAAGTTGTCCAGTTTGTGCTCGGCCCAAGAGCAGGGCTACTTCTGAAAAGTTGTCCAGTTTGTGCTCGGCCCAAGAGGCCTACTTCTCAAAAGTTGTCCAGTTTGTGCTCGGCCCAAGAGGGCTACTTCTGAAAAGTTGTCCAGTTTGTGCTCGGCCCAAGAGGCCTACTTCTGAAAAGTTGTCTAGTTTGTGCTCGGCCCAAGAGGGCTACTTCTCAAAAGTTGTCCAGTTTGTGCTCGGCCCAAGAGGGCTACTTCTCAAAAGTTGTTCAGTTTGTGCTCGGCCCAAGAGGGCTACTTCTGAAAACTTGTCCAATTCGTGTTCGTCGTAAAAAAAAGTTGTTCTCCAGAAAAATCAAAAGAACGAGTAAGCTCGGAAGCAAAATAGTAACAAAAGGACATAAATATCAATACTTATGTTAACATTAATGTATTACAAGAAAATAATGTTGTTACGAATAAAATCTACATTAATGTTTGCAAAAAGAAATTCTTAAACTGTTAACTCGTAGTTTAGGATTTGAAAGAGGATTTGGCATCTTCTTTATATTAACATAATTTCGCGTATAATTGAAAATAAAGTAGCTTAACAGGTTATAAATGAATAAAGATGCACCCTAATTCTATTTTATTATCTGAATAAGAAGCTCAGGCAGTAAAGAATTGCAGGACTTCCCCCCCTTGTCTTTACTCACACCTGAATCTAAATAATGAGCCTCAAACAACTTCGCCAATTATACAACATGGAACTGCTATTAATAAATTTTAATTTTTTGGCTTTAGTCTAAAAATAAAAAATCAATTCAAATTATTTTAATTTTAAAAAGTTTATTAAGCTGATTACATCTGTCCGGTGATTTATTGCGTTATAACATTTTAACGGACAAGAAAAGTGAGAGAGACAGAATGATGAACAAGGATATCATTTAACGTTTATTTACAATTTGAATAGCTATTTATATTATTCATGAAATAATTAATGCGTACATAATTCGTAACTATTAGTATAATAAATCGTTTTTCCGTGGTAATAACTTAAGAGCCTAAAAAACGAAGCTAAAATCCATTTTTTCATTACATGGACTTAAAAAATCTTTTTATTACTTCTAAACTGTATTGAAATTTTTTTTTACGTCCTAGTAGTAATCAAAAGTGCCGTTTTTAGCGCTGCAATCAATTAGATATGCTTCTTAGTATACGATTAAAATCCACTAGCTGTCAATGCGTTTTATTTAACTTTTTTTTTATAGAGTAACCTCTTTAAGGTCCCCCCCCCCTCAGAATCTTAATTATGCACTAATATTTGTTATAATAATTATATTGATTAATATTTAATGTTTTTTTCATTGTCTGCTTCCTCGGAAAAAATAGCATATGCTACACGACTGTGTAGCACTTGAAGTGAGTGTAAATCACTTCATAGCCTAGTAACATAATGTACAATTATCTACGATTGATAAGAAAAAAAATCTCTGTTTAGATGCGTAGAAAGTGATTCTTTTCGTAGTTGTATTCATTGCGCATGCGCGTTTCATAATTCTTCTTTAAATTCCGTATTCGCTCTAGTGCGGAAATAAAGAAGAATTCATCACCTTATCGTATGATTAGTGTTGTTGTTTACATTTAACTCTAAATTTAAACTAATTTGCTGTTTGTTTAATTAAAGTAACCATTTTTTTCTGTATTTATTATTGAAATCCAACATTCGTAGATACAGTATGGTACGCAACTCATTTTGCTTTACTCGTGTGGTTTCACTACCCTCATTATCGCTCGGATGCAAACTCCACACTCGCATCCAAGATACTACTTTCAATACAAATAACCGGAAAAAGCATAAATAAAGACGTATCTCTGACCATTTTTAGTTAATAGTCCGCTGTTTATGAAAATATTATACTTATGGTCGAGATAAGAACTAAACTTTTTAATTTTTTCATAAACGTGTAGTTCAGGAGATAGCGTGCAAAAAAGTGGCTGACTAACATCAAGCTAGAATTTTGTGTATAAGTAAATTTTTTGGTGCCTTTTAAGAATATGTGGTCGGATAAGTTCGTCTGCTGGACATAGCTTGGCAATAGGCATTTGATAAAATCAAACCGGTGGAGAGTGGCCATGTCCCGCTCTTTATGGTGGAAAATGTGATTTTCATTGTCCTGAGTACAAACTTAGTTAGTAGACCAAAAATCAAGTTGATGATAGTTTGTCACTTAGTAGGTTAGTCTATAATTACTCCAAATCATAGAGGTCACCTATTAAGTAACAAACGACTATCAAATTAATTTTTAGCCAACTAAATAAGTCCGTCCTCAGGATCATGAAAATCGCATTGTCCACCAAAAAGGGCGGGACATTACCGCTCTCCACCTGTTAGTTTTTTTCAAATGCCTATCTCCAAGCTATATCCCGCAGACAAATTTAGCCGACCACATATTCTTTAAAGACACTAAAACCTTTACATACTTATACACAAAATTCTAGCATGATGTTAGTCAGACACCTTTTTGTACTCTATCTCCTGGACTGTATCATGTATTTCGAGATTGTGTAAGGCTATATTATTTGCTTTGTGTAAGAGTATAAATATTATATATAGCTGTAAAATTTACAACCTTAACTTACTTAAAGCCATTTATTTTAAATATTGTTGTCAATTAAGTTCTGCAAAAAATATATTAAAGAAAATACCTCAAACTCTCATGGGAAAGTCTGAAACTCCATAATAATCTGATATTTATATTTTACGATTTTGGTAGTATTCATACTACGGAAAGATTAAATTATAATTGAAGCGAGCGTAGCGAGCTTCCTACATTCAACGAAATATGCTCCGTGTCTGTCTGTCTGTCTGTCTGTCTGTCTGTCTGTCTGTCTGTCTGTCTGTCAGTAACGTTCACGCGTGTGACGATAACTTGAGTAAAAGTTGACCGATTTAGTTGAAATTAGGTATACATGATCCTCTTACTAATACTCAGGCTAAGTTCGTTGGACAGCGTGATCCGTCCAAGAGTTCGCGCGCAACGCTCGCGTAAACGAGAGGTTCAAAAATTAAATTGGAATTTCAGGACGGAAAAAGATTCTATCATCATCTATTCGATGAGACGAACATTTTTTTCAAATAACATTTTTTAGTAAAACCAACAGCGACACCGCTATGAATTAATAAAGATCGCTAAAACTATTAAAGCGGGCCTAAACGTTTAAAATAGAGAAAACAACCTTTTTACCGATATCTTACGTTCTAACGTAACGATTTTAATAAAACTTCATAGACACCATATGATGCACAATTGAAACAGGCATGCAAAATTTCAATTTGATACATGCAGTAGTTTGTTTGTAGTAAAGAGATACAAATTATAAATATTGAAATAGAGATGTGTGGTTAGAGGAATGGTAAGAATGCGGGGTGGTTCCCTTACTACTAGCCGCTGCACTACTACCAGACCCATTATCTATCAACTCATCATGATTCACAATAATCTTTTTTTTCAATATTCAATACATATTTATTACTATACGCTCGCTTCAATGATAGAGCCACGCGATGCCTAGTTATTAAATCAAATTATAATTATTATTAACTACGGGAAACAGACAGAGAAAAATACAGTCTAGCGCTGGGATTTGAACCACAGGCATCTATATTTCCAGTATAGTGCTCTACCAACTATGCTACGCAGGAGAATGATTTTCTCCGACGTTAATGATACCTTGTCCCGAATTTAAGCTTTCAATTTGCCACAAATCTGAGAAGTCAACATTAATGACATAGAACTAGACCGAGAAATAACGCTTATAATTATAAAGTACCCAATTAGTACCTGAGATTTATTTTTTTGGGGATTTGAATTTTGAATCCCAGAAAAATGCAACATGTTGTAATGCGGCGAATAAATCCTTCAGTTATATAATAACCAATTATTTTTGCTTCTGAGCCTACTGAAGGTAACTGAAGCTATGTGATCGTTCTGTTCGAATATTTTGTTTGTGTCTCTGATTTTAAAAATTCCATGTCTTTTAGAAATCAGGGAGATTTTGGTTCCTTGGCTATCTGTCGATGTATCACCCAATTTTTGCGAACCAACATATCTTAAAAACTACTAAACTACTCATCCGATTTTAATGAAATTTGTATGGTAGGTTATGTATATGGTCCCATATAAGTTTCAGCCTTCTGCGCCCATTTGTTTCTCTCAATTTGCGCACTAATATGCATTTATTTACATCTATATCTTCAAAAGTACTCACATGATTTTTATGAAATTTTAGATGGTTTCTCCAAAGTAGCCTGTAGATAAATTTCAACCCACTACTCTCTTTAAATTTTACTGAATCAATACTTTAATTCATGTAAAAAAACAAAACTATTTTTACTACGTTTTTATTAGCTTGCATTCTTGTTTGTTTGTTTGTTTGTCCGGTACAAATCTGGCAATCGATTTCTAACTAACTTCCCGAATAGCTAGACATTTGAAACTTTTAGCATAGCTCAGAAAACGATGACAATGCATTATTTTAATTCTTTTAGCCATCTTTCAGCAGAATTTAATTTGATTTCAGCAAATTTTGCTGAGCGGAAAGTTAGTTCGGAAAAAAGTTATTTTATTTGTTTTGCCATATCCAATATTTATGCAATCTTCATTTTGACGGGTCTCAAATTTGTGATAGATAAACATTGAATGACAGCAAAACAGGAAATATCGATTATATTATTATTATATTATTTCAAATATATCGATGGCATGCTTTAGATTTGGTGTTGGGGAGATCCTTTGTACAAAGTTTTATCCTTTTATAGGTTTAAGATCAGCTTTCTGGATGATTGACATTTATGTGAAGTAAATAAATTCGGAACTATTTTTTTTTCACTAACATTATATATTATATAACAATAACAATTATATTATCAACATTACATACGATTCAACAGAAAATTTAAAAACGTAGTATATAAAAAGTTCTTTTTATCTTGAAATTATTACAGATTTAAAAAACGAAAGGAAAATTCAATAAATTTGACAATAATAGACTGCAAAATCATAAAATCATAAAAGTGTATGAGATAAGATGCAAGGACGGTTTATGCTACACAAATTGGCAGACTATTTACAAAAACAACGATCAACAATCGAAAATATGTCAATAGATTAAATGGTTTGCTAAAATTCTCATAATGGGAATGGTACTTCTTTCTCGTTATCCAGGTACTATAGTGGATTATCTATTACATTAAATCTACTTAATAAGGCTAAATCTTAATAACAATTAAAATAATTAAAATTAAAAATTATCTTGTTGATTTAATAAATGCTTTTAAAATGAATGTCTTGCTAATTATTATTGTGATTAGTAGTTTACATTATTCCTTCTTCTCATTGGTTTAATGGAATGACGTATCGTTTATTAATTCGTCCGACAAAGCGTCTAACAAATGGTTCAAATCAATCAGCAATATGAGAATGTTAAGTTCTTATTGGTTTATTTTATAAGCCAATGGAAGCCCGTTTCGGTTCCTATAGAGAACCTGATACAGGAAATTCTGCCTGCAGGCAATCACTAAATGCCTTCCTCTGACCATTAGTAATTCTCCGTCGAAAGAAAAGGTAGGGGACCCCTTGTCTGTTTACTACATCAAACAACCGAAATGTTCAGGCTTGCATTGCTTGCCTTGGGAAGTAATAACTCTGCAAGGTCAGGTCTTTACACTAAGTTCGCAAGGTAGCAAAAACCCGCACAAATGAACAAACGAAAATAAAGACGTAAGTGGAATCCACTACTGACGTTCCTAAAATACAAAATACACAACTTAATATGTCAAATAGTATTTGAGCTTACATTTTAGACAATCCTTTGTATACTATAAATAATTTATTAATCATAATTACATTAATTTATCTTTTTAAATTTTTGGTAGTATTCATACTACGGAAAGATTAAATTTTACTTTAAATCAAATTATAATTATCAATAACTACGGGAGACATACAGAGAAAAATAGACCCCCGCACCGGGACTCGAACCACGGGTCCTCCTATTAATCCCTTACAGGTGCTCTAACCAACTGAGCTATACGGGAGAATGATTTTTCTCTGTCGTTACCGATACAAATTCCCCGAATTCAAGCTTTCAATCTTATTCTACAAATCTAGTGAGCCAAATATTCACGGCAATAGAACTAGACCGAGAATTAACGCTTATAATAAGTTGGTAAGAGCACCTGTAACGGATTAATTGGAATAGGAGGACCCGTGGTTCGAGTCCCGGCAGTGGCGTATCCAGCGGCTAGGTCTGGAGGGGGCACTCTAAGTCAGTTTAGATTGTGGGGGGGGGGAGTCGTAGTGGAAACAAGAAAAGGAAACTACCCCCCCCAAAAAAAACAATCTCCGCGCCTAAGTTACTTCACAAAATTAACAATAACTGTTTTAGGACGTATTCTGATGCTTACTGCAGTACAATAATATCTTACTGTAAGTCATGGGCGTTGTCTGGAGTTAATTATTGGGGGAGGATCGGGGAGGATCTATGGCGGGGGGTCCGGGGGCCCTCCCCCGGAAAATTTTGAAAATATTACCTTCTACCTCAAAACAGCGCTTTTATGCATTTCTGAGGTGAAATTGATTATGAGGTGAATGTGAAAATATGTATTTAAAAAAAAATACGCCGTATTTCTTCTTTTTTTTACACTATCGGGTCTGGGCCCGCCTGGGGGGGGGGGGGGGCACGTGCCCCCTGTGCTCCCCCTGGATACGCCACTGAGTCCCGGTGCGGGGGTCTATTTTTCTCTGTATGTCTCCCGTAGCTATTGATAATTATAATTTTATTTAAAATTAATTTATCTTGTGAAATTATAAGTTTAAACCATCATAAATATCACGTATCACAATAAATAACCGTGAAATTATTTCTATAAATAGGAAAAAAAAGATTATTTACTTAAATTCCCGCTTAAAACAGAATAACACTATTAAAATAAAGTGTTAGCTCTTTTACTTTAAAGGTTTTCAAATAATTAAATTAAAAAAAACAAACTTAATTTTACAAGGGGAGAGGTGATACAATTATATATAAGATTGCCCAAATTAAAAATAAATTGTTCGTACTATAAATTAAAAGTTGTAAAATGCGATTAGATTTCTTACAATGTCTGTTAAAAACATTGCTGCTTCACAAAATTAAATTTTTTTTAAAGACTGAGAAAGTCGTGAGAGTCTTCGAAAGAATTAGAATCTTTCAACTCCCTTAATAAAGAACATTTAAAAGATAATCTGAGACACCTTGTATAATTTAAAGATATATGTTTTACGAAAAGATATACTGTTCTGCAATAATCTTGAAATACCAGAAGATCCGTGAAGAAAATTGTATCATCTCGTCATATCTGTGAAGATACAAAACCGTATCTCATCTAATAAAAAAATAGCATCTATGCTCTTCAAATATAAATCAAACTAGCCATAAAGTGATAACTTGCCAAGCGATAAGTAAAGCCAATTATAAATGATGAAGGTAATTAATTTTTTCCCCAGATTTTTCTGATGTTAACAGAAAACAACTATATAACCAGTCCTACCAGCTTCTACATGGCTGGACTTATTCAGTTCTACACATGTGTTTCATCTCATCACAACCGGGTGAAGATGTGAGGAAAAAAAATATATATATTAACAAAGCCACGCGAATCCTTGGACCAGAAATATAGAATAATATACCTCCATAACTTATTATAATTTCGAAAAATTCAATTATTTTCTTCTAGTGGGGTTTCTCTTTTAAGATTCTTTATATTATATAATATATATTATATTTTTTTTCTCTCAAACTCTTCAAGATGATTGTGGAAATGGTTTGAGAATGTGACAACATGCACACGGGTGTTCAAGGCTCGGAGATACGCCTCGGACCCAATTGATTTAGAAATGTAATTATAGAAATAATCGTAAATAATTGTTTCGCGTAAATTGGGTAGACTTGGATCGTCGAGTGGAATCGTGGAAAAAGAAGGTGGATTGGGCTGAAACCGGTCGTACATTTCGCAGGCAGGGTAAGATTTACAATAAACAGGAGGGATCTTCGTGTAACGCCTTCCTCCACGGAATCTCAACTTTTTTTTTTCTTTTCGAAAAACTCGGCGAGGTCCGAAGTGATGCATGGCTTACTTCTCTACAACACAAACTTCCCTTGCTCTTCCTTTTAGCCAGAACGCGCTAAACGATCAATTACATACTTTTTAACCGGCATTACATTAATATTTTCCCTCTTTATAAATGCATTATGCATTTCAATTTTTTTTTTTTTTTCAACTTGCATTCTTTATATTTAATAAAATATGGCGTTAAAAAGGGAGAAAAAAAAAATCCAAAAAATGATATAACAGTGAGCCAATCACAAAAGAGGGTTATGTATAAAATTGTAACTCCCTTTTGGAACGAAGTTCCTTATAGCACGTTCTGGAGCCCGGGAGTAAATCCGAAAAAAACGAGCAAAATAACCGTCACAAAATCACCGTCACGAAATCTACCGATGACAATAACTTGAGAAAAAGATCACCGAGTAAGTTGAAATTTGGTACACATGTTCATTTTACCAATGCCCAGGCTAAGTTCATTGGACAACGCTCGCGTAAACGTAAGCTTCAAAAATCTTAAGACGGGAAAAAGTGTTATTAAGGAAGCCTGTTTCTTGACTTGTTTTGTTTATTTTTGTTATATGTCAAAATGTCACTTGGTTTTGTAAATATAGAAAACACTGTCTAGTTAAAAGTAAAATTGATCTGTGCTGACGTTTATTTCAATATATTAGGTATATTATTATAATACAGCGTACTTAATAAAAGAAAAAAATCTATTTAATGAGACAAACAACTTTTTTGAATAATTTTTTTAGTAAAACGAATAATGACACTGTTATGAAGTGATGAAGATTGCTAAATTTATTAAAGTGGACCTAAACGTTTAAAATAAAGAAAACAACGTTTTTACCGATATCTTCTGTTCTAACGTATAACGATTTTAATAAAACTACTTACACATTGTCTAAAGTATAATTGAAACAGGCATGTAAAATTTCAACCGGATTCAAGCAGAAGCTTTAGAGCAGGGAAGAGATATATTTTATAATATTTTAAATTAATAGGCCGGGTAGGTAGAAAACAGTCCTATTTCAATCCAACATCCTTTAACAAACATACTCTTTAACTATAAACTCATCATAATCAACTTTTTTCTTATATTCAATATATATTTATAGTAAGACGCTTGCTTTAATGATACAAATAATGATTTTCATTTAATTTTTCCTTAACTCTTGCTAGGTACAAATAGTTCGTTACTTTTAATTTTGTCTCTTTTCTAACTCCGCCATGTATAAGTAGTTAGCAATGTATACGGTATACGTACTTAGCAGTGTGATTTTATAATTTATATTTAATGAAAAATGTAAGGAACTTCGTTCCTACCGGGTGTCCCGCGACACCATACGTATTTTTTTACAAGTTCCCGGAATGTTTGTGAGTAACTCATCCCCCCGGGTCAACTGAAAGTACAATTAGTTTAGCCGCAGTACTAAATGGCAAGGACTTGGTATAGTAATCAGATGAATGACGCTGTTTCTAGGAAGGATACAGCAGGAGCAGATTTCAAGGAAGTTTCAGGTAGCTACAGGTAGCCAGTCCCCACAGGATTCGAAACTCGTAAAATTCATAATTTGCATATTATTTCATCAAAAAATTCTTTTGTATATATGTAGTTAATACCAACAATTAGTGAATGAATGTATAGTCCATTAAAAACACCGTAACTTTTTAATATTTTATGAGGAGTAAATATTATATAATTACAAGATAAAAATAACTTTTTATATACTACGTTTTTAAATTTTCTGTTGAATCATGTGTAATGTTGATAATATAATTGTTATTGCTATATATAATGTTAGTGGAAAAAAAATAGTTCCGAATTTATTTGCTTCACATAAATGAGAACCATCTAGAGAGCTGATCTTAAACCTATAAAAGGACAAATCTTTGTACAACGGATCTCGCCAACACCGAATCTAAACTGTGCCATCGATATGCCCCCGTGTAGAGGACGGTAAGAGAATAAAAATGTGTACAAGTAAAGAAGTACAGATGCAGAAAAATTAAACTGATACCTAGGACACAAGTGTAAACAAACCTGGTTGTCACACGTCAATTAATTTATTTCTTTGTTTACTTTTCCTGTTTTGCTGTCATTCAATGTTTATCTCTTAATAAAAAATCACAAATTCGAAACCCATCAAAAAGAAGATCGTAAATATGGGACATGTCAAAACAAATAAAATTACTAGTGGATTTTTTCTGAACTAACTTTCCATGCAGCAAAATTTTCTGAAAACGAATTAAATTCGGCTGAAAGATGGCTAAAAATATTAAAATAATGCATTGTCATCGCGTTCTGAGCTATTCTAAAAGTTTCAAATGTCTAGCTACTCGGGAAGTTAGTTAAAAATCGATTGCAAGATTTTTATTGGACAAACAAACAAACAAACAAGAAAGCAAGCAAATAAAAACGTAGTAAAATACACTTGTATCCTTTTCCTTTTCAAGAGACGTAAATATAAATAAGTAAATAGTATTTTCTTAATATCTCTGTAATATTTCTTAATAGTATGTATATTGGGTCTTGGGGGCTACAGTCCCTTTAGCCCCCCCCCCCCCTTTATTAATTAAAATGGTACTTTATTACTTTAGTATAGCAACCCTCTATATCCCTTTGTCTTAATAGTTATTTTGACAAAGGAAAATTAACAGACCAGTATATATTCCACTTTGTGTGTATAAATGTGATAATATCCCTTATTCTAATTAACTATTAAGACAAAGGAATATTAAATATACACTAAGAAAACTGTAGAACTCATTGTCCTTCAGATTTCAGTAAAAGATTTAGTTTTACACATGATATACTGGAAATATAGAGGCCGGTGGTTCAAATCCCCGCGCTGGAGTCTATTTTTCTCTGTCTGTTTCCCGTAGTTAATAATAATTATAATTTGATTTATTTTACATGATAGGACTTAAAAAGGGGGCCGGTGTAGCCGAGAGGTTAGCGCACTCGACTCTGGAACCAAGGTCTAAACCCCGGCTGTGAGTTCGAATCCCAGCGGGGTAAGACATGTTTCACAATGATGATCTCATCGATTAGATGAGTAAAGTGGCCGGATAACCCCCGTCCTGTAATGACCAAATAAGCTGTTGAACGGGACTTAAACTACAAAAAAAAAGAAAAAAAAGATAGGACTTAATCTTAAAGTAGCGTAATATAACTGCCCCAGGAGTCTCAATGTCTTGGGGAGACATCACATAAACCTTTGAGACTTTTATTGGGTAGACTATTGTTTAGAGCCAAGGGGGTGCTAAAGTAAAAATCTGTCATTAAAATTACATGTGTCATCACTTCCTTATGTCAATCTTGTCACCACAGTACCCCCTCACTGAAGAGCTAACCTCGGGTCTGTTACACCGTATGCAGGATTAATCCTGCATACGGGAGACACTTATCCTGCTCCTCTCTCAACCACCTTACAAGGTCCTTCTATCCAAAGTTGAGAACCCAATTTCAGAGTAATTTTTCCAAAATGTCTGTAATTTTATAGATTTTGAAACTTCTTAAGTATTATTATTACTATTTGATGTGGAGATACCTGGGTCATTGTTGTTTGATACCAGTTGTGGTAGCATTTCTAGTTCTTAGTGTATATTTTAGGTTTGTTCACACTAATATGGAAACACTGTTGTCCATCCACTAGCTCAATCAAAATCTGAAAAATAAATTTTGGGCATAAAGGTTTGCTCAGAAATGTATAAGTGTCACTTTTTAAAAAAAAAAAAATTACACAAAAATAGAACGGCAGACCGACAGACAGACACAGAACCAAAAAATGTTCCTTGACGTCTGAAACGGATTTCTTTCTTGAAATTTTTGAAATCGGAGACATAAAATAGTTTCAATCTAGAACGATTACATGCTTCCGCTACCTTCGGTGAGCTCGGAAGCAAAAGTAAATACTGTATTTACTTTTGCTTCCAAATGATGACCCTTTGTAAATACAGTATAAAGTAGACAGGCTGGAAGAGATGTGAGTAGCTTGTTGCAGGTGGCCACGATAAAGTGTTCTCAGAAAGTTTTTATGTTTCAAAGGTTTGACTGCTACCAATTCATAGAATTATCTCTATTATATGATCCGAATTAGCCGTGACACGAACACCCCGAAAACTATTTTGGATGGGTAATTTATATTGTTGGGAAAACAAACACATTAACACAGAGAGAAAGCTTGTTTATCATTTTTATATAAAACAACCAATTTAACCCTAGAACAGTGACCTACGTAGCCGCGACGTATATTTTTTTTTTGAAACGTTGTGTCACCCTACTTCTTTGATGTAGTGGTGATAGCTACCCATGTAATCTTCCATCAGTTAGTTGACCTTCAGACACCACAGTATTAAGACCTCCGTCAACTCTCTTCTATTTGCACAATCATGTCCAAGGAAAGTCTGTACGTCGAAGATACGTATCATTGCCGAAAACATCTTTTTAGTGTACGTTTTCAAAGCGTGCATTAGAAATAAAGCCATAACGTTGGATACGTTTTCAATGCTTACATTATAAATAAGGCCTTATTTTTGTATTCAAATCCAAAACGTATAGCCCAAAATTTAGTACAATTTAGAGATTTAACATTGATGATTTTTGGTTTTTATTTTACTATAGACATAATTATAAGTTATGAATGAGTACCTAATAGGTATTTACTCGCAATTTTGTTTTAATTATAGTTTTTATTATTTAATTATGATTTTATGCATAATTAACCCGTATAAAAAGGGTTCTTAATTGTTTTGTTGTGTTTTATAGCGTCAATAGGATGAAAACAAAAGGTTGAGTTGACACATTCGTTCAGATGTGCCAGAACATGAATGCTGTTGTTTTCTTTTTACAATATGATAAATATGGCATCAGCAAATTCTGGCACTTCTTTAGACTGTAACTTCTCTCATAATAAAAGGGGAGCAACAAAGCATCTAAAGGTGTACCGAATGCTCTTCTTTAGACTGTTACTCCCCTTATAAAAACAAGTGTGATATCCCTTTGTCCCAAAGTACATTGGACTAAACATAATACCATTGTCTTAACAGTTATTCAGTCAAAGCCATTTTTATTCTAAAACAACATAGGGGAGTAACAATCTAAAGAAGCACCTAAATTCTTTCATTATTTCCGGTCACCAATTTTATGAACACAACGATGGAAAATGTTTCACTAGAATGCAGTTCATGATCTAACTCTCTGATCAATTTACTAAAAGCGGTTAGAAAATTCATACATTTCTAAAATAAAAAGCCTAAAAGAAACAATAAGGAATTCTGCTGAGACCCTTGAAGATAATCAAGATAAACATAATTCTAATTTTAATCAGCCAAAAGAAGACTAACAATTTAAAAAAGACTAATTGTTCTTTCTGTCCTTACCACTTACATAAAATGACCAAGTCGTACTTCAAAAAATGCCAACGCCAATTTGTGGGTCACACATGACAAAATCTTGCTTAAAATGCCTTAATGTAAATAAATAATAATATATATATCTCTAGTAATAATTAAAATATATTTGTTACTCATTTTTTTTATTTCTCAAATTGCAAAGTAAAAATATTGAGTAGTTTATATTTTTCTTTTAACTTATTTTATTTATTTATTGTTATTAGTATTTATACCTAAATGCCCAATAATTATTTGTAAACATATTTAACATTTTCATGTCTTTACTTTGGCACATTTGTTCCTGTTTTTTGTATTTTCTAATAAAAAAAAATCCAAGTAAAAAAAAATCTTGAATTTCCCCTCCCCCTTCTATTTTTAAAAATGGTAATTATTTATCCCATTAACATATTCCCCCCCCCCCCTTAGTAATTTCAAACTTTTAATAGTTAATAATCCGTGATTAATGCCGATTTATTGGCATATTATAGTTGTGTGTACGTCACTACGACGTACCATTAGCAATTAGAGACAAATATGCTGGGTTACCGTTCTAGGGTTAAGGAATCGAATAAACACGTGACACATTACCACTCTGATTTAGTTCCTGGAAATGATATTTTACATTGGATCTATTTTACAAGCCTTGTCAACGCCCCCTTCAGTCTTCACTTCATTTAAAAACATGCTCAAAAAGTTTTCTGAAGATGACCTCTTTAGGGTCGAAACGTTCCAGAAACACGAATTAAACATTTAATTTAATCACAACTTATAATGTCTATCACAGTCAATAGATCAGTATTTGAAGATAGTGTAAAAAGATTTTTAATTATAAAACTTCTGGCGTAATCAGGTGATTTTATTGGTTCCCATGCTTCCTTGCTTATATAAGCATGGTGATCATTATGGAAATTAAAACAGAAATATAGATTTACGTAATTGAAAAATTGATCCTCGTAAATATATTTCAGTTGGTATGCGATAAGCTAAATATTTAATAGCCTACAGCATAAATAATAACTAATTAATAAGCAGTTTCACAGAAGGGCGCTTTGGAAAAATCATGGTACACAATAAGGGCTTTGTAAAAATAAAAACGTATGGGAAACACTAAAAAATAAATGGACTTTCCATCAGATATTTTTAATGACCATTCGTAATTACGAGTAAAAGAGAAGATTATACTAGGTAGTTAAAATTAAGTAAAACTATTTCGTTTTTTAAAATATAATAACTTTAAAAGAAGGATTGTCCTAGACGAGTTGTTATGGTACTCGGCTGAAACAATGTTACCAGCACCAACATATTATCTAGTTTTGGAATCTAAGAGGGATTAGATATGTTTCATGCTGATAATCACAGTGAGAATATGTGTTAAGTACTTATTTCCTCTCATTTGTATTCAGGTAATTGTGTTGGACCTGAAACGTAGTAGAAACAGAAAAAAAACTGTAATATACATAGAGGGTAAGCAAGAGGAAAGTGCTAAAATAAAGTTTCCAGAGCACATAGCCAAATTTTCATTTATATATATATATATATATATATATACATATTTATATATATATATATATATATATATATATATATAGGTATTTATATGGGAGTAGTCTCTACTTTATATCCTTTCCAAGGACATATTTTTAAGTGATAATCGGAATCATATATCTTTGTATTTGTAAATTTTATCCCAAACAAAAACCTAAATGTGAAAAAAGGGCCAAGTTCCAGACCCCTTCCCAAAAAAGTCAGCCTATCAAAGTATTGATTTCTACAAAGTGGCCAAATCTGATCTTTATTTAGTCTATAACCTCACTTCACTACAACTTTCATGAGCAACACTGCTTTCTTTATTTTGATTGGTTAAGACTTGTCTACTTTCTGAATCAAAATACAAACTAAATACTTGGAATGTGAAAAAGTAAAACAAGACAAATCAGTTATTCAATTCCTTGAGATTTATACATCAGATTATAAACTTCATTAATTGAATTGACACGAGTAGATTCGTGACATAGTTCCTTCTATACTCGACCGTAAGATATACAAGTTTAATAAAAATCTTTAATTAATCCTCGTTAAATATAAATAAATATTTTATTGATATAAATATAAAGGTTAACATATATAAAACACTTTTAGTAACAATCCCAGTATACCAAACAAAATAATGTTTTCTCCTTGGGGTGCTATGGCGATAACAAGCATTATAGTCCAGGTGATAGCGTGCAAAAAGGTGTCTGACTAACATCAAGATCGAATTTTGTTTACAAGTAAATCATTTGGCATTTGGTGTCATTAAAGAATATGCGGTCGGCTAAATTCATCTGCGGGAGATAGTTTGGCAATAGGCATTTGAAAAAAAAAACTGATGGAGAGCGGCCATGTCCCGCCCTTTATGGTGGACAATGTGATTTTCATGATCCTGAGTACAAAATTAGTTAGTAGACCAAACATTAAGTTGATGTTACTTGTTACTTTATCACTTGATAGGGTAGTTATTCAAATATTGCTTTAAATCAATATGGCGACCTATCAAGTGACAAAAAACATCAATTTGAATTTTGGTCGACTAATTAATTTTGTAATCAGGATCATGAAAATCACATTGTCCACCAAAATGAGCGGGACACGGCTGCTCTCCACCAGTTTTTTTTCAAATGGCTATTGCCAAGCTATGTCCCAGACGAACTTAGCCGATCATAATATATTCTTAAAAGTCACCAAAAGGTTAACTTATACACAAAATTCTTGCTTGATGTTAGTCAGACACTTTTTTGCACGCTTTCTCCTGGACTATTACATCACTTACTTCCTTTACGGAGTTAACAAATAAATTAATTAATAATTACAAGATAAAAATAACTTTTTATATACTAAGTTTTAAATTTTCTGTTGAATCATATGTAATGTTGATAATACAATTGTTATTGTTATATATAATCGAAAAGAGTGAAGGCAAGTCCACCTAAGAAAACCTCTTCAGTTATATATAATGTTAGTGAAAAAAAAAAAATAGTTCCGAATTTATTTACTTCACATAATAATGACAACCATCTAGAGAGCTGATCTTAAACCTATAAAAGGATAAATCTTTGTACAACGGATCTCACCAACACCGAATCTAAACCGGGCCATTGATATGCCCCCGTGTAGGGACAGCAAGAGAAGAAAAATGTGTACAAGTTAAGAAGTACAGATGTAGAATAATTTAACCTATACCTAGGACACAAGTGTAAACAGACCTGGGTGTCACACGTCAATTAATTTATTTCTTTGTTTACTTTTCGCTGTCATTCAATGTTTACCTCTTAATAAAAAATCACAAATTTGAAACCCGTCAAAATGAAGATACTATGGGATATGTCAAAACAAATAAAATAACTAGCGGATTTTTTCCGAACTAACTTTCCATACAGCAAAATTTGCTAAAACTAATTAAATTCTGCTGAATGATGGCTAAGAGTATTAAAATAATGCATTGTCATCGTTTTCTGAGCTATTTTAAATGTTTCAAATGTCTAGCTACTCTACTCGGGAAGTTAGTTAAAAATAATTTGTAAGATAAGTACTGGACAAACAAACAAGAAAGCAAGCTAATAAAAACGTAGTAAAAAGAAAACAATCACAAAAAAAATCCTTTGACATTTTCGTTAATAATCATTTAATATTGATGGGTTTCTAATGGTACATGTAATGCTATTATTATGATTATTATTATAATAACAAAAAGATAGATAAATTGAAATGTGGGAAATATTAAGAGGATGATTAAGGAGGATGACATTTGTTGAGAGAAAGTGTAAAGCAGAAGAAAGTTTAATGATTTATGTTGTTCAGAGACAACTGAGAGATACTTCTGCCTGAGATTTCATTAACCAAGGATGAGGGCTAGAAGCTGCAACGCCAAACAAGCTGCGGTCTCCCATACCTAATAATAAATTGTACTGTTAAAGAATAGATTGTACTTTGTGTATTTTTACGAGTTATATGTTTTAATTCAAAGACAGATTGACAATCTTAGAGTGTTTTGCTTCCGAGCTTACCGAAGGTAACGGAAGATATTATGTGATCGTTCTGAAGAACGAAAAAGTTTTTGGTCTCCGATTTCAAAAAATTCCAAGATAGAAATCCGTTTTAGACATCAGGGAACATATTTGGTTCCATGACAGTCTGTCGGTCTGCCGCTTAATTTTTGCAAACCGACATATCTTAAAAACTACTCGTCCGATTTTATTGAAATTTAGATGGTAGGTCATAATTAGCCCATTGTTGGTTCCATATAAGTTTCAACCTTCTGCGCCTATTTGTTTCTCTTCCACATGCCCATAAACATACATTTATTAACACCAATATCTTCAATAGTACCTACTCATCTGCTTTTATGAAATTTTGATGATTCATCGAAATCAGCCCGCAGATAACCCCAGATGAATTAAAATCGTTTGTGCTCTTTAAATTTTGATAAATGATACTTTTACACGTGCAAATAGACTTCCAATTGGTGTGACACATAGATTCCTCGCATCCTATCACGAACTTTACTGATTTTATACTTTTACAAGCCATTATGTCTAATTTGTTTAATTGTTTCCCCCGTTTTTTAATCTGTAAAAATTGTTTGGATTTTTTACATAAATTAAAGATTCAATTTAGCAAAAGTTAAAGAGCACAGAGGGTTCAAATTAATCTAGGGCTATTTTCGGGCTACTTTTGATAAACTATAAAAGTTTCATATGGGACCAACAATGTGCTAATTATCTACACCATCCAAATTTCATTAAAATCGGACGTGTAGCTTTGAAGGTATGTTGGTTCGCAAAAATTGAATGACCGACCGACGGATTTCTGTCTTGGAATTTTTGAAATCGGAGACCTAAAAATGTTTCGTTCTTCTGAACAATGACATAGCTTCCGTTACCTTCGGTAAGCTCGGAAGCAAACTCAAAACAATTTTGACAGAATTAAAAAACGGGTAAAAAATTAAATAAATTGGATGATAATAAGTTTTAAAAGCATAAAATCATTCAATTTTTACGAAATTAGACGAGATGAAGCTATGTGCCACACTATTTGAAAAGGTTTCATGATTATAAAATCCTTGTTCCTAGGGATTGTGGAACCTAGACAGACATATCAATTAATGATTTTGGACCAAATTTGATGCAAAATCAAGACTAATTTTTTAGATGATGATTTTGTTTTTCTTTTTTTTAAAGAAAAACAAAGTTTTAGTAAAGTGAAGTTTTGGTTGCCTACAGGAGAGCGGTGCCGTTTTATAGCGGTCGTAATGTCAATGAACGTAAAATGAACGACATAAAGGTCTTCTTGATTCATTAAAAAATCAATTAATATTTCTTCTTCTTTGCTGCTTTACATCGTTGGTATTCATTTTACAAGCTTTTATTTAACTTGCAATGTTTATAAGAATGTTCGGGTCAAATCTTGCAACTGAATTTTAAAGAAGTTATCCTCAACCGATAGAATTGAAATTTTGCATACACGTTTGGTTTGGATGACAATGCATGGTTAGCTAAGTGATGTAATTCTAAATCCAATATGGCGGACGCGGACAGCTCAAGATGGCGGACTAGTTATTTTTTAAGCACGTCCATGATATGAGCATCATATTAAAGGGTTTTCTGAGAAGAATACGAGTGAAAGCTTGTTTAAAAAAATGTTTTTATAGTATTAATTTATTATTTACATAAAATGTTCATCACTACAAGAAAAAAAGTTGCAGAACTATTTCACCGCTATGAAGGTCATTAAAAAAGTTGCAGAACTATTTCACCGCTATGAAGGTCATTAAAAAAGTTGCAGAACTATTTCACCGCTATGACGGTCATAAAAAAAGTTGAAGAACTATTTCACCGCTATGACGGTCATAAAAAAAGTTGAAGAACTATTTCACCGCTATGACGGTCATAAAAAAAGTTGCAGAACTATTTCACCGCTATGACGGTCATAAAAAAAGTTGCAGAACTATTTCACCGCTATGACGGTCATAAAAAAAGCTGTCGCCGTTATTTGGCATTCTCTGTTATTGTTGTCGCTGTTAACGCTCTCTTTAGACAAATTTGCGGTACCACTTTATAATTATCACCAGAGATGTTAGTGTAGAAAGTAACACTACAATAGAAGACATTTTATTTCTTCCTCTTCACTTCTAAATCAGATATTTAACCGGAATCATCGCGTATCATTTTTATAATGAGTGATCGAAAATATATACCTAACATCCGTTTGCTGTGTCTCACTGAAAACAATTACACGGGAGTTAGATGTGTAATAGTGGGTGTTTGGAACAGAATACGATGAAATAAGTATTATTTTTATAATAAATAGTTAAAAAGTCGTAAGTAAATTTGGCTAATCTGCAGTTATCAATATACATAGTCGAGAATCGCTTGGAACCAAAATCTCGCTTGATTTATACACTTAAGAGATTATATCCCTTTGTCAAAACAGATTATTTTTAAGATTTATATAAATTTGAAAGCTTAAATCTGTATAATTAATACATTTTAGAGATGATATCCCTTTGTCTAAATATTGTATTCATATGAGCCCCCCCTTCAATTTTCTAACCTTTTCTCCTAAAGAGGCTTGATGACTGCACTTTTAACGTACATTTAATTGTAATTCAACATTTTATCAAAATGTATCATAAAAATAACTTCTTCTCGGCGGGGAATCGAACCCGGCCTCTCTCCGTCCGTGTTTAAAGCTATTTTCTCAGGAACTAGATTTTTCCCCGGAAAACGGCTTATATCGTTAGATTCGTATTTAAATGGACTACATTTTAGAAGTTTTTAATGAAAATATGTCGGAACCTTTTTCGATAAATATTTATTTTTTCAGAGTGTTTGTGGGGTAGCACCCCCAAATTTGGAGCTAAAATTTATTTCTCGATTTTGACTGAGGGTATGATTTTTTTCTGAACAGGTATTCAAAATCGGCCCAGTAGTTTAGGCTTCAGGCTTCTGCACAGACAGACGACAGACAGATATTTTTTTAAAAAAAAAACTTGATTGGACTCAGGGGACCTCAAAACGTGTAAATCCATCAAAATCTCAAAATCGTATTTTCGCGTCGTCACAATACTTTCTCTTTATATGAGAAAGTAATAAAATAGAATATCTTATCTCTTTAAACCTAACTTAACAATTATAGGTAATTTAACAAAAAATTAACTTTAGATTATGAAATATCTTAGTTTTTAATAACCACTCAGAAACTACAAAAATCCAACCTAAAAATATAAAACGTATTCTGACGTAATACTCTGGTTGTTTTAAAAAAAATAACTAGATTTTATAATTATATAAAAAAAGAAACAAAATCAATAACAACAAAGTAATTTCATTTTGCAAACTCCACAATCGATTAAAATATTTTATTTTTTTATAGAAAAAAATAAATCAGAAAATATCTTCAGATTATTTGGCAATTACATTAATTTTCGGTCATTTTAATAAAAGTTTATTGACTCGAAAAAGGGGTTAAATAATTATTTTTTTTAAAAAATCCTATAATAACCAAAAAAAAAATCCTACTCAAGAATCCATCACACACGTACATCCATAAAAGATTTGAATTTTTTCGAAAAAATATAAAAACACTCCCCTACTTCTATCATATAAAATCAACTCAATTTCAGACACAAAAAAAATGTATTCATTTTTATTATTATTAAAGATAAAAAAAAAAAAAAAATAATAATAAAATATATAAAATTATATACATATCTAAAATTAAAAAAAAAAAAATGAAAACTTGTAAATTAGTCTGAGTTGTTGAACTGTGACTAGGTTCTTACAAATAATTACAGCTTAGCTGACTTCCAAAGTTTTTGGTTGAAGCTTTACTAGTCCCATCTCCACACTCACCGGCTTATATCTACAATTCTCTCATAATTTTGATGCTTCGTAATAACCATTTAATTTCTTACTATTATTACAATTCTTTTACAAGGTCCTTCCTTTCTTTTCAAAAAACTCTATTAAATGTCTGTTTTCTTGTTGTTTTTTTTTCGTTTCCCCCTTTTATTAAACTCAGTAAGTTTTTTTTAGTTTTTTTTATATATCTACTGATTTCATTTCAAATTAGTTTTTGGTTATATTATAACTTATAAGAGATATATAATTAATATATTTAAAAAAAAAATAAAAAACAATAATAATAATAACTTTAAAAATTTGAGTTTGTTAAATTAACGTTGACGCAATTTTATTTTTTTATTGTAGAAACAAACTTATTTTTTACCGGTTTATTTTTTTTTTTTTAAGGGAATTTCAAACTTAATTTCGTTTTCATATTTTTTCTCCTCCATTTGATAATTAATAAATATTTAAGAATTTAAGATGGATACATTGGACAGGTCAATGTCGCATATATATATATAAATATATATATATAAATATATATATATATATATATATATATATATATATATATATATATATATATATATATATATATACACAATAAATCTGTGCGTATGTAATTCGTTTAAAAAAAAAGTTTACTTAGGAAATGATTACAAATTATAAGAGATAAAGACAGATGTTATAATTCGATTCATTTCTAATTTAAAATATGACGAATGCGCCGAATTATTATATTATTTAAAGAATGAAATTGGAGGTGTTGGACTTAATCATTTTATCCTTGGATAAACCGTGTTTAAAATGTTGATAGTCGCCATTTTGAATTGGACAGATTAAAGAGTTTGAAAAAAAATAAAAAAAATAATGATGGCGCATTCATTCTAGTCATACTTGTTTAGTTAGATATTAGTTCAAACTTAGTAACACTACTTTATTCAACTACTATAATGATAAAAATTAAATAATAATAGTCAGTCAATTAGTGTGGCACATAGCTTCCTCGAATCCTATTTCATACAGTCTTAATTTTATGCTTTTACAATAGTCCAGAAGATAGCGTGCAAAAAAGTATGTTACTAACATCAAGCTAGAATTTTGTATACAAGTTAATCTTTTAGTGTTTTTAAGAATATGTGGTCGGCTAAGTTCGTCTGCGGGACATAGCTTGGCAATAGGCATTTGAAAAAAACAAATCAGTGGAGAGCGGCCATGACCCACCAATAGTGATGGACAGGGTGATTTTCACGATCCTGAGTTCAAAATTAGTTAGTACATCAAGTTGATGTTAGTTTGTCCCTTGATAGGTTAGAGATATTCATATAGTACACCAAATTAAAGAGGTAGTTTTCTATGGACAAATCAACATCAACTTGATTTTCGGATGAATTAAAGTATCAGTTAAGCAAAATTTAAAGAGCGCAGACGGTTAAAATTAATTTGGGGCTATCTGCTGGGCTAGATTCGACAAGCCATCCAAATTTCATAAAAATCAGATGAGTACTTTTGAAGACAAAGGTGTAAATTATTTGAAGAATATTGTAACTTTCAGAATAATAGATTTTAACCCTAGAACGACTTATTGGGGTTCCACAGACCCCATACAAACTATAACTAAGTTTTTTTTTTGGTTTTATTTGTATTTCTCTAAACCTAGACTCCCTTCTAATTTTCCATTGAACCTTTCTGTGTAAATACTGATAACAATATCTATGTTATTAGTTTCAGTATTCATTAGAATTAGAGTTGAAGTCCCATAGTGTGACCCCCCTGTGTGGCATTTACGAAATTGTTTTATATACCACTGTTAACTGACTTATTTTTTTATTGTATTAAATAGGTTTTTTTTTTTTTTTTTTTTTTGGGGGCTGCTAAAATGTTTAAGACTGTCAAAGGTTCCAAAATAAAACTTGTATTACAATTAGTAGACGTATATAACTTCATATAAGTTGAAGGTTTAGTGGATCACAGTAAGGATTTAAGGCCAAAAATGCTTAACTTTTACAGAGTATGTAAGAAAATCTATAATTTTTATTATCATTATTGTTCCTGTTTTCTGTAAAACAACTCTTAATATATATAAATAAAAAATATTAACCCAATCTAACGAAGACAAAATTTTATGTATTTTTTTTTTAAAGTAAAAATTTTTCTAAAAAAAAGTTTGATGAAAATATATATATGTATACTATTTAATTTTAAAATCCTTATTTGTTTTGGTCAAAATTAAATGGTATTTTTAGTATGACAAATTATATTTACAAAAATATATAAATAATTGAAAAAGAAAATGTTTAATTAATTAATTTAATCTATTAATTAATTGGGGTCTCACTGACCCCTGTGTGGAGTTTACGTAAAAAAAAAAAAAATCTGGGTTGTTCTAGGGTTAAGAATTTAAGAATATCGAACAACACGTTTGGTCGTCACTGCGTAGCAAATAAAAGCAGACGAAATAGTCTAGTCTGGAGTTGAGAAGTTGAATTGCAGACCTAGCTTCGTTCGTTCAATAAAATAAATTGGTAAGGCGTGAATCTCACGTAAAAAGGGTTTCGTTGGTATTGTGAACACAAAATTAGTAAGGGGGGAGGGGAGATAAGTTTTGATTTTTTTTGACAAAATGGCGCGCAAAATTAAATGTTAACATCAAGTGTTATACATTTTTGAAATCTACTCTTCAATACCTTTCATTTGATACCCCACTCAAAATTATAAAAAAATATTTTTTTTCGAGGGACATGAATTATCCGCCATCTTGAATTTCCAGTAAATCAGATCAAATTGCTAATCTTATTTTTTCTATGGCCCAGCAGACCACACATTTTGCATATTTTTCTATATTTTTAGTAATAGCGGAAATACGATTTTAGGGGGGGGGGGGGACACGCAAAATTTCGAAGTTTTTTGACAAAATGGCGCTGAAAATTAACCACTATCCCTCAGTGGTATAAATATTTCTATTCTACTCTTCAATACCTTTCATTTGATACCCCACTCAAAATTTTAAAAAAATATTTTTTTTTCGCGACGTGAATTATCCGCCATTTTGAATTTGAACAGCTGATAATTTTGAGTTCTCTATATTTTTCCTGTGTGCGCGTCAAAACGATCTTTAATACTGGAAAGTTTCATGTTTTTATCTCTTTTGATTCAAAAGTTATTGGAACCGTACAGAGTGACAGACAGACAGACACAGGAACGAAACTATAAGGGTTTCTTTTTTTGGTTTTACCAACGAAACCCTAAAAACAACGATTACAATAATTACAACATAATAGTTTATATGAGTTATTTAGTACTTGGATCTTTGATAATAGTAATTAAATCCTGTTTACAATACAATTTTGGATTCAAAGATTCGACGAAAAGTCACAATATAAAAGAGAGAGCAAAAGTTCTATCTCAAAGTAAAATTCAGTTGGTCCGCAGTCACATACCTTTTAGTACAACGGAAGTTGTAGATAGGCCTCAAAAATGGTTTTATTGTTTCTACGAAATCGCTTTATAACCACATATCAATGCGAAAACACGCACAAACTAAAAATAATTAGACAGTACATCTGTGAATTAAGATTTCACGGAAGAGCTTCTCCGTCGTAAAAACCCACCTGACCCCCTAAATTATTCTTAGAAAATAAGAGATGGTTTGGAACAAAGCAGAAGAGTGATGCAAATGTAACAAGATAGCATTGATAATAACCTCAGGGGTTAATTTCAAGTGGAATAAAAATTATCATAACTTCTTTTTTGTTAAAGAATTAGGCACTTATTTAGATTGTTACTCCCCATATAAAAGAAACAGAGGGGAGTAAAAATCTAAAGAAAGTGTACGAAATGTTCTTCTTTAGACTGTTACTCCCCTTATCAAAACGGAAGTGTGATATTTCATTGTCCTTAAGTACATTGGACTAAACATCCCTTTGTCTTAATAGTTATTTAGTCAGTCATTTATATTCTAAAAATCATAGGAGAGTAACAATCTAAAGAAGTACCAAGAAATAAATGTTTAAAACATTCATGTATGCTGTATGGATAGTGATATATAATATTATGATTTTTAGGACATTTGGTTTAAATAAAGTAGAGTCTCGTTAATCCGGGTTTAACGGGACCTAACCCAGTCCGGGTTACCTAAAGTCCGGATTAAACGGAATCAGTTTTAATGTGTCAGTAGATTAAGCTTTAGTAGAGTAATACCATTAAAATCAAGGTTTTTATCATAAAAATCACTTCTATTAGTCTCCAAAACATGCTTGTACAACGTAGGTCCACTATTTAAGTTAAGAGCTGTTCTGTCACCAGTCATGTCAAATATCAAATTAATTAAAATAAAATGACAATCTATTACGCAGGTGGCAGGTATAGAAGGGACTTCCTGAGAAACAGGCTGAGTTCCCAATATGATATTCGAGGAGCGATAATCATTTCACAAAAAATTGAGACATTAGACTATTACTACGTTCACACATCGTTTTGAAAGCGTTTCGGATCCAATTCGTTTTCAAAACGATACGCGTTCGTACAACAAAAAATACAGGTGATCGAAATATTTGTTTTCGAAATCTCGTAACGGTGACGTCACGAGTAAAACCTTCTTTCTTGTTACCCAATATGTCCGCGAATTTTTACATTTTATTTACAAGTTATTAAAAGTTTTTACAGGTTCTTTATAGTATTAAATTTTGTTTAAAAACGTTTTTGCAGTTAAAAAAAAAGAAACGGAAGCTCACGAAAACAAAGAACTTAAAAAGTGGAAAAGAGTAAAATAACCTGAAACCTCGATCCCCTCCACGACCTGTTCACACGAGCGTTTTGAATTCGATCCCCCGTTCCGATCACGTATTTTTGGTGGATCGGATCTAAACCGATACGATCCGTCGATCTCCGTTCGTACAGCGTTTTGAACTAGCGGATCGTTTTCAAAACCGTTTCCAAAACGATGTGTGAACGTAGTAATTGTTGGCTTAGCAAAATTTCATGGAACTGGGTTGAGCCGCCGCTACATGTTTCTTAAAACCCTTCCCCATCTCAGTCACATATAATTGTACTTGCTGGAATACACTTCCTTTATATCTTCCGCCCTACATTTCTATGGAACCGAAACAGATTTATCGATGTTCTTACTTATTCTTAAATCTGTTAATTTTTAACATAATACCGGGTATTCCTCGTGTTAGACTGTTTGAATATACACCTATAAACTATACTAGGAACAATTTTATACATTTTAATAGACAATAAAAGCAGAAACTCCAATTATCTTAACATGCCCTGTTCCAATTTGTACATATTTTTTGGCCCGTCCACATTATACGAATGTCCGGACTAGAGGGGTCCGGATAAACCAGACTCTACTGTACCCTGATTAAACTAGGCATCGCGTGGCTCTATCATTGAAGCGAGCATCAATTTATATGAAGTTTTATTAAAATCGTTGCGTTAGAACATAAGATATCGGTAAAAACGTTGTTTTCTCTACTTTAAACGTTTAGGTCCGCTTTAATAGTTTTAAAGATCATTATTAATTCATTGCGGTGTCGCTATTGGTTTTACTGCAACATTTTATTTAAAAAAATGTTCTTCTCATCATTTAGATAAAGTAAACATTTTCTCCCGTCCTAAAATTCCAATTTTAATTTTGAAGTGCACGTTTACGCAAGCATTGCGCACGAACGCTCGGGCAGACAACGTTGTTCAACTAACTCGTCCTGAGCATTGGTAAAATGAACATGTGTACCAAATTTCATAAAAAATCGGTCAACTTTTACTTAAGTTATATCGTCGTACGTTTCAGACAGACACACACACACACAGACACGGAGCAAATTTCGTTGGATGTAGGAAGCTCGCTTCGGTCGCTTCAATCAAATCTGTTACCTTTGTTTTCATCTTTAATTACGTCTATGGACAGTACTGCTAGATCTAATGCAGTTACACTACTTGCAATGTGATCGTGATCATACGGGTGAACTATGTCTTAACTGTATGTTAATTGAACATAGATTTTGCTGTTTGGACCTAAAAGAATTAAAATTTAATAAAAAATAGATTACCAATTAATGTGGCATATAGCTTCCTCGCATCCTATCACGTATTTTATTGATTTTATGCTTTTACAAACCATTATTGTCTAATTTTTTTAATTGATCTCACCATTTTTTTAATGCCAAATTTATTTGGATTTTTTACATGAATTAAAGTATAATTAAGCAAAAGTTAAAGGTTGCAGATGGTTATCTAGTGCTATTTTCGACAAACCATCTAAATTTTTTTTAAATCAGATGGAGTACTTATATAAAGGTGTAAGTGTGCAAATAAATGTTTGTTTGTACCCATATTAAAGAGAAAGATATGGGCGAAGAAGGTTGAAACTTATATGGGACCAACAATGGGCTAATTATGCCCTACCATTCAAATTTCATTAAAATAGGACAAGCAGTTTTTAAAATACGCTGTTAAAATAAAATTGAAAGGCAGACAGACAGACATGGGACCAAAATTGTTCTCTGATGTCTGAAACGGATTTTTGATATCGGAGACATAAAATTTTTTATTTCTTCGAAACGATCACATAGCTTCCGACCGAAAACAAAAAAAAAGGAGATAATAATCGCACTCATTATTTTTAGTATTAATAAAAAAGGTAGTAAAGAAAAAAAAATGGAACTTATTTTGACAAAATTAAAAATGAATTACTTCATCCCAAACAAACACCGCCATTTAACAATCGAAATAATGAAGCGAATTACATTTTTTTTAAAAAAAAAAAAAGGTTTGGAGATCTTCAGATTACTATCATTGGTTGTAAAAAAAAGGATCCACGGAAACGAAGGAATAAGACATAAAAATGAAGATATAATTAAAACAAGAAATAAGTTGTTTGGATAGGAAGAGGTAAGAGTCGGAGAAAATGACATTTTCAAGCTCTGATAGAGGGTAATTGTACGGTCGGGTGGATCCCGGAATATAATTATTGGCCAGTGATAGACAAAGAGACCCTATTGTCTTTAATTCCCGAACCTGTCTAATTGCTTTAGCCTTACGACTTGAGAGATTACACTATTCTGAGACATCCTGCCATCTAAAACTATCTTGCTAAGACAGAAAAAAATGGTCGAGAACAATTAGGACTATATATTAATGGAGTAATGGTATCCGAAGTACCTTCATGCATTGACATCTAAAAGCGGTGATTTTTAAACACATCCCCCTTCTTTCTAATAACTCTTTGAACTTTAGGACAATTGAACAACTTAAAAAAAAAATTACGGCGCCATTGAACCAATCTTAATAATGGAATGTACACAAGTACCACTAAAAAACCATATAACTTTTGAAGTCTTCTGATCCGTGAAGTGAGATCATTTTGATCATTTCGAAAACATTACCGACTTTGATGTTTATTCGAAAATGAATCGTCACAATGTAATAATCCCATTTTTGGAATTACTGAGACATATGACGCAAAAAAAGGGATATGGAATGGACGTAGGAATTATGAGTTTAAAGTCAATTTTAGATTTTATAAAAGACAGTGGAAATATTTTTGATTTTAAGAAGCGGAAGAACGTTTAATTTTACCGTCTTGAGAGTAAAGATTACTTTTAGCTTTTAGCAACTGGGGAGTATAGACATGGGAAATGCAATGGGAGTATAAAATAATTGTAAAATAATAAGTTATTTTACTCGAATTTCTAAATTAGAGTTGACTAGAAGAGAAAAATATTGACAGTGGAGCAGAAGAGTGATTTAATAATTTTGAGAAAATAATAGAAAAGTTGCCAATAAAAGAAAAGTGTAGAAAGGTCTACTCTCTAGTCAGTTACACTGGACGACGTTCATCGCCGTCCTGGGTGATGGCGATGTTTTTATGCGTAAAAGCTCTCATGGTAAGCTATACATTTCTGGCTTTAGGATTTCTCATGTACTTTCAAGTAGGGATGCACGGGAGCTTGCACTTGCCGGAGAACTGTGCTTAGATAAGTTGCTATAATTCTGGTAGACGAGAATGAAGACGACCACGGCGATCCTCCCCCTTCTGACGAGCAGCCAAACACGGTCCCAGAACCAAGACCCACGAAAAAACCAATATTCATTGGTAAAATTTTTGGAACGAAGTTACTTATGGCACGTTAAAGCGTCTGGAGCCCTGGATAGAATCCGAAAAAAACAACCAGTAACGAAATCGACTATTTTGCAGTTTAAACTGCAAAATAGCATTTATTTTTTTAACATTTTCATGTCTTGGCTATGGCACATAACCTCGAAAAGCGTTACCAAAATCTAGCTTTACACGAGTAAGGAAGATATAGGAACAGGGAGTTAGAAAGATATAGGAGGTGTTCAATCGAGTCTGCCTGCTCTCGGTAGGTATAGTCTCCCACTACTGCGCTTGGTATGGTCTACCCATCACTGCCCTCCCGATCGGCTACCTACCTTGTCTCACTATCTTCGCTTCTCGCTACCCACGACCCCAGCAGCGCCCTCCCCCCCTCCCAACTACAACTTTTGTTCTACTGCTCCGATTTTCTTCGGACAAACGCCACAACCCTTAGAATTTTATTCCTAATAAACGTACATACATAAAATGTATTTTTTATTTTAGTAAAATATAAAAATATGGGTGAAGAAGTCTTTACTTTAGCACATAAACTCGAAAAGCGTTACCAGAAAACGACACCAAAAAGCGTTACATGAAAATGTCTCACTGTGTTGCAGACTTGTATGCAAGCAATTTTTTCGCATATTTCTCAGAACGCATCACTTCTACAATGTGGAAAGTTTAAATTCGGATTCAGCATCCCAAACAAAAATAACGAAAAATAAAATAGCAGTGCTTGATTTCTAGAAATTGAGGTGCCGAAACTACAACCCCCCCCCCCCCCCCCCCCTATAGAAGGGGGGTCCTACCCCGGGAAAAATGTGAAAAATAAACGTTCAAAAACAGCTTTTTAAGCAGTTTTAACCCACACTTTTAGTGCCGTTATTTTTGTTTTTTATTTATCAGAGAGAGAGGTTCCGGAACGCCGCGCCGTTCCGCCTCAAATCGAGCCCTGAAAATAACTACTATATTTTTCCATGATAGGTACTTTTTCATCTAATGACTGGACTATATATATAACACTCAAATCAAAATACAATCGGACCTCCATACGAAGAAATTGATGGTCCCAGAAATAAAATTCGCATTATATAAATTTCGTTGTATAAAACTTTTTATTCCGTACCAGAATATTCCATATTCCGTATTGCAGAATCTACGTCTTCATATTTACAACCATTAGATATTTTTTTAATAATCTCTACTTGTTAGTAGACACTGAACTCGGAGCCATTTCGTATTTACGTGATACTTCTTTGTTATTTATTCCTTTATCTAGGTCTTTGAATAGAATGGACAATTTTTCCTGAAAGTGAAGATTTTCTTTTACACATTATATACGGTAAGTATATTACGCTTACGCTGTAAAATGTTAAGATCTTTATAAACGTCCGAAACGAATTCTAAACGGAGACAGAGATTTCTCTATTTTGTGCAAAGATGATTCCAATTCCACTTAAACTAATGAAGGTAGCATACGCCAAATTATTAGAGTGCTAGAGCAAGAGAAGCCTAAAAATGGTTCTAAGAATAAATATAGAAAAGCAAAAACACCACCAGTATTAATTCACAGAGAGTTTGGCGGTAGGGTTTCGTTCTTCTTTCTTTGAATTTAATTCGTTGTAGAGAAATGATTTTCATTTTCTAGAAATACTTTTATAAAGAGAATTCGTGGGACATAATAACCAATTCGTTATATGGAGATTTTCGTTGCATAGACGTTCGCAATAAGAAGCTCTGACTGACTACTAAGTATATTGGGTCATTTATTTTTTAAAAAAAGACACTTTCACTGTCCGCGATTTAAATAAATTAATTACTTGCACTCCTCGTAATTAAAAATTCATTTTTAAAAAACATTTTTCTACAGATTAAATTAGTCATGTTGGTGTAGTCAGTTTCTTGAATATCCTTTTTAGGGAGGAGAAATTTAAATATATATATATATACTAAAAGGTCACGATAGTTATGTCCCAGCCCCTTTTAACCTTAGTTACCAAGCTCAAAAATGTTCAACAATTTTTTTTTTTTTACTTTCTAACTATGATCCTAGGTATACATAATGTACTTAATGATACTAAATATAATTTCTTTCTTATTTCGGTGCAACTTGTCGGGAATTTAATAAAAAGGCTTGTCCCAGCAATCGGTCACGATAGTTACGTCACAATAGTTACCAAGAAATTGGCTGCACTGCACTGTTTGACTAAGGGCGGGATTTCAGTGTTTTACAGATAAAAAAATCATTCCTTTATAACCTACAGTTCGTCTCCGCGTCTTCTGAAGTAAGCCTCGGTCACACAACAATTCTCTTCTAAAATCATGGGGCGTATGTTTATTTAAAGTCACAATAGTTACCATAAATTTTAGTACTTAAAAGTGCATTTAAAGCTTTTGGAACGAAGTTCCTTATGGCCCGTTCTGGAGCCCGGGAGTGAATCCGAAAAAAACTACCAAAATCACCGTCACAAAATCACCGTCACGAAATCTACAGATGACGATAACTTGAGTAAAAGATCACCGAGTTAGATGAAATTTGGTACACATGTTCATTTTACCAATACCCAGGCTGAGTTCGTCGAAAAACGTTATCCGCACAAGCGTTCACGCGCAACGCTCGTGTAAACGTAAGCTTTAAAAGACGGGAAAAAGTGTTATTAAGGAAGCCTGTTACTTGTCTTGTTTTGATTATTTTTGTTATACATGTCAAAAATGTCACTTTGTTTTGTAAATAAATAAAATATAGTCATGTAAAATTTCACCCTGATACAAGCAGAAGCTGTAGAGTAGGGAAGAGATATATTTTAAATTAAATGGCCGGGTAGGTAGAAAACAGTCCTATTTCAATCCGAACTCCTTTAACAAACATACTCTTTAACTATAAACTCATTATGATCAACTTTTTTCTTATATTCAATATATATTTATTGTAAGACGCTTGCTTTAATTATACAAATAATGATTTTCTTTTAATTTTTCCTTAACTCTGCTATGTACAAACAGTTCGTTACTTTTAATTTTGTCTCTTTTCTAACTCCGCCATGTATAAGTAGTTAGCAATGTATACGTACTTAGCACTGTGATTTTATAATTTATATTTAATGAAAAATGTAAGGAACTTCGTTTCTACTGGGTGTCCCGCGACACCACACGTATTTTTTTTAAATATTTTTTGGGAATACCCCAGTAGTATACAGAAAACTAATACATTAGGGTGGCTTGGCCGCCATGTTTTAGTTTATAAGTCCCGATAGTTAATTTTCACATACATATTCTTGTTGTATAGATGTTCAGCGTCAAAATAAAGCACTAGTTGTCTCAGAATTGTCAAAGGGTCACTTTTTTTGAAAATTTCCCTTTAACTATATTATCATTCCCAACTTTAGAGGAACACGACACTTGTCACGATAGTTACCCGGGAACAAGATAGATGTCACATTAGTTACCCAGCGTACTACGTGTCACGATAGTTACTAAACAAATTGAATTTAAATAGGTTATTTTTTAAAATAAAAAAACTTCATCCTCATCATAGAGTTGAGTGTACAATGACTTATTTAGGAAATTAAATCTAATTAGCAAACAAAAATTTATATGACCAGGAAACTTTAATTAAAGGAACTTGAACGGAACTATCGTGACAAAATTATAATATATTAATTTTTTCACAAATTAAAACCAATGTAAGAAATGTCCTGAGTAGACAATAATATTGGATTGAGTCTGTGTGACGATTTCCAGGTGGTAAATATCATTTTGCAAATCGGTAAGTTGAAGACAATTCCGGTAACTATTGTGACTAAAAAACGTGACTTTTTAGGGTTTTGTAGATACTTCTCAAAACCCTTATACCAAGGGTGATGTGTCCGTCCGTCCGTCGCTCTTTGGTTCATAGGGCCCGAACCGTTTAAGCTAAAGTGATGAAATTTGAAAAACTGGTGCAACTTTGTAACCCAACCACAGGAAAAATATACAGAAGTTAAAAATTTAATATGCGCATGCGCAATTCGCAAAAATGGGGTAAACTCAAAAATGTATATTTTTTTAATTTTCGAGTGGGGTATCAAATGAAAGCTGCTGAAGAGTAGGACGCATATATATATATATATATATATATATATATATATATATATATATATATATATATATATATGCTTTTTTAAATTTTGCATTCCTTATTGGGTAAAAAAATCAAAATATACCCAAAAATATTCCCCCCCCCCAACCACTATACAACGGCTGGTCCTAAAATTACGAAATAATTCATGCTAATGCCATATTGAGGGGCGATGAAAATTCAGGGTGGGCATACCAAATTTTCAAAAATTGCCAATTTTGAGCAAGAAAATTTGAAGTGCATCCAAAATTTTATTTTTTTAAAATTTTGAGTGGGGTGTCAAATGAAAGCTGCTGAAGAGTAGGACACAAATATATATGCTTTTTTAAATTTTGCATTCCTTATTGGGTAAAAAAAATCAAAATATACCCAAAAAAAAATCCCCCCCCCCAACCACTAAATAACGGCTGGTCCTAAAATTTCGAAATAATTCATGCTAATTCCTTATTGTGGGGCGATGATATTTCCGGGAGTTCATTTCTAGTTTTTAAAAATTACCAATTTGTGCGCTAAAATTTGAAGAACGCCCAAAATTTTATATGCGCATGCGCAATTCGCAAAAATGGGGTAAAATCAAAAATGTATATTTTTTTAAAACTTTGAGTGGGGTATCAAATGAAAGCTGCTGAAGAGTAGGATACAAATATATTTTTGCTTTTTTAAATTTTTCATTCTTTATTGGTTTTATAAGTCAAAATATACCCCAAAAAAATTCCCCCTCCCACAACACTATATAACGGCTGGTCCTAATGTTTCAAAATAATTCATGGCTATACCTTAAGGCGGAGCGATGAAAATGTTCTGAAAAAATGTAATTTATCTAGTCGTTATTACTGATAAAAAATGTTGTGACCCCCCGGGGGATCGAACCCGGACCCTTGAGATCGATGAAATAGAATCATTATTTCATAACGGGTATGCTTAATCATCTACAAAACCCTAAAAAGTACTTGGACGCAAGTACTTCCCTGTGATTTTTTTATTTAAAAATTGATAAAAAATAGTAAAACTTCAAAATCCCGCGACCCACATACATATTCTTGTTGTATAGATGTTCATATCCTTTTATTTAAATATTATTCTTTGTTTATCAGAAAAATACGGCAGATTCCAGCAGACGGCTTAAGCCATGCTGTACAATGTACTTTTCATTTTACATATATGTAAATATTAAAATATTAATAAAGTATTTTTTGAATTGGAAAAATATAGATGTTCAGCATCAAAATAAAGCATTAGCTGATTCAAAATCTGAAAAATATATTTTGGGCGTAAAGGTTTGCTCAGAATTGTCAAAGTGTTACTTTTTTTTAAAATGACCCTATTTCTCTTCAGTACATCCTTATATTGTCAATTTTCAAAAGGATCTTGTTGTTGAAAAGATCGAGACAAGAAATGACGACAAAGCGATTAGTATAAACGTGAGAAAGAAACCACCCAAAACTATAAAACCACCGCCACAATTAGCTCTGACTCCGACGCAGGAAATGTTTTTATTGCCTTGGTTCGGCTTGTCTTTATAGAACCGACTGAAATGATCCAAATTATTGTCGGGGAAGGACCTCGCGGGCCCCGTCAGAGAAGTAATATTGTTAAACGATACAGGACTACCTTAATTCTTAAAACTCCACCGAACAACTCGGGTAAAAATATTTCTATATAAACTGTTTCTACAGTCAGCATTATAACATTAAAAGTTTTTATTTAATATTATAAAATGATAGTTGTGTAAAAATGAAGACTAAAAGGTTATTCTTTTTTTTAAAAAAAAAAATATATGGTTAAAATTTGTACGTTTCCGGTTTCTGTTCGCCGTCCATTTTCTTACCATTAGACATATGATGAGAGCAATTTAAAGTCGGTGGTTGTAGAGAACTCTGTGATGGACCAGAAACAGCTAAGTGACCGTACTAATGGTCCGGACTATTTGCTCATTATGTCCTGGTTATGGCGCCGTCATGCGTTCGGCCTTTTAGACCTTTTTTTCTGTTTTAACTCGGACCGTTCAAAGGTGATGGATTTTTTTTTCTCTTTCCGTCGTCACGTCACCTGACACTTTTGTCTTGGAACCACCTCTGTTTTTCCCTTATATTACAATCTTCTCAAACTAAGAAGAAACAAAAAGGTGATATAAGCCGAACAATGTGATTTAAAGCTAATGATGAAAACCCTAATTCCTCTGGACAAATCATAGACGCCGGACAGTTTTTTAAAAGCCACACTTTTATTAATTCTGGGGTAAAAACTTAAAACGTGTAAATTCATCGAAATCTTATTTTTGTATTTACGTGCCATAACAATTCTTACTCTCTTCTCAAATACTTAACGAACATAAGAAATTAATAAAATGATTTAAAAATCCCAGAGAGGTGAGACATGTTTCACACTGATGATCTCAGTAGAGTAAAGTGGCCGGATAACCCCCGTCCTGTAATAACCCTGGCAGTTGATCGGGACTAAAACCCAAAAGAAAAAAAAAGAAAAAGAGTATCTTTGGTATTGTGAACATGAATGTAGTTAGTTTCCATGTATCTCAAAACCATAACAACTATACCTGCATCTTAATCTTTCCTATAACATGTAAAAAATGTTAGCTCAAATACGAACCTCAGGATACAACACAATTAAAATCTCCTTCCAAGGATGCCTATATAAAATGAACACTAGTGAAAACTGTAGTATATGCAACCTTAATGAAGCCGAGGACCTGGCACACTTCTTATTCAGGTGTCCCAAGTATTTACATCAAAGAAACCACTTCATCTCTGTGACATGACCAATAGTGACCCCACTAATATTGCCTCCATCATTAACCATTTTGAAAAACACATGTCAACAAATATTTTCTACTTCTTTTGCAAATGACGAATGGCTCCAGGTTATGATTTTGTACTATTGCATAATATATAAAAGAAAATGTAAGTGACTCATTTGTTCAAAGCTGTAATGCTTTTAAACAAATAAATAAAATTCAAATTCAAATTCAAATATAGCTAGTATAAGGAGGGGGGGGGGGGGATGGCATGCAAAATTGACGCTTATTGACAAAATGGTGTGGAAAATAAAACAATTTACACCAGTGTTTTATATTTTTTTATAATCTACTCTTTAATATACACCTATCATTTGATACCCCACACAAAATATCAAAATTTTATTTCTTTTTTCGCTTGACAAATTATCCGCTATATTGGATTCCCAATTAATCAGATCAAATTTTTTATTCTTACTTTTTCTATGGCCCAACAGACGGCTCATTCTGCATATTACTAGTAACAGCAGAAAATTAAAATATTTCCAAGTGTTACTAGAGGAAGTTCCTGAGAGTCACAATGTTTTTTATCAGTAATAACGAAAAAATAAATAAATTATTTCCCGGAAATTTTCATCGGACTACCATAAGGAATTAGATTGAATTATTTCGAAATTTTAGGAATAACCGTTATAAGGTGATAGGTCTAGGAGCGTAAATGGAGGTCATCATAAAGGATAACACAAATAGTCTCTCCACGTAAATTGTTAAAATTTTTATTGCCAAAGCAGCTTAACGCTATGATTCATCGGCTCTTAACTTTACCATTAGACGACATTGCTTATACGAAGGAAGTTTGTACGATTAAAACTATTGCCATTAATAACGGCTTTAGCGATAGTTTGATTGACAGGATGATAGCCAAAAAGAACCGGAAATTAATACTGCAAGCTATGGGTGAGTCAGCGGAACGTCAACCTAGTGAAGGTTTATGGTGTTCCATTCCTTATCTTGGTCCGGTGTCTGACCGCCTAGCTAAAGTCCTGTCTAAGTACAAATATAACGTAGGCTTCAGCGTGAAAGATCCTATTGGCAAAGAGAATAGGAGTGGAGTTTACATCATTACGTGCGGTAACTGCGATGTGGAATATGTCGGGCAAACTGGCCGCAATTTTAAGACACGAGCGAGGGAGCACCTACAGCGGTCTAGCAGTACATTTCACCAACACCTTACCGAGTATGACCACATTAACGCTCAACACAAGATCGGGTTCCTCCACTTCGCGGATAAAGGACGTAAGCTTGACTCGTTGGAAAACTTGGAGATCCTACGGAGTATTCGTAGAGCCGGTGACAAAAATATTAACGAGAGAAGGGAGTCTTCGTCACTGATAAGGACTCTGGCCTCCCTACCCTCTCGCGTCAGTCTTATGTCGATCTCCGACATGAAATAGACTCACCACTCACCTTATTCATTTTATTATGTAACCTTTTTTTTCTTCTTCTTTCTTTGTCCACAATAGGTGAGCTATAGCTTGAGCTTTATATTTATTTTTTTATTTTAATTTTTAATTTATTTATTTATTTTTTTTTATTTATTTAATTTTTTTTTTTTTTTTTTTTTTTTTAATTACTTGACTGTTAATTTTAGCTTTATTCGATTGAGTATTCATTTGACTTTTTCTTGTTATTCTTTTGCCTTCTTGGTTATGTTAAGCTTTAAAAGTTTTTTAATATTAGTTGCCTACCTGTGTTTTTATGTTTGTTAGTTTTAATTATCATGTAGTTTGTGCTTAGCTCGATATTTTTTGGTTTGTTCTTAGGCACTGATGATGGCCTTTTGAAGGCTGAAGCTGCTTTGGCAATAAAAATTTTAACAATTTACGTGGAGAGACTATTTGTGTTATCCGTTATAAGGTGGTTGGGGGTTAGTACATTTTGTCTTATAAATACAATAAAAAATAAAATGTTTATACATAAGATATTTTTAATCTACTAATTAGGAGCTTTCATTTGAAACCTCTTAAAATTTTTGAAACAATTTTTCCCATAAAATGAATTAACCCCCATTTAAAATTTTAACAGCTGATAATTTTGAGTTCAATATATTTATTCTGGGTGCGCGTCAAAAAGATCTTTAAAACTGCCTAGTTTTTATGTTTTTATCTCTTTTGATTCAAAAGTTATTAGAACTGTAGAGTGACAGACAGACAAACACAGGAAATAAACTATAAGGATTCCTTTTTTTGGTTTTTCCATCAAATACCTAAAAAAGAGATACAAACTTTTATTGGAATTTAACACAGAGTTAAATATCATTATACTGTGCTACACTTTGAAAATTATTTTGATGAGATTGACAACTAAAGGCCCCCATACATGATCAAATATTTTGCGCAAACATGATATTTGTGCAAACCTGATGTCGGGCAAATTTAGGCCATACACGTGTCAAACATCATGTTTGCGCTAACATCAAACAGCCCCATACACGGTCAAAATGTTTGCGCAAACATTTTGACCGTGTATGTGGGCCTTAATGAAAGTTTTATTATATTCTATTTTATTTAGATGCAAATTGATTTCATTCAAGAGATGAGAACTTGGATAAATAAATAGATTAAAGGAAATATATGGGAATCCAAAAAAGTTTACCTACTTTTGAATCACGCACTCTTTCAAGAAGTTTTTCCTTAAACTATTATTATATATATATATATATATATATATATACAATTTGCGAGAGACACCAAGGGATGTGCCACGCAAGCGTGACACATAGGAACTGTTCCAACATCAGACATAACGTCATTAAGATGTTGGCTCGGCATTATGCCATGTCCTGCATCCCTTGGTGTCTCTCGCAAATTGTGTAGCCTATTGCAGTGTGCAAAAACACGGTATTGCTCTGCTGATATATATATATATATATATATATATATTTTTTTTTTTTTTTTTTTTTTTTTTTTTTTTTTGTACAAATTTCCGCTGGTAATATTATAATAGTTAACTGAATATAAAGATTATTATTTGGCCAATTACATACACTAATAAATATAATTTTTTTCAAGTAATGTACCGGAAATCCGATAACATATTTTAAAAATTGTCTTCTAAGAAAATAGGTTGGGAGGTGAAAAAAGGGATTTGGGTGCAGAAGCCGAAGATATGGCTGGAAGGCATTAAGGCCAGTTAATCGGGGTGCACAGCGTACAGGGTGTAGATCGTAACGTACATACCTAACACCGATGGTTCATTTCCTACCTACCGATATGCCTCGAGCTACGGCTACCAGGTTCCAACCTTACACCGCCTCTTACCCACACAAATAAAAACTACATTCCACAAATTATAAAAACAGTTAATATTGGTATTTCACTGACAACTCTTTAAACTTATTAACTGGAAGCTTAGTCCATTTTAATAAAAGAGGGGAAAACGAAAAAGGTAGAATTTTTATTCGTAATATTTCGTATTATTAAATTATGTTTTCAATCTTGGTTGCAAGGAAGGAGGAAAGGCTTCCTGATGTCTAAGGATAGCAACATCTACAAGGCTCCGGGTACAATTTAGATTAATCGATGCATGTTGTACATTTGCGCAATATCCAAAAAAGTTAAAAAGAAAAAAATCGGTCCGAGACAACTCAGATAAACTTTCTCATATACGAGTTCATAATTACTGATCCCAGTGTTTTTCATTTATTATCTTTCGTACTAAAATTTTATTATTATTTAACATTTTATAAAAATGTATCATAAAAATAACTTCTCCTCGGCGGGGAATCGCCAGGATGAGTGAAGATCGTCTGTTTTGTGTTTACTACAAAGATTTGGTCATTGATAATTTATTGATTGATTTACCAAAGGAAAAAAAGTGGCTTGAATTTGTAATTTAAACAAATTACAAATTTAAATTTTTTATGAAATATTGCAATATAATATCTTTTATTTTAACTAAATAGTGTAATTATTTCCTGAACGTAAAATTAATTATCAATAATAATTAAACTATACTAGTGTTTTAAATATATATTAGTCAATCGTGGTTTGAACTGGTGCCTTGGTTGACCATGGACGCAATGTAATTTTCACTTTGTTGATTGCTATTTTTATTTGATAACAAGTCAGCTACAGCTAAAGGCAGTATATAATCAAGTGTCTAGGATTTGAAAATGTCAAACTGATGTTTTCTCAGTAATTCACTATTAAATATTCAGCACAAACGTTAGGAGTTAAAATTATGTAAAAAATATCTTAAAACAAAGCCTGAAATTCGTTCGTCAGCATTCAAAAATTAAAAATATTCGCAGGGGGAGGGCCCCTAAGGTTGGGAGCATTCCATACCCCAAACTCCTTGTGTGCCCCCCCCCCCCCCCCCCCCCCCCCCCCCCTGAAAGTCAACTCTAGAATCACCCTTGATATTGGGGTAGCTGTCCTACTAAAAAGTGTTAAACGTCTTATATACGTCTGTTTAGTTTACACATGTAATGTGAGAGAATCGATTTTAGTGAATCACATACTTGTGAATCGATGTCGATTACACCTTGAGTAAAAAGTAAATGTCTGTTGGATTATTAAAGGCTGAGAAAAATCTCTAGACCTTTCTTCGTTAATGATTCTCAAGTTTTAACATAAAAATACCGTTCAAGAAAAGGGTACTAAGCTACGAGTAGTATTCAAAATATAATAATGTTTGATACGAACAATTATTTAAGGCTAGCTAATTTTAGGGAACTACTGTTTCACCCGTGGCCGTGGAGTAACTGTGGGCCCGCACGGGCCCGCATTGCGGGTGGGCTCCCGGTGCTAGGGGGGGGGGGGCCCAATTGCAATGTACCAATGTCGATGGGGGCCCCCTTTAGAGCATAATAAAATCGAACTTCTGTGGAATCATTCTTCTCATTGTCAAGGGGGCCCCATTCAGTTTGAACGCAAATCACTTTTTACTTTTCCTCACTACTAATAGAAGGAAAAGTATTGTTTTCACCAAAAAATTTTTTTTCGAGATTTCGACGGAATTATCCGTTTTAGGTGTTTTTAAGTCCTCCTGAGTGGTTTTCAGTATGACGTATGTATGTGTGTAATCATCGTAGCGCCCAAGGTATTTAACCTAGAGAGTTGAAACTTCAGAACAGAAAAATCAGTCCTAACCTGTAGTTGTGCCGCCCGGAAAATCAAATTTTTCCGCCATCTTGAACCCAGTTTGCTGAGTCAGCAAAAATTAAAGAAAATCGTAATAAATCGAAAATGGACCTAATCGAGTTGAAATTTGGCTCGAATGTACCTCTCTGTATGAAAAACAAGCCCACTAAATTTCATTTTGATTTTGGCCGCCATTTTAAAGTTATAAATTTTTAAACTTTAAACTGAAAGTAGAAATAGGTTTTTTTGACATCGTTGGAACCGGAAAAAATTAAGGAACATTATATAAAAAAAAACCGATGAAATTCTATTAATTAGTTTAAAAGTTATAAGTGAATATAATTATTTATTAGTGCGATAATTTTGATGACGTCAAAGTTTGGTTACATCTGTTTACAAAGTTCCGAGGTACCCCGTACCCGATTTTTTTTTTTTTTTTTTTTATTTTGCTCATCAATTTTCTATTCTTTGGTGAGGGGCCCCCAAAACGTTCTTACGGGGGGCCCTCAATGCCCTAGCTACGCCACTGTGTTTCACACTTGTTGAAACCTGTAGGTGTGGTTTTTCGTTATTCCTCAAAACTTTCTCATCTCTTTTACAATCTTAGTTGCCAAGAAGTCTTTACACAAGCTCGTAAAATTTTAAATTCTTAACTGGATTATAACTATAACCCATTAAAAACCAATACACCTGATAGACTTCTATCCGAAGTATTCACGAATATATTAAACATGTTACATGTTAGTTTTACTATTACAGTTCTGTGCTTAATAAACAATGCTGTAACCTTTAACAGATGTGAAAACCTGAAAATATCTTCGAAACGACTTTTTACGACAGCTTTGTCTACGTGCCTTTCCTTGATGCCGACACGTCGTTTTAATCCGCGACCCACGGTTTTACAGTGGTAAAAGAATACATTTATAGACGCTATTATAATAAGACTCAAGTTTTATTGGATATTTTAAAACGATTTCTTCTCCTTAATATTTCTTTTTATCTTCTTTGAGACATTGAAGTATCGAAGATGGACGTTTTATTAATTGAGAGATTGTTTGGTTAATAGAATTATATTTAAAGGAGAAACCTGTTTAGCATTCTTGCTACTTTGAGCACGAATTCGAATCTACTATGCAGGGATATCCAATATATCCATCCCTCCCAAAGCCCATGGCGCAAACCCCCAAAAACTACTTGAATCACTTGGAATATTTAAAAAAAAATCCCTCCACCCTCTGAAAAATACCCCAAAATTGGACCCCCCCCCCCCCCCCCCCCCAACTACTACTAGTACCCCTGCTACTATGTTTCCATGATGTTCCAATACGGATTGAGTTGAATACAGTTTTTGGATTCCAATTGTCCATGGAAACCTAGATTCAATTCGGATTGAATAAGATTTAGATACGATACACTAAATTCTGGGATCGTATCTGGATCGAGTTTCATGGAAACACCTGAACTATGAGCTAACACTGAAGCTATATGCCACACCAATTGGCAGTCTATTTTAGTTCCGTGTCTTTATGTCGGTCTGTCACTCAATTTTTGCGAACCAACATATCTTAAAAACGACTTGTCCGACTTTAATGAAATTTGGAGTGTAGGTCATAATTGGCCCATTGTTGGCCCCATATAAGTTTCAACCATTTCCGCTTATTTGTTTCTCTTCCACACCTGCACAAACATACTTCTATTTACACCTATATCTTTAAAAGGACTCATCTGATTTTTATGAAATTTTGATGGTTTGTCAAAAGTAGCTCGCAGATAGCCCCAGATTAATTTAAACCGTATGCGCTCTATAATATTGCTAAATTGATCATTTATGTAAAAACTCAAAACAATTTTGACCGTTTTAAATAATTTGGGGGGAAAAATTAAATTAATTTGACAGTTCTGGACTGTAAAAGCATAAAATCATTAACATATACGAAATAGGATGCGAGGAAGCTATGAGCCACACTAATTGGCAGCGTATTTTGTTTTTCTAAAAAAAAAAGATAAAATCATAACACGATATTTAAGTACTTTGGTGAGGAATATACACATGAAAATATAGAGGCTGTAAGAAAATCCCTAAAAACTCAGAATAATTGAATGAGAAACAAACACCCAAAATATATATAATGTTAAGTAGCGGCAAAATTACCGGAAATATACCTTCGAATTACTGCAATTAACACCCTTCAGGAAGAAACACCTGGCACTCCTAGCAGGTCGCATATCAAATGAAGAATTCTCATTAAACAAAACACTATTCCAAAATGGCGATATAAACAAAATGGCGACGGTTGTTAGTTATCTCCTTTTCTTGTGAAATTAAGGATAATCATTGTAATAAGGTTCCTTTGACTCCTCAGTCTTCTTACGATGCAGGTGATTGGACACTTAACGTGTATTTTTTTCCGACTTCATTTTAGATCTGAGATAGTGATACTAATTAAAAATTATAAAGGCAACAGAAAGAAGAATTTGTGAGACTTAAAGAGGCACTAAAAAAATAAGCGCTATTACACGAGCAAAAAGAACGGAACCACGATGAACCATGAGCTCATTGTAAGGACAGTAAGATCTATCAAGACGATTTTCACACGGCTGACAAACAGAAAATTATTAATAGTCCTGTGTACTTTGTCTTTGGGACTTGTCTGATGCACGATAAAGCACCACGCATGCGCCCGGCCGAGGTCCACACGTCCTTTGTTATCTTAATACTAAGATCGGGATCGGCAACTCACATAATGGAAGGGCAACCTTTCTACAAGCCCAGCCAACAGGAAGAATGACATAATATTATCCTGTGCCGGATAAAAATACACGCCAACAATGATCTGCCACGGCCTTAAACCTAAAACTCATCAGTTAAAATATCTTAAGCCCATTAACGACGATAACAGGTTAGTCCGAAGCAGACGATAAATAACTTGAACAGATAAAGATATCCATGAATCAACCAGTGAACATGCCCACATGGCAACATGCTCAGCCTTATTTATTAAACATGATAAATTAACAAATTTAATGACTTCAGTTAAATGCTAACAAAGTAATATTATTTAAAACGTAAATACATATTTATACACCGTTGATTATATTGAAACAACCCCCAAAGAATTGAGTTTGGAATTGTTTTAAAATTACTTTTTTAAAAATTAAAAAATTTCATTGAACTCTGGGGTTGCACCAAACCTTCCAATTCCTATCACATCCAATCCCTCCAATCCAAGATCCTAAGAAAAATAGCTGACGCCCCCTTCTATGTTTCTAATTTCGTCCTTTATAATGACCTCAAAGTACCCTTTGTCCGTGAACTAGCCATTTCCAGATATAAATCCTTCCATGACTCCCTTTCCGACCATTCTAATCCACTAGTCCACAGTCTGTTTTCCCGCAGCATTCCTGACAATCCTCCCAGACGCCTGAAGAGGCAGTGGCCACGTGGCCTCTTAGACAACTAAACTATGTTTATTTTAATTTCAATTTCATGATTTTATTTATGTTTAATATTTCACACACATAAATCTGTCACAAATCAGTAAGTGTTATCACTGGATAGTTCCTTATATCATGTTTTTTTCCAAGTTACTAATTCTCACATCTGTATTGCTTATAACAATAATGTAAATCAAATTATAATTATTATTAACTACGGGAAACAGACAGTGAAAAATGTTCTTTCATGTCTAAAACGGATTTCTCTCTTGGAATTTTTGAAATTGGAGACCTAAAACATTTTCGTTCTTAGAAACGATCATATAGCTTCCGTTAATTTCGGTAAAATCGGCAGCAAAATATACTTATATTGTTCATAAATTACATCAAGATGTCTTGTAGCATCCTGTAGGCATGGGAGCAGGAAAAATGGGCTATCGATACATGAGTAGTTATCAACATTTACAATAAAGGTTCACTCATCATCACCTCTTGACTTACTATTTGTTGTAATCTGATTATTCGCCTCTCAAAGTCATTTCAGAATCCACTAACGATCCAAAAACCGAACTTATTAATGTAGGTTTCAAGAAAAAATGTATTTTATAATAAAAGTTTATAACAATCATATCAGCCAGAACCAAGATCCAAAAAATATCAAGCTTTATGATCTCTAATACTGGAAGCAACAACGTATCGACGAGCTAAGTATTTATAATCTACTTCTGGGTCGAAGGTTGTAAAAGAGAGTGGAGGGGTGTGGCCGTTCCTCTAGGGGTTTTTATTTGGCATAGTCAATAGTCAGGTCCAGTGGTACCTGCATTGTTGGCGGGTCTTCAGTGCCCTTTGATCCTTGTTCTACAGCTAGGGTAAACCATCTATATTCTACAATTTTTTTTCACATGCTTCTTGACTTCGATTGTTTGACAAACAATGCCCCGTTATCGGAGGGTATAATTAGTTGCCAAGCAATTTGTTAAGTTATATATTATTCGTTTGATCGTTGATCCGAAGACGAAGGGATAAAATTAAAAAACATTAATATTTTTTAATTTTTAATATAATTTCTGCTATATTTCTTCAATTACAATTCTTAGTTTGATTATACCTTAAGACTTATTTCGTCTACTTCAATGATTACTCTTAAATTTATAATATAGTAGCTGGAAACCCTTGCTTCGCTATGGAGTGTGTTATTCTTAATTTATGGGTTTATTACCATGAAGAAACTTTTACATTATTTTCCTAATCGAGAATATCTACTTAGATGCTCTCCTCTTATTTCTATAGCCCCTTCCCTTTGATAATATAATTTGCAAATATCCCATATTACTAATTAATTCCAACTACTGATGAAAAATTCTTAAATGTAAACTTTGGGGGGAAAGTAGTGGTATTTTCCTTATGTATCCCCCCCCCCCCCCGTGGGTTTTCACATCCCTGAGTTAAAATTGGAATTATCTTTGATTAATATATTATATGTTTACATCCAAAATAGGGGCCGTTTCTCAAGTATTAACTTCCTAACTTTAGAAGATCGGTCTGGGCTCAATTCCCCTTCTTTTCTTAATTTTTCCTATATTCCCCTTTAGAAATAAAATTTTGTACAATCCCTATTGGCAGTTATCAATATAATTTAGAAATTATTATACTACACCGGTATTACTATAAAAACAAAACCGGTGGAGATCTGCCTGTCCCGCCCTTTTTGGTGGACAATGTGATATATGCATGGTCCAGAGTACGAAATTAGTCAGTAAACCAAAAATCAAGTTGATGGTAGTTTGTCACTTAAAAGGTAACCTCTTTGATTTGGAGTAATATTTGACTACCTAACCTAACCTATTGCCAAGGTATGTCCCGAAGCCCAACTTAGCCACCCACATATTTTTAAAAGGCACCAAAACATTTACTTATACACAAAATTCTAGCTTGATGTTAGTCAGACACTTTTTTGCACGCTATCTCCTTCTCCTGGACTATCAAGTTATGGTCGGACACGTAAACGTTACTAAAAGACGACAGACAGGAGCCATATTTTGTTGAATGTAAGAAACTCGCTTCAGTTAGTACCTAAGCAAAGTTTATACGATAAATGTGTTATATAATGTTGTAAGACGTTTAACAGAAGTTAATACTAGCTTATGATAGGTTACTATTTATATCTTTAAGTTATTAGAAAAGTAAAAAAAGTACGTCAATTCAATGCTAAAAAATGTTACATGGTTTCACCAAGGATACAGTACAAGACATAACGAAACATTATTTGTTCGAACAATCTATAGCCTTTTGGATCTATATAATATTATATAGAGATTATTATATAGGTTGGAACGAGTTTGAAATGATTGAATAGGAGGTAGAATGTGGTTGCGGGGGTCTGTTAGTCGGGCAGGTCATAGAGAACGGGATGCTAGCTGGGCTATCTCAGGTCGTGGACACATCCTAAGGGTTTCACCTGCCCTAATGGTACCCATAGTCCCTCACAATAAACACCTACCGACCATTAGCCCTCGCTTCCATCTACTAACCAAAACTTCTTTCACACAGTCCCAACTCAGATTAATCAAGCCCACAAATAAAATACAACAAAAAAAAAAACAACAACTAATATAAGACCGACATAAAGAAAACGAAAAAATAAAAAAATTATTTCCTTTAATAAAATATATACGTCGACTTTCATTTTGGTGCAAATGGAAACATTTAGATACTTAGATAACTTATATTTATGACTCACCATCGAACAATCAAAAACCAAGGCGTATACACACAAAAAAACAACTATACTGTTAGTAATATTTTGGATCTACTCATAAGGAAAACATAATCTTAAGCCGTAATAAACTATATCAAATAATTAATGTTACTATACTAAGGTTCTAAGGTATTATATTATTCATGTCAAAGAATGAATAAAATTAATTTTTCCAAACAGATGTAACCCGGTAAACTTTACTTAACGCGGAAAAGGCGGGACGCGTTTTTTTTTTTTTTTTACTCCCTTGCCCTTTATTTCGTTATAACTTTGGATCTGCCTTAAACAGAAGAGCAGTTGCACTCAAAGTAGGGAGCAATAAAGTGGTTACCCAAACACAAAGCAGATGAGGTGACCAAAATAAGACCTTTAACATCATTCTGTGGACCACAACCTTCGGTTGTCTTGTCTAAAGGGCTGGCCAAATCCACTGATAAGAATTGGATTTAGAATGAGGTGCAACAGTATGAACAAAAATTAAAGGTAAATTAAAGCAGTTAAATTTTATACAAAGTACCGTCACAACACTAAAAACTATCGAGGAGTTTGGATACCTCTAAACAAAACCTCGAGGTTTTGCTCTTTTGTATAAAGCATCATTAAGTTGATTTAAGGGGGCCTGGATGGCTCGGAGGCTAGGGCGCTTGCCGTGCAATAACGCAAGTTAAGCAGCATCGAGCCGGGTCAGAAGGTGACACCAGCTCTGGGTTCGATTCCCGGACCAGGCTCCCCACTCAATGTCCACTCAGCATTGTTTAAACAAATGAGAAGCTCCTCGAAAGAGTGGCGCCACCAGGTTTCGGCCTGGAAACCATGATGATGACACTTTTAGTTGTATTACAACCAGGGCCGGCGCAAGGGATTTCGGCGCCCTAGGCAAAACTATTATAAGGCGCCCCCCCCCCCCCCCATCATTCTAAGCCAACGCTGATCAGTCGATTCAGCCACTCACTTTTAGGAAATATAAGAACAAAACAAATATCAGTGAAAATAGTTTCCAGCCCTATACTAATCTCTCTTCTGTCATACATGACCCTAGCTCAAAGGGGGGTCCGGGGGAAAACCCTCCTCCGGAAAATTTTAGAAAATTAGGTTCAAAATGGTGAGTTTTGCGCCTTTTTTAGAGCATATTCAGCTAAAAAAAAGCATAACCTAAAAGTTTGTTTAAAATTATATTTTCTGTAGAATTTTTGAAACATTTATTAACTAAATCGGTTTTTAGACTAAAATATTTTTTTTACCTTTAACGGTATACTATAATACTATGCTATTAATTATTTCTGATTCATGGGCGTAGCCAGGGGGGGGGCAGGGGGGGCCATGGCCCCCCCCTAGGCCGGCTCAACTCTCAAAAAAAAATACAATTATTATACATATACAGGTTAAAATAAAAAATAAATAAATAAAAAGTAAAAATAATGCTGTATAATAATAATAATAATAATATATGTATATTATTATTATTATTATTATACAAATTTATTTTATGGCTAGAGGGGGTCTTCAGATAAAAAAATGTAAATCTCGTTTTAGTTGTCAAGTTACTACAGCTGTGGCGTGGCTGCACTGGTTTGGTTAGCAAAAAAGATGCCTATGATAAGAAAAGAAGCTGGACAATAATTATGTTTTCCTTCTCTCAGCCAGTGGCGTACCCAGAGGGGGGGGGGCACAGGGGGCCCGGGCCTCCCCCAAAGCTAAAGACCTGAAATTTAAGCAATTGCAGTTTCACAGCAGATTTTAAAGTAATAGCGTTGTGATAGTAAAAAAAAAAAATATATATATAATAAGTAATTATATACCTAGTTTTGCCCGACATTGTTTTGTTATTTGGCGTTAAAAATACGTCCCCCCCCCCTCCAAAGCCAAAGACCTGAAATTTAAGTATGCAATTCTGCAGCACATGTTCAAGTAATAGTGTTGTGATAGTCAAAAAAAAAAAATAAATATAATAAGTAATTATATACCTAGTTTTGCCCGACATATTTTTTTTTGGGCGTTTAAAAAGACCCCAAAGCCATAGTCCTAAAATTTAAGTATGCAAATAAGTAAGTATTACTTTTTTTTTTTGTGCAAGCAAGTCAAAAAAATAAAAAAATAAGTAATTATAAACCTAGTTTTGCCCGACATATATATATATATTTTTTTTTTGGCGTTAAAAAAGAATATGAAGAAGAAGAATTGAAGTAAGTAGTCCTTAATCAGTTTAGGTTAAGGATCTAAAATAAGGATGGAGCACTAAGTTACATATATCTCCTGGGTAAAAATATGTCGTGTCTATAGTCTATAGAACTTCTACATAAAATCCACATACAATTACGACTGTGCATGGCATAGGCGGCTCTAGAGCAATATATTTGGGGGGGCTAACGCTACCGGGGGGTGTTGGGGGGGGGGGGGGGGGGTGTAATGCCCCTCAGGGAAGGGGGGGGGTCCGGGGGCCCTCCCCCGGAAATTTTTTAAAATTTAACACCAAAAATTACGATTTTAAGGTATTTTGGTGTCAAAAAATTCCTGTTTATTATACCTGTTATGTTAGAAAAAAGACTAATTTATAATGATAAATTAAAAATTTCTCCAAGAAGGAGAAGAATAATGGACATGGATTTCATTACTAAAGATATGTAAGCCTAAGCCACCATTTTAAAACTGTAGGTTACATACATAATCTTTAAGGCGGGTATACACTTGAGCATTCGCCCCGAATGAGCATGCGTTTCCGTTCGGCTCGCCCTATCCATATAGCAAAACAAGGCGAACGCTTGCTCATTCGGGGGCGAACACATGCTCATTCGGGGGCGAACACATGCTCATTCGGGGGCGAATGCATGCTCATTCGGGGCGATGCTCTAGTGTATCCCCGCCTTTAGATACAAACAACGAGCAGTATTTATGGCTTTCAAATGGAGGAATCAGATTTATTTAAAGTTAAATCAATCAAAAGTTAAAAGAAATAAAATTTTTAAAGTTTTAAACAGCAGACGTTATTAACTGCCACAGAGCATTTATTCAGGCCAACAAACTCATCCAAGCAATTAACCAAATAATAATTATTGTGCCATTTTGCCAAGTTTAAAGGTTTATAGGATTGGTAAATGTTTACTTTAGTACATTAGTAATTTTTCAATTATTCTTTTCTGATTTCAACCGACCGTATTTAAATAACCGTTTTCATTTGTACAAAATTGGTGAGGGTTTGCAATTATCTTGGGTGGAATTTCCAAATTTTTTTTTCTTTCCTATTTAAAACAACCTAGCACTCGAACCGCGTTTCCGCGGGGGAAAAACGTCTTTCTAAAAATCGTTTTAAAAAAGTAATAAAAATAAAAAAAGGAATAATTTATCAGAGTGATTTTGATTTCTATTGATTAGCTTTTAGAGAGCAAGAAATGTACAATAACAATTTGAGCAAACTAAGAAAATATATTTTTAACATTAATTATTCAAAATATAGCTTGAACTAACACAAAAATCTAAACCAAATGCAGTTTTCTTGGCTTCATTGTAAATATTCTGACAACATCTTCACTAGATATGGATATGGTTTCAGGAAAAATACAAATATCACGAAAATTACAATTATTAAACTAATGCGTAAAAGTTTACCGATCTGTAATACAACAAAAGTATGGCTCATATTATGTTTATGTAAATCTAGCCTTTCCTTTTACAATTCTTGTAATTTTTCTTAGCTGATAAAATTTTTTGAACACTCAAAATTTTTGGGGGGGCTTAGCCCCCCCAAGCCCATACCTTCGGCCGCCTATGGTGCATGGTCAGAACTTTTTATTGGGACGAATTTCTTCCCGACTATTATTATCCATTGTTTATTTTGAATGAAAGGTTACAATATAAAATTTTTAGATCAAGTTTTTAATTAAATATTTTCTTGTTTTAAGGGTTCTTATTTTAATCTACAGTTTTACTTTAATATATTAATTAAATTTAATTAAAATAGTTCGTAGCAGTCATTAGAATAGTTTTTAATTATTGAATAATTAATATTAATTAATTTGGAAACTGGTTCAATTGTAGAGTAAGATTTTAAAAATTGCAGATACCCGACCTTTCGCAAGGAAGACTATTTTTTGTATTTATTGACTGGACTGTTAGATACCCTACTATTTTTATTTGGTTAGGGTTTAGCATAAAACTCAGTATGAGTATGGTTCTGCATATTAGATTCTTAAAAAACGATTAATTACTATTTATTTAAAATTTAAAATTAGAGATGTAGTAGTTCAGACAATATCTCATTGGAAGCGCTAACGTCGCTTCAAATACTCTCTGTCCAATCTTAATGTGAACTATTTTACATTAAGAGTAGATTTATAAATTTAAACAGCAAGTTTTCCTTAAAAAAATCTATTTCAAATAAACAATTTTTTCCCCTATAATTAATAGTTCTATTGAGTTTTTTTTTTTTAATTAAAATAAATCCTTTTGAAAATATTAATAATGGAACTGTCAGACTCTTGGCATTTTTAAGGAAAACACTTTTTTGGTTTTACATACACCACACCACACACACACACACATATATATGTATATGTGTATATATACAGGGCTCGATTTGAGGCGGAACGGCGTTCCGGGAACTCTCTCTCTGATAAATAAAAAAAAATAATCGGCACTAAGATTTGCACTAAGAGTGTGGGTTTATGTCTAAAACTGTTAAAATTTCAAGATAAAAAGAACTTTTTATAAACTACGTTTTTAAATTTTCTATTGAATCGTATGTAATGTTGATATGTAATATAATTGTTATTGTTATATAATATATAATGTTACTGAAAAAAAAAAAAAAATAGTTCCGAATTTATTTACTTCACATAAATGACAACCATCTAGATAGCTGATCTTAAACCTATAAAAGGACAAATCTTTGTACAACTGGTCTCCCCAACACCAAATCTAAAGCGTGCCATCGATATATTTGAAATAATATAAATATAATCGATAAATAATATAATCAATATTTCTTGTTTTGCAGTCATTCAATGTTTATCTATCACAAATTTGAGACAGGTCAAAATGAAGATTACGTAAATATGGGACATGGCAAAACAAATAAAATAACTTGCGGATTTTTTCCGAACTAACTTTCCGTACAGCAAAATTTGCTGAAACCAATAAAATTCTGCTGAAAGATGGCTAAAAGTATTAAAATAATGCATTGTCATCGTGTTCTGAGCTATGCTAAAAGTTCCATATGTCTAGCTATTCGGGAAGTTAGTTAGAAATCGAAATAAAAACGTAGTAAAAATGCTGTTTTTGAACGTTTATTTTTCAAATTTTTCCCGGGGGAGGACCCCCCCGACCCCCTTCTATAGGGGGGGGGGGGGGGGGGGGGGGGGGAGAGGGTAGGTTGTAGTTTAGGCACCTATATATATATATATATATCCAAAAAAATTAGCCCCCCCCCTAAAGGCAACCCTGGCTACGCCCATGTTCTGATTCATTATGAAATACCTTCACAACGTCCTATACAGCAACTGAACTGCACACTCAACTGAGTATACAAACAAACAACCATTAAGGTATGCAAATAAACAAATACAAAATAGTTTAATGTTTGTATCCCACATAAACATGTAAGAGGGAATCCCAGTTTTAAATGTTAATACCAACTTGACTGTTGATCTATAAACAATATTCATTTATTTGCAAAATAATTATATTATTAGTTTTAAATGGGTATGAAAAATAATAAAACATAAGAAATGTTCAACCTTATTTTATTCAATTGATATTTTTTCGTAATTTTGTTGTATTTGGGGGGGGGGATTCCCCCTTCCACCCCATGGATCCGCCCCTAAGATCTCTCCTAATTTAAGTTATTCATCTATCTTTCTTTGTAAAAACATTGACTTCTTGGTGGGCAAGTATCGTGCGGCGCCCCTCAAGCCCTTGCGCCCTAGGCGGTCGCCTAGTTCGCCTATACGGTCGCGCCGGCTCTGATTACAACCAGGAGGGGAGTCATGGTTAACAACCATATCTTCACACGAGTGTGAAGATTTCGGTCCCTAACCCGGGTTTGTTCAATGGGCCCACCTAAGTGGCCTGCGTCTTCGGGTGTAAAAGCCCCCCGGAAAAAAAAAGTTGATTTAGAATGCAAGTATGATGTTTATTTTCAGTTAGACAGATGTGGTTAGTCTGTACGAGGTACATGGTTTCTCACAAGAACGATTGAATGGGTAGCTAGGGATGAATTATATTTAATTAATTAAATTTCATTGAAGGCTTGGAAAATTGCTGGTAAAAAGTGTAAAACACTGGTTTCTACAAGGATCACACTTTAATTCACTAATATAATAGTAACTGAATGAGCACTTCGTATCCCTCTAAGTAGAGATCAATGGAGTATAGAGTACCCAAGAACAAAACAGATGAGGTGACCAAAATAGGACCATTTACATCATTCTGTGGACCACAACCTTCGGTTACCTTGTCTAAAGGGCTGGCCAAATCCACTGATAAGAATTGGATTAGGAATGAGGTGACAAGGTATAAACAAAAATTAAAGCTTTTAGGCAGACCAAGATGCTACTGCTTTTGTCTTACCATTTGCTTAAGCTGGGATGCCCATGCCCATCCCCCTCAAGATCCATGGCGTAAACTCCCCTCAAAACTTCCTGTCACTTGGAATATTTAAAAAAATCCGTCCCCCAATCTCTGAAAAATACCCCTAAATTGTACCCCCCCCCCCCCCGAAAGTTCTTCCCCCCCCCAATCCCCCTGTGCGCACCCCTAGCTTAAGTTATACAGCTTAAGATCTCGACTGTGTTTTTCTCCCATGTGTGATATCGACCAATCATGAAAGAGGTGTAGTTCAATAACCAATCAACGTCCTCACACAAAAAAAATTGTATTTGAAACAATTGTCCGGTTTTGACTGTTCTAAAGCAGCCTTCTTCAGATAATTTAGAGGTTACTGCGACTAGGTACCTGCAAAACCTCGTAACCCCAAAAACAAAATGTTTCAGGAGAAGCAAAAAACTATGTTTAAAAAAAGTTTATTTTTATATTTTCTTTATAGTTATTTTGATTTTAATTCATTTTACTGAAACACTTAAACCTATCCCACAACTAGTTAAAGACCTACAATGCATGGGGGGGGGGGGGGGGAGTAACGAGGTTTTGAAACCTTGTCGTATACAAGGTTTTTTTTGTATAGGTATACTTTAGTAAAATTATGAATACGAATTACAATAATTTCTATAAAAATAATTGCTTAAGGCTTACTAGCTTCTGCACATAAGTAGATATTAATAATATCTATAAAAAAAAATCAATAAAAAAAAAAATCTCGATTTTGAGGGTTACGAGGTATTGCATTATGTAAAAAATGAACATAATGTTTCCTGTGTGAAATCTTTACTTTTGATTTGATTCTCAATAGGTCTCCGAGCCACAGGAAGCGAGATATTCGCAAAAAGTCGTGCAAACACAAACACTAAGCAAGCGCAAGCTATAGTAAGCTAGCTAGAGTTTTTGCTAAACCGTTCGTTGTACTTAAAAAATGAATCAGACATTTTTATGGGAAATTTATTATTCTTTCTTTTTGATCGTCGACATAATATGTCTCCGAGCTATAAGGAAGCGAGATATATCTGTAAAAATATGTAGGTTAAAAGTCGTGCGGCGACGGATACTAAATATTCATAGATATTCATCGCTCTTTATTCCGTAAACCGTCCATTGTACGTAAAAATTAATCAGACTTTTCTAGGGGAAATTTTGTTATCTTTAATTACTATTACCACCTTGATTGGTATCCGAGCCATAGGAAGCGAGATAATCGCAAAAAACCGAATTTATTGACCTTGGCCCTTGAATATCTAATAACGCGACCAAGATCTCGTTGCCGATTTTCAATATGTTTTACAGAACATCAAAATGAAGCGATATAAATAAATAAATAAATATGATGCTCCGATTATTTTGTAACAGAAAACCTAAAATTGCAGCACTAATAAGCATAAACAAAAATAAAAAAACATAAAAGAATTGATAAAGGAATTGATGGCCGAATCGATTTTTCTTCCTTTTATTTTCATCGATAAGTTCAGTATAATATACTTCATCACATTGAAAATCGGCATAACCTTCAAGAAGATTACCAACAAATATGTTAACCATGATGTTTGATTTTTATTTTGAATCATTTGAAAGTGCCTAACATACTTATTTAGTACTTACGTAATTGGATGTGTATCAGTCAAATTTAGTTGAAGCAATCGCCAAACCACATCGTGAACATTGTGGGTTTCTAAATATCATATACAATATATAATCGAGCGGTCCCGACTCCCGACGATGACGGCACAGACTTACTTCGGAATAATTTGGATTAGTTGTTATTGGTAGGGCAGCCACATTTATTCTAAAAAAAAAATAAGGTTTGTTTCGATTTGTTAGTCTTCAAATAGATACAATAATTTATCTAAATAGAGACCGACAATTTTATCGAAACTAAACATTATAATAATTAACATTAAATTTTAGATTTGTTACCAATATAAATAAAGGATTGTTTTGATATAATATAACTTATCTAAATATCTGTATTGAAAGCTGTCACATTTTGAGTATGACATGTAAATAAACAAACAATGCGCTTTCTTATCACACTGAGCCAAACCGTTGATTTCAAAGATTAATGTGATTATATCAACATTATTTTTATACTCCGGGGTATATAATGAGTAGTGTAAGGTGGTATAATTAGTAGTAGTTAAACAATAATAAATATTTATTATTGCTTAACACATCTTCAATGTTTGTTATATTATAATATAACACTGCACTGAGGGACTCCTTCCACTTACCTACAAAGAACCCCCCCCCCCCCCCTCTACCATATGGTACACCAAAACTATAATACCAAACAACGATTACTACCTGGATAACGAATTTTTTAAGACCCTATTTCAAACGGTCATTGCATGGTTTTCACCCAATAGTTTTTAAAGTTATAGATATGAAATTTAAAGTTGAAGCATGTAGTTTTCAGACCCCGCATCTCTATCTATTAGGCGGCTTTCACACTGCATGTGAGACCGAGAAGCAAATGCATGTATTAGCATGAAGCTATTCACACTAAAGGCCCCTACACACGATCTGACTTGGACGGGCGGTTGGGCCAATTTGGTCAGGTTGGGCGAGAAATCGGGTAGTATGTTGCCGAGTCTACGACCGACCAGATCAGGACCCGACTTGGTCGGGCTGACACTGTCAGATCATGTGTAGGGCCCTTAAACACGAGCGAGTCCGGGCCAAGTGAGACCGAGCCAACTCAGGCGTTTTTGTTAGCTAAACGTTTTAAGCGACCAAAAACGCTTGGCTAACAAAAACGCTCGAGTCAAATCGGTCTCACTCTGTCTTGCTCAGCCCGGTCTCACTTAGCGATTATAGTGAATAGACCCATACTAATACATGTATTTGTTTCTTAAGCGGAATCAGCCTCGCTCGGTCTCGCACCCAGTGTGAAAGCCGCCTTACAGATGCTGAGCTATAAGTGTTCAAAAAAGTGTGGTATTTTTTGGCCCACCCTGTATATTTGAAAGAAACACTAGTTATGACCACAGGGTCCACATTACAATCTCACATGAAAAAATTTCTGGCAAGAGCATAAGATTAGGGGATGGACCTAATATATACCTTCATTCATACATCAGAAAAAGGGAAGTCTTAAAATTAAAAATAAATATTCCTAGAAGAGATGAAATAGCTAAAATCCACAAGAAGCTATTTATTTATTAATTTATATAGAAAGTGAACATATTTATCTTTGATTAAAAAAAAATAATTATGCCAGGTATTGGCCATCATAAATTCCTGAAAAAAGATTTTTTAAAAAACCTGTGGAGGAGTTACATGAGAGAGGCCAAAAGGGTACCATACTTAATAATGCTTGATAATCAATTGGTTCTTTCCACATCTCTTACAAACATTAATGATTGCCGAGACGGTGTAAAGCTAGTAGTTTTTAAATTAATAGGTAATAAGTGGACTGGAGATCGTTTTATCTTATACCATTACTTTTTACTTTATTACCTGTTGCAATAAAAAATAAATTATTTTAATTACTTTTTAAAGGAGTAACATTCTTCCTATTAAACATCTACATCCTTCTTTAGTAATTGTCTCTATCAATATTATATTTTTAATGGAAGGGGAAAGCCAAGGCAAGAATATTCTAAGGGTAGTGACACACTTCGCCACCCGGGTAGCGCCACCTGGTTGATGCCACTTGCTCCCGCCACCCACTTATATGAGGGATGCAGTCAGCCCCTTATTTGATTTCCCCTATATTTGATTGAAGGAGTGGGGGCTGAGTGGCACCGTGTGACAGGCTCAATTGAAAACAATGGGTTGACCGGGTGGCGGCTAGACCGTCGGACGGTCAACCATGTAGTGCCACCCGGCAGGTGGCGCCACCTCGTGTGACAGGTTCCATCTATTCTCATTGACGACCAGGTAGTGCCACCCAGGTGGCGCTACCCGGGTTGCGAAGTGTGTCACCCCCCCTAAGGCTCAAATTTCTGTCTAGTGGATTGTACCATGGTTTCTCTTAGTGTAAAGGTAGAGGTACATGTTTCACTCAAATAGTCACATGCTCATAAAAAGTAGTGAGCAACCAAAAGGGGCTTTGTTTAGGCCAAAACTATGTTTTTAGCAAACATTCTCTAAAACACTGAAATATACAATACCATTAAATCGTAAAAATGATGAGATTAACATCCCTGTATTTATATAGTAATTCTCTCTCCTCCTTCTTTCTTTTAACCTAGACTCACACTTAGGTTCAGAATCACCAACTAGGTCTACCGAGAAGTAACTGGGTGTCCGGAAAGACCAACCTCAACAACTGATCGCATTCATAAACCTTCGATTGAATTAGTGGTCGACCAGAGCGGTTGCTATTGCTTCAACCAAGTCCCGAATTAAGATTAGTTAACCATAATATTACTTTCATTGCACGTACACCATTATTTTATATGACCCTGTTTTCTCCAATTCTTTGAAATAATATATAATTTACTTACCATCCATAAATCTTTCTATTGTCCCTGGTAATTTATAAATGTTGCTTTAAAGTACCGGTTAAACTGCAGTTATTCAGCCATCTAGAAGAAGAGGTTAGAAAGGCAGCCATAATTGTTAAATATGTAATTGTAAAAAAGGAGAGACTTATGCGATACACTTTAAGCTCATCTCCACCTACTTGACTAAAATAACACCTGAACTATAAATGAATCCTACCAGGTTTGGTGTTGTCTTGAGGTGTTCTAACTACAGTCCCATCTTGAAAACGCTTGTTCAAAGATAACAGCTGTACTCAGTATGCCTAGCAATTACTGACGGGTTAATTCACTATCAACTACATGTACCCGCTATACGTTCCACTACACCCCCCCTAAAGGTGTACAGACATTCTGACGTTACATGGGCCCACGTCATAATGCGTGTGATATACAAAAAGTAACACAGGGTTTTGTGAGTCTATGTTCACATTGTTCTGACGTGACATGGGAACGCGAGGTATGATGCTATCTGACGCCATATGCCTTATGACGCGTGGGAGGGATATCTAAAATTCCAGATATTTCTTCAGTCGTGGGAAGGCATCAGAAGAGTCAGGTGCTATATTTTACTGCTCTCTGTACATTTTTTACATACCGTTTTTTAGTGATTTTTTTTTTGAAGATGGGAGAAGACATGTTAATTGAATATGTTCGGGCGAATCCGGTGTTATACGACCCTACACACCGGGAATATAGAAATCAATATCACGAAAGGAGGCTCCTTCTATAAGCTGTGGCATTAAATTATAAAACTCCCAGAATTCTTCTCGCTCTGCATTGATTGGATGTATCTATTCTCTAGAAGAAGAAATGGCTGTAGTACACAGAACAGCCATTTCTTCTTCTTCTTCATCCAGCATGTCAAAAACATGGAGAACATTCATGGAAGAAGGCTCAAAACCAACTGAAGGGAGAAGCAACAAGTGCGAAGTGTGTTCTTTCATGTGTCTGACGTCAGAACAATGTGAACACCGCCTCATGTCTGACGTGGTCCCATGTTATCTGATGTGACGTGGGAACACGTCACATCAGAGTAATCTGTACTTAGCTTAAGTTTTTAATCTTACCAGGAGGTGGCACTTTAGCAAGAGATCTATACTGACTACAATATAGATTTATTTATTAATGTTATACTCGTATATATTGGATTGTGTTTATTCCTCAATTAATCTTATAGTCCAGGAGATAGCGTGCAAAAAAGTGTGTGTCTAACATCACGCTACAATTTTGTGTACAATTAATCTTTTAGCGCCTTATAAGAATATGTTGTTGTCTAAGTTCGTCTGCAGGACATAGCTTGACAATAGTCATTTGAAAAAAACAAACTGGTGGAGAGTGGTCATGTTCCGCCCAGAGGCCAATGTGATATTCATGATCCTGAGTATAAAATTACTTAGTAGACAAAAAAAAAAACAAGTGAATGATTTTAAAACTAATTTAAAAACTAACTTTACTAATTTTTTGTTAATAAACTTCCATTGTAACTACACGTTTTGCACTTTATTTCAACCCAATACCTTTAAAATTGACAGTTTGACAAGTATTTTAAAACCAACCGATCCATCTGCGCCACCCTGTATTATTCCAAATCATTGAGGTCACCAATTAAGTGACAAACTACTATCAACATATAAAATCAATTTGTTGTTACTTTCTCGCTTAATAGGTGACCACTTTGATTTGGAATAATTAACCTACCAAGTGACAAACTACCATCAACTTGATATTTTGTCTACTAACTAATTTTGTACTCAGGATCATGAAAATCACATTGTCCACCAAAATGGGTGAGACATGGCCGCTCTCCTTCAGTTTTTTTTTTTTGTTTTTTTTTCAAATGCCTATTGCCAAGCTATGTTCCGCAGACGAACTTAGCAGACCACATATTCTTAAAAGGTATTAAAAGATTAACATATACGAAAAATTCTATCTTGATATTAGTCAAACACTTTTTTGCACGTTATCTTCTGGACTATTATTACACACAATAATAATTTTGTAACTAAGGATTTTATTTTTAAATTTTGACAGAATATCCTGAGAGTGGCTTTCGGTCGAATCCTCAGTTTGGCCGCCACGGATGGTTGCCTGCCCCACCTTGGCACAGAGCAGGCCCTGACTGCATATAATAAAGAACTTAAAAATCCTGTTAGCAAATTTTCAAAGAAAATTACGCTATTGCAATGGCTTCAAAATATTTGTAATGTGAATTTTTGACATTTTTTTCCATGGAAATCCGTTTTAGACCATTCTGAATCAATAGAGGACAGAAGTGGGCTTGTAATGTTGGCAACTCTGTACGTCAACTGTGTTCGCTCTAGAATTCAAACAAACTTCTTATTTACGTTTCGCTTACAGGGTTCTTATTCAATTTAGTTCTATTTTTAATATTTGTATTTAATTTTTTAAATATTTTTTAAAGAAATTGAATACTAAATATTATATTATTGAGTCCTCCGATTTATCTATAGATATTTATAGGTAACAAAAATAAAAACAAAAGATACTAAAAAAATTAAAAATACACCATAAATAATTAAATAATCATAAGGACTTGACTAGAGCACATAGGTTTTCAACTTTGTTTGGATTCTGAAGAAGGTTGCTGTATTCGTTATGTTATCGGTTAAGGTTACTGTTCTTTTGTGGTCTATTTCTAAAATTTAACACTTTTTTTTATGTATGTATGTATATATGTATGTATATATGTGTCACTCCAGACGATATCTCCCCTTAGGATGCACTTAAAAATTTCAAACAAATTTTAAAATGTCAATAATATCAAAAGAAAGGATGAGTTCGTTGGCCAGAATTTTTGGAGTTTATTTAGGGGTCAAATTTTTACAATTTAGGGTCAAAAATTGCATATAAACGTGTTTTTTCCATTTTACCCCCCTTTTATATGAAAATATGATAAAAGTATATATAACAACAATTACTCTACTCTTAAAGAGCTTTCCAACGACATGCATCTTGAAGGGTAAATACTATTTTGACTTTTGTACCCCGTACCACAGTGTGCCAATTTTTTTTTTCACCCATGCAAATGCTAAACCAAAATTTTCCTATATTATCATAAGTCAATAATACGCACATTTCTTTGAAAATTCGTTCATTAAGTCATGGTGCATGACTGGACTTTTTTTTCACATCTTAATTAGATAAAACCGTTATAATGCTCTGGTAAAAAGATATTTTACGAATCTTTTATAAACACTTTATAACCAGATACAAAATTATTAATATAAACAGGGCAGAAACATTAAAAGGTATCACAACAAACCTCATTTTTTTTTATATGGAATAATTTTTATAAATAAATCTCATTAGATCACATAAAATAGATAAGCAAACATTAATATTCCATTTATTCTTTTTTTTTTATAATTTTTTTTTTGCCATCCAATAATGCTTGCTAGGTACACAACAGTGAAAATACAAAATACAACTTGAAAATGGACAGATTTTCATTTTTTTTGAAATTATTAAATTTGTTTCCAATAATACACAATCATTAAGTACAAAGCTCATTCCACTTAGCATAGTCTAAGTATTGTCAATGCAAAAGTATATATTTATATATTTAAACATATTTTTTTTGTTATATTTTATTTATTTTTTTTAATATTATTATTAATATTTACACTGGAATGATGTCCCTATAATTTTTATTTTAATTCCTTTTTTTTTCCTTCTGCCACTTTTTTTTAATAAGTATAATAATAAAATATTTATTAGACACTTATTAAACAATTAAATGAGTACAAAAAGAATGAAATATTATAAAGTAAACTTAAAAATTATTACACAGATAATTTTTAAATTTCTAGGGCGGAATGCACATAAATCAATTATACAAAGTCTAACAACCCATCTTATCCAATTTTTAAAAAATGCAAATAAGTAATTTATATAGATAATATAAAAAAGATAGACATAGTAAAAAAATAAGTCGATAAATAAACATTTTTATAAAAATGTTATATAAATCATTGACAGTGTAATAATGTTATATATTATCATGATTTTTCTTCCTTTGCTTTCAATATTTTATTAATAATTTGCTTAGGGACTGACATTATTTGCCCAAAAAATTACTTAACTTCGATATATGTGTTTATAAAAAATTAAATTTTCATAAATTATTAGATGTAAAATTAAATATATATACAGTGAAAATCGTTTAAGACGAAACTGAGGGGACCAACATATTTTTTCGTGTTAAAAGAATTTTGTGCTAAAGGTTCCATAGAAAAAAGAAAAAAAAAGTCACCACTACCTGCATAAATTTACATTCATATGCATACAATTTACATTCATACATTGTATATTTATTTTTTAATATATAACACAATAAACCAAATAAAAAATGTAATAAAAACTTTAATTTTTTGAAAAATAATCTGATATTTTTTTTTGCATTGTCTTTTTTAGCATCAAAATTGCATAAAAGGTAAAGTAGGTGTTATTCACAGAGACAAAGAGCCCCCCCTGTCACAGGAGGGGGTTGTTTAGAAAACATTATCATCTCGTCTCACCCCTTTGGTGTCAGTATTTCTAAGCCGAGATAAAAGATTCTCGTCTGGGTGTCTCATTTTTATTTCCGATCCCTCTTCATTATCAAGGAGTTAAAACGCCTCTTCCTTGCCCGCAGTTAGAGGAGGGATAAAAAAAAAAAAAAAAATAATAATAATAAGGTGTTAAATAAGGCTTAAATATGTTGGTTTTTTTTTTCGTTACGAGAAGCGAATTCTTTTCGTCTTAAGCGATTTTTATTTCGTGTTAAAAGAAGTAAAATGTATGAAAATACCTAGTATTTTTTCAGGACCGCAATATTTTTTCGTGTTAACCGATTTTTCATTTTAAGAGTTTTCGTCTTAAACGTATTTCACTGTATGTATATTTATATATATATATATTTTTTTTAAATCATGACTTATATTTAACAATAAATAAAAAGAGAAGAAGAATTACAACATTTATTTAAAATACACAACTTTGTTTTTAAGTTACAACGTACTTCATTTACGACTTAAAAATATCGAATACATATTTGTATATTAGTAAATAATTAACAATTTTGAATTCTTGACCAACATATATTTATTATACAACCAACATTCCTAAACTAAAACTTTTTTAAGTGCAAACCACCCGCAAAATTTTAGTTTTTAAGTACCTAATTATCTTTAAATAGGAACAGTTAATAACTAGAGGTGAGATAATTTGTTTTATAATGGTTGAGCATAATAAATAGTACACAATAATTTTATCATGAAACTATAAAAAAAAGAAAAATTTACCTTTTTTTTACAGAGGAGAGGGTTCTAGCAAGGTATGAGGTATTATATGAGGTTATCCAATGAATAATTTATTAATTATTAATTAATAAGAAATAAATATATTACGATTAGTATTTTATATTTTAATAACTTCCTCTCTTCGCTGGTTAAAGAGTACAAATTTATAGTTATTTAGGAATAATTATTTTCAAAAAAAAATTCTTAAACTGAAGAAAATAAAATTAATTTAATTAAATTAACCTATTAATATAATTAGTAATGATAATTATTGATTTAATATAATTAAAATTATAAAATAATATGTAATTGTTTTCAATCTAAACGTTAGCCAATTCAATTCCAAAATATTTAAAGAGTACACTACCTTCAATGAAGATTTTTTTTATTTAGAATATATTCAGGTTTTTAGTGTGTGGTTAGAGCTTATTTAGCATATCGCTTTAGATATTTCAGATTTGTGGTATGATGTTAAAGCCTAAAATAAGCCTGATGTATTATTTCAGGTTTATGGTATGATGTTAAAGCCTAAAATAAGCCTGATTTATTATTTTAGGTTTATGGTATGATGTTAAAGCCTAAAATAAGCCTGATTTATTATTTTAGGTATATGGTATGATGTTAAAGCCTAAAATAAGCCTGATTTATTATTTTAGGTTTATGGTATGATGTTAAAGCCTAAAATAAGCCTGATTTATTATTTTAGGTTTATGGTATGATGTTAAAGCCTAAAATAAGTTTGATTTATTATTTCAGGTTTATGGTATGATGTTAAAGCCTAAAATAAGCCTGATTTATTATTTTAGGTTTATGGTATGATGTTAAAGCCTAAAATAAGCCTGATTTATTATTTTAGGTTTATGGTATGATGTTAAAGCCTAAAATAAGCCTGATTTATTATTTTAGGTTTATGGTATGATGTTAAAGCCTAAAATAAGCCTGATTTATTATTTTAGGTTTATGGTATGATGTTAAAGCCTAAAATAAGCCTGATTTATTATTTTAGGTTTATGGTATGATGTTAAAGCCTAAAATAAGTTTGATTTATTATTTCAGGTTTATGGTATGATGTTAAAGCCTAAAATAAGCCTGATTTATTATTTTAGGTTTATGGTATGATGGTAAAGCCTAAAATAAGCCTGATTTATTATTTTAGGTTTATGGTATGATGTTAAAGCCTAAAATAAGCCTGATTTATTATTTTAGGTTTATGGTATGATGTTAAAGCCTAAAATAAGCCTGATTTATTATTTTAGGTTTATGGTATGATGTTAAAGCCTAAAATAAGCCTAATAAGATTTTTTGGCAAAATCAACTTAAATTAGGCTGACCATTCGTCTCATTATAACCAGGACTGGGCTCTATTATTTTAAGCTTTTAAAAGCGACAGTTGGTTCCGAAAAATGTCCTGTTTTTTGAAAAATGGGACATTTTCCAGAAGGTCTGGGTAAAATTAATAACTTATCCCATACTTAATGAGTTTGAGCCGTTTCCAATCTTAGTAAATTTGTTATTTATTAACAGTTTGCTTCTCCAATCAGTGGCGTAACTATGGGCCCACACGGGCCCCCAAATAAATGTCGAGGGGCCCCCAAATCAACGTCTAGGGGCCCCCAAATCATCGTCGAGGGGCCCCCAAATCAACGTCAAGGGGGCCCCCAGTTCTACAGTTCTAAACGCAGAATTTTTTTTTTGTTGCTCATCAATTTTATTTGAGGAGGGGCCCCCAAAAAGTTTTTGCGGGGGGTTTACCCCTATTTCACCACCTGTTTACTTCGGTTTTTTTTTTTTTTTTTTTTTTAAATTGTTCCTTTTTACATTACAAAAACGATTTTGATTGTAGCATATCAATAAATTTAATCTTATTTTCTTTAAATTAATTTCAATATTTTTTTCTTAATTTTAGCGAAAATGATGGAAGGTTATGGTGAGTTTAGGTATGGTTAGTACTTTTTGACCTAACATAACCATAAACTTACATCATTACCATTAATCAAACCTCTACTAAACAAACCAGAAGTCCCGCATAGACTTAAAAAATCACGTTATTTCCTTATTCATGCATTTCTGCATTCTTATCAAATTAGTTTATATTTGTTTAACAATAAAAAAAAAAGTAAGATAATTATAAGCTAGGCTAATTTCACATCTTATTACCAAATTATTTTTCAATTTTTAAGTTTTTGGTAGTTTTCATACTACGGAAAGTTAAATTTTAATTTAAATCAAATTATAATTATGTATTTTTCACTGTCTGTTTCCCGTAGTTAATAATAATTATAATTTGATTTAAATTCAAATTATTTTTTTAAATGAGAGTATTATCCTCAAATTTAGCAAGACAACCACTAAAAACATCCACACAAAATCTTGAACCTTTTTAAAAAGAATAAAATCATCTTTTTAAAAATACTTTTAATGAATCTGATCTTCATAAATTCAGTTAGAAGTCACAAAAGGCAAATATAACCATTAAATATCATTTTAAAAATACACTTTATCCAGAAATATGTAAATATAAATATGTATACATATTTTAAAAAGCATCAAAGCAAAGAATTAAAGAACCAATCTCCTCTAACATAAAATATTCTGTAAAAATAGATTTACCAAATTTCATTCTATGTAGAAAAATTAGGTTTATTTTGGTTTTCTTCATTATGATTTTTGCTTTATCAAAAGTTCCATGCAACTACGTTTAAATTTTTAACATTAAAATGTAAAATACAATAATTTAAAATGTTTTTTTGTTCTTTTTTTAAAAATTAAAATAAATTATATTCAAATAAAAATTATATTTTTTTTTATGTAAAATGTGCGCTTTTAAGAAATATATATAATATTCTTTTTGTTTGTACAGATTTAAAAAATAATGCTAATGGGAGGACTAGAATGACTAGAAATTATGAAATTGAACAATTTCATATTTTTTTTTTTTTTTTTGGTTTTAAAAAATATTATTTTTTTATATTGAAATTCAAATGAGTACTCTTTGTTATTTTATTGTCAATTGAACAAATAATTAAATTAAATAATTTAAAAATTAATTAATACAAATGAGGTTATTTAAAAATAAATAAATAAATACGTATTATATAATTTATATGTTAAAGAAACATTTTAAACAGCTTTGTTTTTCTATTCAAAACCAATATATTGATACCAACACATTTTTACAGCTGTTTGATTTTGATGATAAATATTGATCATCAAGATGATAAATATTGATCAAGATGATAAATATTGATCATCAAGAAGATAAATATTGATCATCAAGATGATAAAATTAATTTGATATGAAACTATTTTGTACTCTACTCTTTGTACAATTAGTATTAACTTTTGACACTCAGTTTGGCCAACCTATATGAGGAAAAAAATAAAGCCACTAGGCCTGTGGGAGGGGTGGAGCTAGTGACATTTTTATTTGCCTAGTTGGCTCAACCTTCTCCAATTCAAAATGCAGTGCTCTAATTGGCTCCCCTCCACATTTTTTTGATTTTACCACGCTGTCAAAAAGTTAATACTAATTGTAAAAAGAGTATAGTATAATGGGATTAACAATGAACTGACTTTTTATTCTCTTTAAGTTCTATTCAGTACAAGTAAGTTCTAGAAATTCTTGATCGGAACTTACTAAGTTATAAATATTTTTGAAATAACAAACTTATTTCGTTTAAATTAGTTATTATGATAATAAGAAACATGCAGATTATAATGAGACGAGGAACAAAATACCACGATGGGACAAACATTTAAATATAAGAGCCCTTAATTGAACATTTGTTTTTCTTAACAGGTGTACAAAAATGAAATTAAATATAAATAATACGTCATTACAATATTAAACTAAAATTTAAGTAATTAAAATTAATTATTACTGCATGTAAGTAAGTGAGGCAAGAGACTGACATAACAAATGGTATCCCTGCCGATGGTTCGAATCTAAGGGGGGTAAGAAATGTATACCGCTCGCAAATCTAGCCTGAAACCAAGGTTATTATTAATATCCCTGCCGATGGTTCGAATCTAAGGGAGGTAAGAAATGTATACCACTCGCAAATTCTAGCCTGAAACCAAGGTTATTATTAATATCCCTGCTGATGGTTTGATTCCCAGGGAGGTAAGAAAGTATACCTCTCGCAAACTCTAGCCAGAAACCAAGGTTATTATTAATATCCCTACCGATGGTTCGAATCCCAGGGAGGTAAGAAATGTATACCTCTCGCAAACTCTAACCTGAAACCAAGGTTATTATTATCCCTGCCGATGGAGCAAATCCCAGGGTGGTGAGAAATGTAAACCCCTAACAAACTCTAGCCTGAAACCAAGGTTATTATTAATATCCCTGCCGATGGTTCGAATCCCAGGGAGGAAAGAAATGTATACCGCTCGCAAACTCTCACCTGAAGTCAGGTCATTATTAATATCCCTGCCGATGCTTCGAAACTCCCAGGAAGGTAAGAAATGTATATCGCTCGCAAACTCTCGCCTGAAGCCAAGTCATTATTAATATCCCTGCCGATAGATCGAATCCCAGGAAGGTAAGAAATGTTTCCCACATGTACCCCCCCCCCCCGGGGTTTGCTACATGGATCCACCTACCTGTCTACATGGACTGTCTGCATGGACCCACCTACCTATCTAAGATCTATGACCCTGCCTCAGGGCTCAATTTGGGACCCCCCCCCCCCCTGTTAAAGAAAAAAATGAAAGCAGTGAGTGAGGTTCAAATGATGAAGACCCTTTTTCAGCAACTTGCTGGTGTACAGTATTGTTAGTGCTGAAGTACAGAACTAGACACACTACAGCAAGTGCTGTTTCATCAAGCAATCTTTATTTATTTATTTATTTTTAATTTTCTTTTTTGATCTTCTGATCTTGTTCAGATTTGATAAAATCTTATCATGACAAGATATAAAAAAATAATAAAATTTAACAATAGTAAAATAATTTTTAGACTAGATAAATGGTAAGTTCGTAACTAACAGTCCTCATCATGTATTACAAACAAATAAAAAAAATTAAAATACAATTTTTTAAATAATTGATTATTATGTTAAAATATAATATTAATAGCAATACTTCATCATTCCATTACATCTTTCTAACTTAATATAAAATCAATTGATAAAATAAATTCATATTGATTTTTTCTTCTAAAGTTAATTAAGAAATTATTATTGATTAGAAAAAAATATCCTAATAGTATTTAAATAAAATGGCTACATTCTGCTTTCATTATAATAATTAAAAATTCAGAACATTTTTTTTTTAGGATTGGTATTCAGTTAGCAAAGGTTGAGAATACAATATACAAATAAATTGTTTTTTTTTTTTTTTTTTTTTTTTTCAAAAAGATACTGCTTTACATAAAGTGTCTTTTGATCTGTATTAGTTTAAAAATAATTTCTCATTCGCACTGACTTTTTAGTCATTTCTCTATCTCTTGCTGTATGCAGTACTTAACCATTCTTTCATTCAATGTGACTAGATTTGTTCTTTGACTTAATTCCTTTAATATCTCAGAGGAAGTAGTTTTGCACTACTTACTACACGTGACGCTATTTTAGGCTGAATTCTTCAATTCTCCCAGGTATTACTTTAATCTTTTAGCTCTTTCTCCACATTTCTCCTCCATGTTGTTCTGGCTCTTCTGGGGCTTGCTGACTGATGATATTTTCGGTTCGTTTAAGGGTATTCCTGATCCAATTAAAAGTTTTCTTTTAATTCCCTATTGGATTGTGGCAGCATTTATTCCAATATTCTTCGATACCAATTTTCTCTAGTCAGGCCATGTTCATAATTCTTCTAAAGCAGTTGTTGGCAAAGCTTAATCTTTTTTATCTTTTTGTTATGTAATTAATTTTAGTTGACTTTTACGTTTAGCAAATGTATAGCAGCAACACAGATTTTAGGTTGTTCTCAAAGTATCTTGTTTTTTAACTCAATCTGAGTTGGTGAGCACTGCCATGCAGCTCTAAGCTGTGCAAAGGCTCCCTTTGCCTTTCCTATTCTCTATTGGATATCTTCGTCTATCTTTGAAATAGGACTCCTCTTCTTAAATCAAATTACAAAGATATTGAAATTCTTTAAATGATTCTTCCATTCAGTGATTACCAGTTCAGTTTATTCTCATTACTGTTGTTTTTTCTTCCCTCCTTCCATACTAAGTTCTAGTTTTTCTCCCAACTTCCGTGAATTTGACCTGGGACATTTGATTTGTCCATTAGTTAACTAGTATCAGAAAAAAGTTTCAGTATGGGAACACTTATCATTCAATTAGTTTTTTTTTGAAGGGGGAAATGCTGCATTGCACCTTCAGAGGACTTACGGTAGCCCCCTGGTGTGTGAGACTTTTACTCACTAAAAACCCCTCCCATTCAGGTCTTGAAGTCCACTCCGGAACCGCTTTCACATTACTTCAGAGTGGAGGACTCGTATTGAGCTCTGTAGGCTTTTCTTCTTTTTGTATTCCCTCCTGTACTAATTATTATTATAATTATTTTTTCCTTAGGAGACAATCTCCTCTTCAGACTTTTCTGTCTCAGAATTTCTTCAACGAAAGTCTCTACGTTTCTCCATCATTCCTGGCTGCTGAGCATATTTTTTATCACGTCCTCAGGAGTTAGCTGACCAATCTCTTCCTCCAGTCTCCTTCTCTCTGAAGCCCATCTTGTGCAAGCGAAGAAGGTGTGGTGTACATCAAAAATCGCCATAGGGGCATGCCGGGCTTTCTTTCTTACCCATCCTATGGAGGTAGGCTTGGAAATTTCCATGGCCAGATAGGAACTGTGTCAGGTAGTAGTTAATATCACCAAACCTACAACCTGTCCACTCTGCTAGGTTCCCTATCAACCTCTTAGTCCATCTTCCTCTGCTTTCTCTATTCCACCGTTCTTGCCATTTCCGCATGGTGAGGTTTCGCTCTGCTCGTCTGGCTTCTTCGAGTTCAGCTCTCCGTTCATGAATGCGTTTCCTCTCTGATGCCAAGAGGTCGATACGGATCACTCCTGCTATGACCATTACGGCTGATTCTGACACCGTGCGATATGAGCTTGCCACTCTGAGTGCTCCTCTTCTTTGTACGGAAGCCACCTTTTTCCTATATTTTTCTTTCCTTAGGGAGTCAGCCCATACGTCGCATCCGTATAAGAGGATAGAGTGTGTGACCCCCATTCATTCAATTAGTAATTATTATGAACTCTCACTTAATAAATTGTAAACACTCATTTAATTATAAAATATCATTGTGCACTCCCTTTCACTTAATTATTATAATTTAAATTCTTTTCTTTTATTTTTATCTATTTTTGTTACATCCACTGTGAGTATGTAAACACTTTCTTGTTCAAATTAATAATTTACTTTTATTGTATCAGTATCAGTACCTAAACACTTCGTTTAAAAAATATCAGTATATCGGTCATTCTATCAATCAGTATCAGTAAACACACAATACATTAACATATTGATTCATCCTTACTGAAAAACCCTATTTCAACTTTTTTTTTTAAACATACGTTTTTTCTTTCAAAATAAAATCACCTCCATATAATAAAACTTACAGTTCCTGTAAATAATTCACTTGAAATAGATTCATAACAGAAGGAAAAAATATTATACTCATATAATAAATTAAAAATAATAATAAATGGCAAGCGGATTCGATCATTCATTTTTACTTTGTTAAAAAATCAAGAAAACAGATATTTTTATTAGTATATTAAAATACATTTTTTATTCAAAAACTCGGTTTTCTTTCCTGCATTATTTATTTCCTTTCTTTCATTTTTTTTAAATTTATTATTTCGTTCTACATTCTAAAAATATTAATAATAATATATATTTATAAAATAATGATAGTAAAAATAATTTGATACCATAAGAAATTATTATATCATTATTATGTACACATTTATTAAAATAAAAATAAAAAAAACTACAAAGCTAACATTAAAAAAAAAGAACAACAGTTGTAACATATTTAAAAATATAATATTATATGTTTTTAAAAAATAACTAAACAATACATACATAAATAATAATGAATGCATAATAATATATACACTCCAATAAGTTTGGATTAATTTTTGTACATTAGGTAATAATAAAAAAAAATGGTTACAAAAGTAATAAAGAGATAAAAGCTAATTTATTTATTTATTTATTTTTTTTTTTAGCAAATATAGAGTTACAAAATAATTACGACCCATTTAAAAGTTCATTCTTTCTAAGTAATTTTCACTTTTTATTATTATAGTTCACAACTTTATCCTTCGTTAAGTACAAATTATAACCATCTTTAATAAAAAATATTGTTTTATATGGAAGATAAAATAGTTTTTTTTTTAGAAAATGGAATATTAAAACAAAAAATAATTTAATAATGTTTAAAAATTCAAATTTGAAAAAAAAGAGCAAAGCTGGATCAAATATAAGATTTATTACAAACTCAGTTAACCCATTGAGTAAATTTGGATCGACTGTGGTTCCATGCCACTGTGGTTCTATGCCACTGTGGTTCTATGCCACTGTGGTTCCATGCTACTGTGGTTCTATGCCATCCCTAGTGGTTCCAAGCACACCCTTCTGGCACTCCACCACTATTTTTCTCATGTCTCAGGCAGAACCCTCTTAAAAGGGTCCGTCAGGCCCGCTGGCATTTGTATCTGCAAAGGATCCCAACAATTTTTTTAAAATATGCATTTTTAAATCTTGTAATCTCATTTGGTATTATTTAAATCCGCCACACAGGTATGTTCCAAAATTGGAACATGGTTGAATGGGTTAAACCTTAAATGCTAATGGTAATCGGATGGCTAGTATTACTAAACCTTTGTCGATTCGACTAACATATGCAGAAAATACATTTTTTTGGGTTGAAACTACACTTTTATAAAGAGAAAACTATTAAGACCTCATTATTAAATCTTTTAGTAAGATATACAAATATTTTATGACAAATAACGTAGTAGGAACATCAGAAGAATCTGAAATTGAGAGGAACATCAGAAGAATCTGAAATTGAGTGAACATTAATGCACCAGGTCCCATGCCCCAGGCCAAAGGCCCTAGGCTCTTTGCTAAGTGCTCCAGGCCCCAGATTGGCGGCCACTTGTCTCTGGCCCAAGGCCAATTACCCTAGGCCCATTGCCCCTTACCCCTAGGCCTATTGCCCCTTACCCCAGGCCCCATTGTCCCAGGCTATAGGCTCATTCGACGACCAATTAATTCCCTACGTTTATTACTAAACGTTAGTCGAATCGACGAAGTAGCTTTGACAGGAATTTGCCAGAATCGAGTGTATGCTCAAAATTACTACTACCGCTACACTAGCAGGTGTGTTAAACCAGTGCAAGCACTGCAGAAGGATGGGGTACCCATCACCATCTCACACGAGCGTAAAAGGTTAAGGTTCAAACTGTGCTCATCGATTTGACTACCATTAGCATTCCAGGTTAAACAGAACTAGATTGTAAATGCTCCAGGTATTAGACTCTAGATCAGGGCTGGGTACGCATTATGTTAATGGGAGTAGCATGCCGGTTTTACATACATTATAAAAAGCCTCAACTTAGTTACATACGTGATTACATACGACTTGTATATGTCATTAATGGATTCAACTTGTCATGGATCCCGTGCTAGATGCTCAGATTTAAATAGCTTACTTAATGACCACACCATACCCGCTTAGGCGGTACAATGTACAGGCATGATGTGGGAAGTGGTTACAACCCTCCACCACGGGGCTAGTAAAATGGGCCCAAAAGGATGGCCTAATTGCTAGGTTCTAACAATTGGTTTATATTGCCCATCAGTACTTGTAATAGGACCTCACTACTACAAAAAAGAAAGAATCCATATTCCCTCAACAAATGTTCTCTAATAGAACATATTATTAATATTTACTATAATCAATCCACCTTGATGTATTCCCAAGAATACTAACAAATCTTAATATTTTAATTCAACTTGCTCGAAAAAAATTAATAAATTAAACAACAAATAAAATTAAAGTGGCATATTTATATTATTAATTAAAATTATATAATTTAATTAGAAATAAGCTTTTTTTTTTATAATACACCAAATACATATAGCTTGAACATGTTCATATCCTATTTTTTTTTTTTTAAATGTTTATAATTATTTTTATACATCAATATTTTCTGATAATAAATTTGTTTTAAGGGGGGAAAAAATAGATACATCAAAGTTTTAAATTTTTGTTATCAACCTTACATTGAGATATTGTTTAAAAAATGTTTTTTTTTATAAATTTATTTTTTTATATAATGAAAAATTCACAACACTTCTAAATGACAACCAAATGAATAGTTATAGGAATGATTATATTTTTCTTTTTTCCATTATGTATTTGAAATGTTCCATTATGTATTCATAGCTGCGCCAATCTGAACATTATAATTGTAATTAGGATTGCATATGTGAGGTGTTTTTCTTTGCAGATATTTTAACCCTTTAGAGGCACTTTAAGAAGATATTATTTATGACAATGATTTAAAAAAAACATATCTATTACAGCGGAGCTCTATACTACAAAATCTATAATATCACACTTTTTTATGACAAATACCTATATTGACCTCAGTTTTTATTCTGATTACAAATAAATCTTCTATAGTTGGTGTGCCTTACAATTTTCTGAAAAATAAGAAGTAATGTTAAACACTGTGTTTATTGTCCGTAAAAAGAATTTTTCTTCTTTTTTTTAATAATTTTGAATTTTCCTTTATTTACTTACTTCAAACTTTCACCTATTCAGATAAAACAGTTCAAGAATGAACATTCCATAATGAAAAATTTGTAAACAATAAAATGTAAATTCGTTAATTCTATATCTTGGCTAATTTTTATTTCCATTTGCAGTAAAAAAAAGCCAATACACGGCATACATTTCATAAATAGCTCTTTAATATTTTTTTTTTAGCATGTTTTTCTTTTTAAAAAAAAGTTTACACTTTTTTTAATCCCTTCTTTATCAGTCTATATTAATTATACAAAATTCCAAATATGCAGTATCAAAAATTATAACATTTATGCTCTTGTTTTTTTTTTTTTTTTAATTACTGGTGTTGTACATTATTTAATTTTAAAATGAAGTTAGTCTTCTGCAAAAAAAAATGACTAGATATTGGATATTTTGATCTGAATAAATAAAAAAATAATAATATAGTAGTAAACTTAAGGGTGCAACGGACATTCTATAATAATAATAATAATTTAAAAAATATTATAATCCCCAGGCCACCATAAGAAGTGAGTCGCTCATTGATAAAGTTTTCTTACCTTATGGAATCGCTTATTTATGCCGTGTCCACCGATGAATTGAGTATATGGCAACTGCGCGCAATTTCTTTTTTTTGACATGCCAAACATGCTGTTCTGCGGGAACATTGAAAAGAGATAGATAAAGTTTTGATTTTCACAGGATTGTTTAGTTAAATTATTTTTTTAAAAAAAACTATGGTACAGGTGGCCAACTATACGAGTGGGCCGTTCACTTTTCAACGTCCCCGCAGAGCGACACGTTTGGGGTGGTGGACACCCCAAACACTCGTATTGGTGGCCACGTGAACAATTTTTTTTTTAAAAAATAAATTAAACGATCCTGTGAAAATCAAAACTTTATCTATCTCTTTTCAATGTTCCCACAGAACGGCATGTTTGGCATGTCAAAAAAAAAGAAATGGCCCAGCGCCCAGTTGCCATATACCCAATTCATCACTGGACAAGGCATAAATAAGCGAATTCATAAGGTAATAAAACTTTATCAATCAGCGACTCACTTCTTATGGTGGCCTGGGGACTATTAATAAAAAAGCTGCTTTGGACATTCTCTATTTCAGTAATAATAAAAAATTAAGTTAAACTAATAAATGCAATAACAATTTTAATAAAATAAAAATTACATTAAATATCCGTTGCATCCTTAAATTATAAAATAATAATTATTAAACAAAATATTAATACACTTATAAAACAAAAAAACTTAATATCTAATCTAATGGCTCAAGGGCGAATGATAATATATTTTTAGCAATTTTTATTTTCTTCAACATTTTTTTATTTTTATAAATGGGGGGCTAAATTCACCTTGATTAAAATATATATATTTAATTATATACACTGATATTATATTTTTTTTTAATTTACCACAGAATACAGCCATATATGAATGACTACATGTATACCTCAATTTTTGTTTTTAATTATAGTAATAATAATTTTTATGAAACAAATATTTTGTAAAAAAAAAACCAATAAATTGTAGACAGCTTAGACATATATTATAAATTATAATTTTTATTTTATTTTAAAGATTTATTTTAAAAAAAAAGTTTTATTAACATTTACTTTTTTCCTGTTTTTTAAAAAATGCTAGGACAGTTTTTTTTTTGTTTGTTTTAATTTATGTTTCTTGAACTTAAAATTAGAAAACAACATAACAATTCTAGGATTTAAAGAGTTAGCAGATAAAAAAAGAAAAAGTTTGTTTCATTTGTGACCCTTAACTTTAAACTTTTGTGAAAATACAGAAAATTAAGCAACTTAAATTATTAATAATCAAAGTTAATAATTAATTATTCATTAAAAAATAAAAAAAAAATAAAAATGTTACAGAAATTAAAATTTGGAGTGGTTAAGCTCAGAGCTTCTTTTTTACATTCAATAAATAGTAACTCTTTTTTATGAGTTAAGTCCACATTATAAATGACAGTCAAATATTTGCTTCTACTTCTGGAATGGTGTAGAAATCATGAATTTGTGATGATGATTATAAATCATGAATTTGTGATGATGATTATAAATCATGAATTTGTGATGACGATTAGAAATCATGAATTTGTTATGATGATTAGAAATCATGAATTTGTAATGTTGATTATAAATCATGAATTTGTGATAATGATTAGAAATCATGAATTTGTGATGATGATTATAAATCATGAATTTGTGATGATGATTATAAATCGTGAATTTGTGATAATGATTAAAAATCATGAATTTGTGATGATGATTATAAATCATGAATTTGTGATGATGATCCAAAGCAACTTGATCAAAACATATTGACTTTTTAAAGTAAAACTATATATTTTTAATCCTCTTCTGGGTTGTGATTTTATAGGAATGTACCAAGTGTTATCACTAGGACAAGCACACTTAAAGACCACATTTTTTAAAAAAAATTTAAAGTGGGCAACAATGGATTATGCGGGGGCTAAAGTAAAACTCAACATACAGTTCATCAAGTGGACCAGGACTGCCCTTCTTTTTGGATCAGCAGAGACAAGAAACGAGGCCAGAGCTGATACCCTTGAAAACAAAGCTCCACGGCTCGGTCGAGGTCCTGCGCCATTACCACTACCCTCTACCTTAACATCTCCTAGCTTCCCCTTTGAAAAATGAAGGAGAAGAATACTCAGTAAGGTTTTTCTGGATCATTGATTTATAAACCAATGATAGATCAATCATGGATAAATTTAATAGAATTAAAAGTAAATTTATTATATTGTTCAAGTCAATACAACCTCCAACAAAAAAATAATATTTAAACATGCAAATTATCTCTTTAATAGTCAATTGAGTCTGCAGTTGCTTTTAGAAAACCCATAATGGTCAACATTTATGAAGATATGAGAGTAATTTATTAGAGTTTATAGATTTTTAGTAAAGCAGGAGAGAACAAGTGAAACCATGCACTTCCCATTATTTTTGTCACAATCTTTCATAGAAATCCTAGAATTTTACATTAAAGTCAAATACAGAAACCTGTGTACAATAGAATGTTTTGTTTTTTTTGCTCTCTTCTTATATCGAGGAAGAAGCTTTAACATCTGCAACACAGTCTTTTACAACCAAAATGGTGATTTAGGAACCTCAAAAATAGTCATGGTTTTTTAGCATCATGTTATTTGTAAGAATAAAAAAAAAAAAAAAAAAAAAATTGTTTACAAATAAACAAATAACAAACAATGTTCATTTTCAATCTGCTAACTCCGTGAACCATGAAACAAATTCATTTAACATATTATATTATATACAAATCATAAAGTACAAATAAAGCTCACTTTCCAATTTAGAGTAATCTTTGATGTTTTGTTTTTTGTATAAAGTGATACCTTGTTTCTTTTAGTATTTTTTCATTATTGTTTTTAAACATTTCTTTATTCTTTATTCTTCTCATTGTTTTGTCGCTTGATATCCCATACTTGTAGGGTCTCGCCCTGAGTTACTGAAAAACAAAAAAAGTAAACGTAAGTATTATAATAAAAAAAAAAAAAAAAAAAAAAAAAAAAAAAAAAGCAAATAAACTATAAGGCATATTTTGCTGCAAAGCTTAAGGCTAACTTAAGCTAACTAAATGCCTTAAGCAACCTTAAGGGTAGCACGTTTAAAAGAGCATATATTTCCACTGACAATAATAATTGGCCATATGATAAATACAAGGTGATACCAAAAAGTTCCCGAACTCATTTTTTTTAAAAAAACTGTATTAATTAAAACTTCAAATCAACAAAATATCTCCTTAAAAATAATCCCCACCTACAGTTATACACTTGTCCCATATTTTTTTCCACTGTTGGAAACACTTTTTGTAGTCATTTTTTCAATAGCGCTTAGGACCTCCTGCAATATAGTTTGAATCTCCTCAACAGTCTCAAATCTCTTACCTTTCAGCTTGGGTTTAATTTTTTAGGAAAACGAAAAAGTCACAAGGAGCGAGCTCTGGTGAGTAAGGGGGATGGGGAAGAACATTTGTTTGCGTGGATGTCAAAAATTTGCGGACAACCAGAGATGTGTGGGCCAGTGCATTGTCGTGGTGGAAATGCCAATTTTCGCTTGTCCAAAGTTCAGGGCATTTTCACCTCACATTATCCCTTAAACGCCTCAAAACGTCAACATAGAAGTTACCCGTTACTGTTGTACCCCCTTGGTACAAATTCGCGATGCACAACCCCCTTAAAGTTGGAAAAAACAATTAACATGGACGTCAATAATTCCATTTGAAGGACATCCAGAGCGCTCATCGTCTTCCACACTCGTCCTTCCATTCTTGAACCTCTTAAACCATTCAAAGGCTTGGGTTTTTCCCATGACTTCATAAAAAAAAACTAAAAACGGCCAAATGCTTCACTAAGCATTTGGTGATTTTCGGTCGCCGTTTTTCAGAGCTTGAAACAAAGTTTGGTGCAAATGTGTTGCTCTTTCAAATCGCTCATCTTGCTATCGCAGAACACAACAAACAGTATCACAGATATCACCACACTGATAAGACAAAAGAACGCAAAATGTTGTGATAACGAAAGGAAGGGTTTGGGAGATGTACTAGTGCTGAGATCTGGCGGACAATCAATGTACTACAGTAGTTTGAAGAGTTACATACAGAGTTCGGCAACTTTTGGGTAGCACCTCGTATATACAGTAAAATACTTTTAAAAAATTGGCAGTTACCAGTTTTATTTGTCCCTAATAAATGTCCTTATTGAACGAGCGTAGTGAGTTCTCTATTTGAGAAACATATTCTTAATGTTCTAATGAAAATTGGTGTAAAAATTAAACGATTTGAACAAAATTTGGACACACAGGCGCAGTTTTGTAACAACTGCATAGTTTTTTGGAAATTTCACACTCAATGTTTTCAAGATGGTGGCCAATATAAGTGGATAACTAAACAATACTATTTAGTCAGCATGATTGCTATACACCGTTTTGAAGGTCTTGAAGAGTAGGAAAAGTATGAGGGCCGTAACCTCTGATTGGCCACTGTGCGGAAAGTAGTGGGAGTAGTAGCGCCATTGTTGCACTGCGGCAGGTCAGTCGGCATCAAGCGGTGGTTGAGTGAAGGTAGAATGAACGCTAGTTTGGTTTTTATAGTATCTTGAAATGTGTGCTGCAATTGATTGCGCCAAATGCAAAGTAAGAGTTTTATGCTGAATTCCCGCACAGTGGCCGATCGGAGGTTACTTTCCAAATGGCCCTCGTGTGATTATTATTACAAAATTTCCATTCTTTTATTATTTTCCATTACTTATTCTTATTTATATTTTATAAACAAATAAGTAGCTCATTTCTCATGCAACAGTTTTTCTCAAATTTGCAGATCCTACATCATTTTTTACCGTTAAAAAAATTAAAAATATAAATCAAATAAATGTGGCATTTTAGCGGGCGTCAGCTGCACTATGAGGGCATGTTAGTTTTATTGTATTAAGATGATTACTTTATTCCTTTATGGTATGACGGATAGTGCATTTCGTTTTGGGCGAATGAAAATAAGTCCACCATTGTGAAACTGAAAATCTAGAAAAAGAAACAATATAATGATTTTAAATCTTTTATTAAAATATAATTACAATTATTTAATATTGGAATTCCTCAGCATATGCATGGAATATCATTAAAAAGCTATTTTGTATCATTCAAAGTAATTTTCTAAAAAGATCTGCCAAAAATTTAGTTATTTTAAACTTGGGTTGAAATTGCAGTCTTGCACTATCTAGTTTTTTCTATCTTATTTTTACTTAAGTTAAAGCAGTATAATAAATAAAGTAAATACATATAAGTGAAGATAAAAAAAGAATCAAATATAGATAAAAAAAGGAAGCAAATAGCTTGCTATAAGTATATAGAGCTTTATTGTCTCTTTAGTTATGATCTATTATGGCCAACATTAATCCATTGATTTGTTCTTTTCGTAATAGGTAATAAATGTTTAATAAAAATATAAAAACAATTACCAAAGCAGGTAAATAGAAGCAGCAACAAATATAATGAAGACGCAGCCGATTCCAATCATGGCAAACATCCACACGTTCAACTCATCGCCTGAAAATACAAGACCAAATTAATATAATTAGCGTTTTCTTCAAGTTAATCTTAAATGTTTTAGACCAGATACGTGGGAACCTAAGATAATTTGTTCGTTGTTAAATCTTGCCGGGCTACATTAAAAAGTTAGTTAAATCCCAAATATGTTGCATGTTGTAAATGATCTTGAGGTCTGAAGAATTGCCTAACAAAAGAAAGATTGATTAAAAAGAAGCTCCTCTGAACAGAGAATCACCCTCTAGCTGGTTGTAGGGTCATACAAACTTCAATATGATCTACTCTTAACTCAGGTATATTATACAGGGTGGGGCAAAACAAACAGTGCAGTTAGGAAGGGTGACTACATCCCTTGTGGTAGGGATAGGAACCTGGGAGGGGTCTCATTGTGTCCGCCCACTCACCCCATTTTCAGTTGTTACCATGGTTTGGACATCGAGGCTTCGCCGTCAGCACGTTTTTCGAAAACGGCCGTTCTTGCGCGCCTCATCTCTCTGAGCTGAGGAGTGACCCGGGGTGGCCCGAGAGATCACCGGATTTGAGCATTTGAGATTTTTTCCTCTGGAGCTACCTCAAGGAAAAGGTGTTCAAACATCGTCCTCACACTTTGGAAGAACTGAAGACCCGAATTAGAGAGGAAATCGCCGCGATTCCCGTCCCTATATGCCAGAAGGCGGCTGAAAGCTTCAGGAATCGCTTCCATCAGTGCATCACTGCTGGAGGACACCATCTTGCAGATGTGATCTTTAAAACTTGAGTAAACAAATGGGGTGTACTACTGAACCAAATAAAACAAACTTCATTTTTCTAAGTTGCGCCATTTTTTTTTAATAGCCCTTCAAAACTGCACTGATTGCTTCGCCCCACCCTGACCATTTACTAATAGATTGAACATAGAAAGTATAACTGCCTTCTAGGAATTCATGACTTAGATGCCAGCTAAGTTATCCCCTCAAGAAGTATCATTAAAATAACATAATAGTCCAGGAGATAGCGTGCAAAAAAGTGTCTGACTAACATCAAGCTAGAATTTGGAGTATAAGTTTATCTTTTGGTGCCTTTTGAGAATAAGTGGTCGGCTAAGTTCATCTGTGGGACTTAGCTTGGCAATAGGCATTTGAAAAAAACAAACCGGTGGAGAGCTGGCCATGCCCAGCCCATTTTGGTGGACAATGTGATTTTCATGATCCTGAGTACAAATTAGAGTAAAATTAGTTAGTAGACCAAAATTCAAGTTGATGGAAGTTTGTCACTTGATAGGTGACCACATTGATTTGGAGTATTATTTGGATAACTAACTTATTAGGTGACAAACTTCCATTAACTTGAATTTTGGTTTACTAACTAATTTTGAACTCAGGATAAAGAAAATCACATTGTACACCAAAATGGGTGGGACATGGCCGCCCTCCTCTGGTTTGTTTTTTTCAAATGCCAAGCTATGTCCCACAGATGAACTTAGCCTACCACTTATTCTTAAAAGACACCAAAAGATTAACTTATATACAAAATTCAAGCTTGATGTTAGTCAGACACTTTTTTGCACGCTATCTCCTAGACTATAAGCCATAAAGAAACATTACAACTAGGCATCAAACACATTGGAATAAGGCTCTACAACATTTCGTCAAATATCTACAACCACATTTTAACAATAATTGTTAAAATTTGTTAAAAGAGAGGTTGTATATCAAGATTAGTTGCAGAGACAAATTAATATAACTAGAACGGTTAGATTAATTTCAAAATTGAACCTTCAGTGTAAGTTGTGATTACAGGGATTGTAGCAGATTTTCCTCTAAATTAAGTGACTATTTTTTTTTTCAAAATAAGTGACTTTTAAGTGACCTGTTTTCCCCAAATAAGTGACTTAATTTTAAGTAAAAAAAATATATGTTAGTACTTTTTGTTGTTTACCACTGTTAAACAAATGTAATTATAAAAATTTTAGAACGGTTTTTTGTTAATTTGATTTTGTGTACCGTAACTGTACAAAAAAAAATAATAATAATAACAATCAGGAGAGAGTTCGGAATAAAATATTTAAAAAATCGACAACTCAGACAAACTTTCTGATATAATATACAAGTGATCATATTAACTTAGCCCAGTGTTTCCCATTTATTAGTTTTCGTATGTACATTTAATTATTACTGAACATTTCATCAAAATTTACCATACAAATAACTTTTCTCGGGCGGGGAATTGAACCCGGGCTCTCTCTGTCCGCGTTTTAAGCTATTTTCTCAGAAACTAGATTTTTCCCGGGAAAACGCCTTATACCGTAAGATTTTTATTTAAATAGACTATATTTTAGAATTTTTTATCACAACATAGAGAAGTACAAAAAATATATATTAATATATGGTAACCAATTAAATAAAAAGCTAATACTTGACAAAAAGAAGCTTGTTGTTATGGTAACATACATAATAAATGTACTAAACTATAATGGAAAAACATTTTACTTTCATCTAGCCTTTGAATATAGGCAAATAATCTTTAGTTTTGAAAATATATATAATGAACATATATAAAGAAATAAAATTTAACAATTTGGCTTATTTGAGATCAACTAGTATGATGAGCTTGCAAAGCCCTTTTGAAAAACAGTTAAAATATAAGTTTTGTATTTAAAAAACTACAAAAAATTCAAAATTTTATCCTTGTAAGCCCAGATAAGTGACTTTCAGTGACTTTTTTTTAAAAATAAGTGACAAAAAAGTGACTCTCGTCAAAATAAGTGACTTTCAGTGACTCACTACAAGCCCTGTGATTATCCTTAAGCAAGGAACAAATAATTAAAATCATGGTAATGTTTTGTTTGAAAGCTGTTTTTCATTTATTTGTAGAAGGATAAGCTTCATAAGTACAGTGATTTTCGATGTAATTACCATTATTATATGACAAATAATAAGAATATAATAATTTAAAAAAGATGAATACTTGGATAGTAAAGTTTGGCATGGACATCATCAGAGCAGGCAGTCTGTTGAAGAACTATGGCACCATCTTCACACATACACTGCCCATCTTGCCATGAGCATGCTGATGTTTTTGGCTTCTTTTTCCCATCACAACCACCTTAAAAAAAATATAAAAAAATTTTACCAGTTACAGTTTTAATACATCACTTCATATACCTAGGGATCTACTATGGAAGGCTTTTGAAAGACTGCCATGGAAGGAAATAAGGAAATCCCTCAGAAATAATAACGTAACGGATAATCTAATAAAGAGAAGCCAAAGCTTTAACAGAATGCGTAGAAATATAGTAAAAACAAGTTCAGAGTTTGTGTATTCTTCAATTTATCCCTTTGATTATAAATTCTTCTCTATTTTTTAGTGGTCTTTAGGGATTTAATCATTAAAAAAACAACTATTTTAGGTTTCTGTACAAAGTACAAAAAGAAACCTTATATAACGGCTCTGTCTGTCATTCTGTCTGTCCGTTGCTTGTTTCAATTCATAAACTACTATAGCTAGGAACATGAAATTCGCCACACAGGTGCATCTCAGCATTTGAGGCAACTGGATACATTTTGGATTTTTCACACTAAATATTTTCAAGATGGCGGCCAATATGGCGGACGATTAAAAAAATAGTTTTTATTCACCATGACATGTTATATATATATATCAATTTAAAGGTCTTGAAATGAAGAAAAATAATATGCAACTATTAAAATTTCACACGTAATATTTTCAAGATGGCGACCAATATGGCGGGCGACTAAAAAAAGTTCTTAGTAACTATGACATGTTATACATCAATTTAAAGGTCTTGAAGTGTAGAAAAAGAATATACAATTATTAAAATTTTACACTTAAAAGGTTCAAGATGGCGGTCAATATGGCGGGTGAATAAAAACAAGTTTTTAGTCACCATGTCATGTTATATATCAATTTAAAGGTCTTGAAGAGTAGAAAAAGAATATTACTAATAAAATTAGTATAATTATATTACACTTAATAATTTTAACTTCAATGTACAGAAACCGGCGATTATCGCCTCCACGTACTTACGTGAAGCGCGCCTTACTTGTTTTAATTATACTATTTTTTCATCGCTATATTTCGCTAAAGTTCAGAGTTGTTCCAAGGAATTTCTTAATAGGATATCCTGAGTCTTTTGTTATCAAGTTGGGACTTTAGCAGTATATAGTGGGATATTGGAGACTGAAAGGGGTAGAAATTGGAGTTCTTGCATATGCTGGTGATTTAATTATTATCGCACAGTCAGGAGAAACTCCAGTACAACTTAAACCTGCTAACTTTAGCTCTGTAAAGGAGGAAAATGAAGTTTAGCCTCAACAAACCCAAATTAACGATTGAATCAAGGCAAACCAAACAGCATTTAATTAGAGCCAAGGGAAAATATTGGAACAGGTTACAGAATTTACCTACTTAGGAGTTTCTATTAGTCAGGATGGAAAGTGCACTTAAGAATTTAATGCTTGCATTACAAAAGTAGGCAACTTATTTAATGAAATATACAAGAAGTTTTTAAGGAATTAAGAAGTTACAGAAAATACTAAACTAATTGCCTAAAACTCAATTTATAGCCCTAAAATATTGATGTGAATCAAGGGGGTAACTTCAAGAAAAGAGAATTGTATTTAAGGGACTGAGATACCTCAGGAAAGTTGCTGGTAAAACTAGGAGGGATCTAATTAGAAACAAAAATATCATCGAGTATTTCTCACACAGGATAAGAAATTATCAACTGAGGTGGTTTAGCCACACTCAAAGGATGGAAGAAGAGAGGTACCCCAAACAAGAAGCCCGATGTAAGGACGAAGGGTCTAGAGATGTGGCAAACTCTAAAAATTGAACAGCATTGAAGTCCTTTTGTAACGCTTTATCACACCAAGGTAGAAGAGGTCAGGATTAAATAAGTATAGTTATATTAAATGTGAAATTTAATGAACAAAAAATATTATGATCTGGTGGAGTCCACAGCTAGAGTCATCATAACAATCTATGTTACAAGACAGCCTATGTCACATTCCACCTTCATTAAATATTTTGCTTCAGAGCTTACCGAAGGTAACGGAAGCATTGTGTTCACTTTTGAGAACGAAAAAGTTTTATGTCTCCGATTTTAAAAATTCCAAGACAGAAGGGAACATTTTTGGTCTCGTGTCTGTCTGTCAGTCTGTGTGTCCGCGAATCATGAAACGTGCGACGATAACCTGAGTAAATGTCGTCCAATTTTGATGAAATTTGGTAGACATGTTCATTTTACTAATGCCCAGGACGAGTTCGTTGGACAACGTTATCAGTCCACGTGTTCACTCGCAATGCTCGTGTGAACTTCAAATTTAAAATTGGAATTTTAGGTCGGGGAAAAAATCAAACTTCATCTATTTAATGAGACAAACATTTTTTTGCAAATACAATTTTTTAGTAAAACCAACTAAAAACTATTAATAGTTTTTACATAGTAAACAATAAAGTACATGATAGGATGCGAGGAAGCTATGTGCCACACTAATTGGCAGTCTATTTTACCTTCAAACTCCTGCACACGACATGTGCTCACATCTCTTTTGAGGGATGTGATTTCAGTCAAGTGATAAGCTTATTAAAAACTCAAATTTTTTCATAAGTATACTCAAAGGTTTCATTTAAAAGTCTTCTGAAATCTGAGCCCCCTGAGAGCTTTCAGGGTGGGAGAAGCAAGAGGACACAGCCAAAGGGGTGTATTGATAAAGGGTCTAGACAGAGTTAGTGAAGAGCTCTGCTGGTAGTTCTTTAAACATACATTCAAAGGCAACTCTTGAAGATTACTATCGCATTTGGTGAAGGAGGTCAGCTTCAATAATATCTGGTAAGGTGTGAGTCGTAGTTGCAAAGTAATCCATGCTTTCGGGCAAGGTTTTAATTGTTGGGCCAGAGGTTTTATGAACACGTACAATTGATGCCTGGTGGACGAATTACCATAATTTTTGGTTTTTTCTACTTTATAGCTTACACTTTAATAAAAAAATAACAGATACCTATTACATGAAGTCCGTCAGAGCGCTGGCAGACAACCTTGCCATTAGAGGTAAGAGCCCAGTCGAAAGTATAACATGGTCCTAAGTCACACGGCCTAGTCTCCCACAAAGCTTCAGGACAGGGCTCCGCACCGGCTGACTGTGGCAGCCTGATAACAGCCCTGCTTCTAGTTTGATAACCTGCACACATAGTGTCTCCATCTAAACAATCTGAACCACACAACAACAACACAAGTAAAACATGTGTACTTTACAATAGTACACTACTATAGTCCTACTTATTGTAAAATAATACTTCGGAAGGTATGTAAAGATAAAAAAAAATGTGCTAGTAAAAAGTAAAAACATTTGTATTCTTTCCCACACTTACAAGACCCAAGAAAGTTTTTAAACAGGAAGCTAAATTGTTTGTTAATTATTAACTAACTAATGCATGAAACATATCAAAAAAGTGTAGGGCCATAAAAAAAAGAATTATCTGTATGAAAGTTTTTCAGATTACAGCAAATGTTTACAGAAAATTACTTAAGTTATTTTGTTAAAAGAGTAAAAAGATGAAGAGGACGATACTTTAGAGAATGGTAAAGTAGTAGAGATAAATTGATATCGAAAATTGGTAGAGAAAAATTACAGTTATTTATATAACATCAATTGGCTGTGCAAAAATTGATTAAATTTTCAAGTATTGTTTAAACAATTTTCTGTGTTGTTATCAATTAATTAGGTATTTTTTATGCTTGGGATATTTTTTTTTTTTCAAAACCCTAAATTATCCATTGAATGTGATTTAAGTATGATTAGGTATACATTCCCAGATGTTAACTCAATCATTTTTTAAATTTTAATTTCCACCCTTGACACTTTTCCTCTTGAGTTTTATCATATTTTAATTTTTTAGTAAATATAAAATCATTATCGATAAAATAATAAAAAATAATTTGTTTTAAGTATTTGTTATTAATAAAACTTAGTTTTCTAATTTTGTTAAATTTCAAAACCCCGAAAATTAGGAAAATTTAGACGTGGGGTAGTTTACTTTTACTTTAGAGCTGTGATAGAATATTTGTGAGAAGTTTTACTTAAATTGATTCAAAACCCATGATATTGTCGACAAGGATACAAAGTTAGTTTTGGATTTATGATGAAAATTGTGTTTAAAAATAGTTATTTACGTAACTAGGCAGCAAAATGGAATTTTACTGATGAGTGATTAAGTTAGCCTCTGAGCCGGAGGCTAGTACAGGCTGCTCTTTTCAATTAAATTCTACGCTACAACTAATAAAAATTCATCTTACCTGACGACTGTTTATCGCAGTCAGCATGACAGTGGGACCACTTAGACCAAGGACTGAGCTGGCAGTCAGAGTCACAAGGACTGTAGCACAGCTCCCACGTAGGAAGCCTGTGAGTAGCTCCACAATGCCAGCCCTCGACTGTCGTGTTATCACTGCCTCGAACACACGTTACATTACGAGTTCTCAATCCGTGACCACACGAGCCTCCCTTTAATAAACACAAACCCTTCACACAATTAAATACAACTAATATACGACAAGTATCAATCGGCTAAAAGTTGCTAATATAATACTATAACTAACTTTGAATAACAGGGAAGGGCACAGAAAAAGAAGAATGTACGTCAAAAATTAATAATAACACATTAGATATGCACATTAAACATTACAAATGTTTATGACTAACAGTAACTAACAGTACAAGGTAGGGGTAGACTAGGGCTGCCTGGGTACAAGGACTATGGAAGGAACAAGGTAAGGGATATGGAGTTAAGATCCAAGGCGGAACCCATTAAATGTATGGTTCAGGTAACCATTTTGTTTTTAAACTGCTTATAGCTAAACAATAATTCCTTATATTACTATAACTAAAATACCTTACAACTACTAGAGGTCGACCAAGAAGTCATGAACACGGGAGAAACTGAAAGCTTAACTTCGTTTAAAATCGGAACTTCCGAGTAGTGCCGAAGTCAGTACAGTCGGGTGCTAAGACAATAACCATTCCTAGTTTGTATGACATGCCCAGTTATGTCAAATCTCACGAATAACAACAGGAAGGTTTCCAATCTGTTAGGTTTCCTGCTTTGTTTGTTTTTATACAGCACGAACTATAGTCACAACTGTTCTAAATCCAAATCAATCTCAGAAATAAAGAGGAAGAAAAAAAAATAGATTAAGGAAAAATAATATCGATTTAGATTTAAAGAATATTATTATGAATAATCAATAAATAATAATATAAAGATATTATCGTATATTATTGTGATTACTTATCAGGTACAGTGTTATCAAAAATAAAATTATTAATAACAGAAGAACAACACTGTGTTTTTTGACCGTGGTCTATTATATCAAAAACTGACTGTACATGGCGACACTAGCGCACTCCTCTCATTTCCATGACTTCTTGGTCGACCTCTAGATATTATTTTAAAAACATATATTTATTGGTTTTACAAGAGCAGAGTTGTTAAGATTAGATTTTTCATTAAAACATGCTATATTTGTGTCTTGGATAGCTCTTTCAATTTCTAAGTTTTCTAAGGCCCAATTCACACACGAGTGGTCTAGGGCACTGGCGTGGCGATGGCGTGGCTCTGGCGTGGGACTGGCGAGGATTGGTCATGGTGGACCGCCTCTGCCACGCCATATCAGTGTACATTTGGCCATAAGTTAACATAGAGGTGGCACAAACCTGAGCCATGCCACTACCACGCCAGTGCCATACGCCAATCGTGTGTAAATTGGGCCTAAGAGGTCCAATTTCCTATTTTTTTTGGCATGAATGTAATTAATAAATTAATAATAATTAATAAAAGTTCATAATTATCAACATCAAATAATATGATCGGTTTCTAGAACATGGTTGGCAAAACAAGATACGTTAACATGTTTTTGATGTCTGTCATTCAATATTTTCAGCCAAGATTTATAGTGCTCTGCAATGCCTTTACTTATCTTCCTACTGGATTGTCCTTCATATACACCTTTGCAGGTCATGCATACTGAAGATGATATTATATGTCGAAATGTGTTTGTGAGTTTTAATAAAAAAAAAATGTGGTGACAATATTGTTGTGTTACTTTCTACCCACCTCTCTAGTCATAATTATGAAGTTGTACCACAAAATCTCAGTCAAAATAACTAATTATTTAATAATTTTCAGCAATAAATACAAAAACATTTTTATTTGTAGATTTAATAAAATTATATTGGCTTTGATTCTTAGAGTCAGGAACTGGCAGAAGAAGGTAAAAAGACAAGATGAATGGAGGCTTGTGACAAGACAACCCAAAAACCAACCCGGGCTGTACTGCTCCAGAAGTATTTTTTTTTTCCCCGGGGGGTTTTTACACCCGAAGACGCGGGCCACTCAGGTGGACCCATAGAACAAACCTGGGTTAGGGACCGAAATCTTCTCACACTCGTGTGAAGATATGGTCGTTAACCATGACTCCCCTTCTAGTTGTATTACAACCACGAGTGTCATCATCATGGTTTCCAGGCCGAAACTTGGTGGCCCCACTCTTTCGAGGAGCTTCTCATTTGTTTAAACAATGCTGGGTGGACATTGAGAGGGGGGCCTGGACAGAGCTGCGGTCACCTTCTGACCCGGCTCGAAGCTGCTTAACTTCCCTTATCACAAGGCAAGTGCTCTAGCCTCCGAGCCACCAGGCCCACGCTCCAGAAGTAAGTAAGTAAATATTTATATAATTCTAAGACTCGATATTTTCATGAATTAGGTTAAATTAAATTATAAATTATAATTTTTCCCCTGATTATTTTAACTTATGAAATAAACTGTGAGTTAATCAGAACCCTAGAGCTGAGGGTTCATAAATCCACCAAACAAAATAAAGAAACACGATAGACTAAAGGAAGGTACTATTATTTTAAGGTAGTATTTTTTTCTACTAACATGAAGTTGGCATGTTGACCAAAGAGAAGGCACCCAGCTGTAACATGGTGTGGCAGGGCATGGTTTCCATTGCAGCAGGTTGGGACATGGTCTTCCTGTAGGACTTGGGTTTGTAGCTATGATAGCATGTCTGCTCATACCTAAAAACAACATGCAGTTGTTGATAGATTATAAACAAGTACAGGCTGATTCGTGTTTCATGTAATAATGTTAAAATTTAGATAGAGCACCCTAAATGAAACAAAAAAGAACTACTACAACAGCAATAGGGACATAAAACAAAGGACACAAACATTGGAAATTATAGTCGCTAAAGAGCATATATTATGTACATAATACATAGTATAATAAGAACCTGTATAAATATGTAAATAGGGTGTATAAATATGTAAAGAGTGTAGAGAATTTAAAAACAAAATAATATACTACAAGGTCTGGGAAAATGGCCCACGTCAAAGTGCCAAATTACAAGGCTCTCAGGGACTGACGTGGGGGGGGAAGACTGAAATTTAAAATTGAATAAATTTAATTAAAATGGTAAATTACCTTTCTTCCACGTCACCTTGCTGATGACTAGCTTTAAGAGCAAAGAGAATCTCAGGATGGGTCGCCAAGTTTGAACTTGCGTTCGCCCCTGGACTTGGATCTGTCTTACCCACAGATGCAAGAAAATTTGTATTTAAATGTTAATTAAAATTTGTAATTAAGGTTGTATCGTCGCATTAATAAAAACAATTATTAAAATTGATTCGCTTTATTAAAATATACCTTTTAAAATTCCAGACTTAGCAATATCCTTAGAGCTCAAAGGGTCAAACACTGACTATGCTCAGGTATAAAATTTAAGATTTGAAAATATCTTTAATAATAGAAACTTTACGATATTATGACCAGTTACAGATTTGTATCGGAATTATATTTCCTACAAATTAAACTTATCTGTACTGAAGAGTAGAATCCTCGTTGATGATCTCGTAGTCGGTACCTCTCAAGGGAAGATGGCGCAGGCGATTCACTGATGCTTGTCGGTTAAATATTCCAACGTAGATATTTTTAAGACGGAACTGGCGTACACTGAATTTACTTGATATCAGACTTGATTAACTGTTTAATACTTTACTGGATATCCGGATTTCGAAGAAAAGCTAGTATCACGGATTCCACTGGTCGGAAAAACTACGGGTCCCGAATCTGGGTTACCCTTACTGCAACGAGTCTCGCCTCCGACTGACTTTTCCCTCGACAACCACCTGTTCCCTCTTATCTCCTGGTGACGTCACAACGTCTCGTAGCTTTAGGCTGAAGACAGAATTTGCTAAACTTATTTATTAAAGTCCGTGTCTTCTCTCGGTTGGTTCCAATCGTTGGATTAGGACTTCCGACGATTTAATTACCTCTTCTTCAAGTCCCAGGAGCTTTTATATACGAGTAATCTCATTTGAAAGATATTAGGCTGTGGCGCCGAGAGTATGCGGTCGAGGGGATCTGGGTTCCGAGACAACTCGAGGTTTCCAGGCTGCATCCCCGCCAAATTCAAATATGCAAATCTAACATTTTACTAAATAAAGGGTATCCCTATATGTGAGGATCCTCTTATCTGCCCCCTCCTGGAAAAATGAAAATTGGGGAATCAATTTTCATTGGTGCGCTTGAAGCTCTTGCAGAGTACAGTTGTAGTCCGCTCCTACCTTAAGTTCCCTATCTGTATAACAATAACATTTTATTCCTAATTCCGATTACTAAGTCCTACCATCTACATAACTACAACTTGAATACTATTTCTGGTCATAATAAATTTTTAAATTAAATCACATTACATTGTCACACAAATAAAATTTACAAGAAGGATAATTGCTGTGTCATCTACAGTTTTGCAAGTCATGGCAAGCATTTTCATTTTTACATTTTCTGATTTTTATCAGTTTGTTTTTCAATAAATTCAATATATATCATTTATGGTACACTTTAAGTTCCATAGTAAAGTAAAACCTTTTAAGTTCAATAAAATAAAATAAAATCCATATAGATTTTAGTCATACAAACTCATATAAAAAAAATAAAATTACATTTACAAGCATTGCATTATGAATATCTCACATTTTAAATTATATTAACATATTTTCCTTTTTATATTTGAAACATCCCTTGTTCATCCCTATAATAAGGTTTCATCATTGAACCATGGAATATCCCCCTGATTTTGTCAATTTTTACCGGATCGATTAATAAATAGGATCCCCTGTCAAAACATTTCTTTATTACATATGGTCCTTCATACTTAGGAAGAAACTTAGCTACAATTCTACGATTCTTGTGACTTACATTAAGTGCCTTTACCAGTACTAAGTCCCCGAGGTGAAACTTTTTTATTTTCTTGCCTCGATCATAAATTAAATTTTTATTATTTCTACAGGATCTAATCCTTTCTTTTACAAGTTTGTTAATTTCATTATTTTCTTTAATATTATCTCTAACATACCTTAATAATGGGTGGTGTTCCCATGGTCTAATTGGCTTAATGCCGAACTGAGCCTCTATAGGAGTCATCCCCGTGGTTATACATTCTGTGGCATTTAGACTAAACTCAACATCACCTAGATGGTGTGCCCATTTATAATGGTGTCCGTCCAGACATATTCTCAGTTTTTCTATAATGTCCCTAATGGATCTTTCTGCCCTATTTGACTGAGGATGACGGATTGGAACGAACCTGGGTTTTAAATTGATTTTCTCCCTACTTATTTTTCTTTCAATTTGTAATGAAAAACTTATAGGACTGACTTCCTTTTCTGATGAAATTGTCTCCATTGGGTGGGGATTACCTTGGCTATTTGCAATGTGAATAACTTCCCTATTAAAATCGGGTTCGGTTGCCAGGTTTATGCTACTATCATTACTGGGCTTGGGGAGGTTTACGTCAACGTTGTTATTATTCATATTTTGACATGATCTGTCGTTATCAGTTAGGTCACCCTTATCAGAATTATTATTATTAACATTAGGAGATTCATATGGCACATCGGGAACAGTATCGTCATTAATTTTCTTTTTCTTATCCATTAACTCGGTTAATTTAGTCATGAGAATTTTTTGATTTTCGATGTTTACATTTTGCCGTTCCTGATTGGATCTTATGACCTCTTGATTTGATTTTATTAATTCATTAAATTTACTTAACAATTCCTCCATATTTTTGGAGTCGTTTTAATCTTAATCGATACTTTGACAGGTTGAAAACGATAAATAAAATTTAAAATAATATAGTTACACAATAATTTACTTAATAATTGGGTCTGTGAGATCACTCTTTCATAGATACTTATACACAATATGATATAATCCGTACGTTTCGATCTGGTCTTAATATCTTCTTTATTCAACCACACAAAAAAAATGTTTAACAACCTTTCTTTGATCTTATCAACGATCGTATAGGGCGCCACTTGCATATATGGGTAGACGATGGATAGCGTAAATAGTTCGTTATGACGATTTGGAACGTACTAAATCGTAATGACCCACGTTGGGGAGCCAAATTACAAGGTAATTTGGGAAAATGCCCCACGTTGGGGAGCCAAATTACAAGGTCTGGGAAAATGGCCCACGTCAAAGTGCCAAATTACAAGGCTCTCAGGGACTGACGTGGGGGGGGGAAGACTGAAATTTAAAATTGAATAAATTTAATTAAAATGGTAAATTACCTTTCTTCCACGTCACCTTGCTGATGACTAGCTTTAAGAGCAAAGAGAATCTCAGGATGGGTCGCCAAGTTTGAACTTGCGTTCGCCCCTGGACTTGGATCTGTCTTACCCACAGATGCAAGAAAATTTGTATTTAAATGTTAATTAAAATTTGTAATTAAGGTTGTATCGTCGCATTAATAAAAACAATTATTAAAATTGATTCGCTTTATTAAAATATACCTTTTAAAATTCCAGACTTAGCAATATCCTTAGAGCTCAAAGGGTCAAACACTGACTATGCTCAGGTATAAAATTTAAGATTTGAAAATATCTTTAATAATAGAAACTTTACGATATTATGACCAGTTACAGATTTGTATCGGAATTATATTTCCTACAAATTAAACTTATCTGTACTGAAGAGTAGAATCCTCGTTGATGATCTCGTAGTCGGTACCTCTCAAGGGAAGATGGCGCAGGCGATTCACTGATGCTTGTCGGTTAAATATTCCAACGTAGATATTTTTAAGACGGAACTGGCGTACACTGAATTTACTTGATATCAGACTTGATTAACTGTTTAATACTTTACTGGATATCCGGATTTCGAAGAAAAGCTAGTATCACGGATTCCACTGGTCGGAAAAACTACGGGTCCCGAATCTGGGTTACCCTTACTGCAACGAGTCTCGCCTCCGACTGACTTTTCCCTCGACAACCACCTGTTCCCTCTTATCTCCTGGTGACGTCACAACGTCTCGTAGCTTTAGGCTGAAGACAGAATTTGCTAAACTTATTTATTAAAGTCCGTGTCTTCTCTCGGTTGGTTCCAATCGTTGGATTAGGACTTCCGACGATTTAATTACCTCTTCTTCAAGTCCCAGGAGCTTTTATATACGAGTAATCTCATTTGAAAGATATTAGGCTGTGGCGCCGAGAGTATGCGGTCGAGGGGATCTGGGTTCCGAGACAACTCGAGGTTTCCAGGCTGCATCCCCGCCAAATTCAAATATGCAAATCTAACATTTTACTAAATAAAGGGTATCCCTATATGTGAGGATCCTCTTAATACATAAGATTACTAAACAGGTAGCAAGTCCAAAGAAATAAGCCGCGTCAGATCAAGGATAATGTATACAGGATGTCTAGATTCGGGAAGCGAGACGTGCCCCTTTAATGTGTGACGTCACATAATGCCTTTACTACATCCCTACAAAGCAACTCCCTATACCCGTGCAACCTCGGCTCGGTGGCGGATTAACGGTGTCATCTAGGGGGTGGCGATCTGACCCTCTAAGTGGTTTCGGGAGTATGGAAAGCCCTAAGGAAAGGGGGGGGGGGGGAGGTTTTAATACTTAGTCACAAAAGGGTCATTTTTGGCTCGATTAAGTATATGGTGTAGTTTGTTGGAAAACAAGTATGAACATGAACACAAGTACATTTTTTTAAAAAAATATATAATACAAACTTAAACGGAAGGGGAAGATATATTGCGGGGCCAAGGGTCCTACCTCGGAAAATTTTGAATATATTACCTCAAAACAGCGCTTTTATGCATTTCTGATATGAAATTTGGTAATCGTTGGAAAAAGTATAATCAAGCCCCTTTAATCCGCCACTGCCTCGGCTTCGTTTATTACACTGTTCTGTAAAAAAAGCCTCAAACTGAAAATGTCCTTTTCTAAAGTATTTTAGTGTGCTGAATCCGAATCTGAAGTCAAAATTTCTCTGGTAGAATTTGTATTGTATTTATATGCTGGTTAGGGTGTAGGGGGTATTAAGTGACGCCAGAGCAATCTCCCACCATTCTACCGCTACCCCCACCCTACCGAAACTAGGTATCCTCTATACACCGTCCTTGGGGTCAGATCACCTATCATTTCTTTTCTATCTGAAACCCTGGCTCAATCAACATGTCTCTTCATAGATTGTTTGTAATGCCCTACAAGAAAGCACTAGATATATTCACGTAAATTCAAGAAAAACCTGTTCACATATATTTACGTCAGTAGGCTTGATGGCACCAAAAAGTGTTCACGAAAATTTATGTTAGAAGTAGTTATAGGGTTTTAAAAGTGTTGACTTGCATTACTATGATTTTCACCACTTAAATTAATACAGAAGAGTCAGGACTCAGTTATTACCTGTTTGTCCACATTGGCATTTAGTAAGATTCCACTCAGTCCATTCTGCAAGTTCACAATCAACAGGACAGTCCTTATAGCACCAGTGATCTGCAGGGCCTGGCTTCTGCAAGTCACTGCACCAACTGCAAAACAAATCATTAAACATTTGATTAAAACAAAGTATTTATAAATTTACCTTAAATTATTAGTATTTTAGTATTACTGTGAGATAGATAAAACGCATAATAAACACACTGATATTAAAGGCCAAGAAGTGATGGCACTCGGGAAAAACTGTAGTACTATTCTTACAATTAGTAATGACTTTTGACACTCAGGTTAGCCAACCTATATGAAGGAGAAAATAAAGCCACTAGGCCTGTGGGTGGGGTGGGGTCAGTGAAATTTTTATTCGTCTAGTTGACCCGACCTCCTTGAATTCAAAATCCAGTGCTCTTATTGGCTCCTCCACACATTTTTTCGATTTTCCCACGCTGTCAAAAGTCAATACTAATTGTAAGAATCACAGCTCTCCATGACAAAAAAAAGAAGTTGTAACAAAAGAACAATGAGTTTTTTCTTATCAAAATAATAATGGCATTGACAGAGAGTTTTATATCTCTTATTATCAGTCTTTGAAATTACACAATTTATACAAATGATTAGATCGACATAATCGGAATTTGGATAGTATGTTTACATTCAAGCCCCGATTTCATGGTGATTGTTGGCGCGATAGCAACTATTGCATTAACTATCACTGTGTAGACTACATGATGGATTTTGTTACGATAGAACTATCAACCATCACACTATATCGTCTGACGAGATAGTTGAGTGCTCTATCTCAACAGTCAGAGTACTCACGCGGCAGATTTAAGAACTACCACGCTAGATACTAGATGCTGAATTGATTATTGTTTGTTTATAAGACATGACAACAGATCTAAAAGGCAGCAAATATGATAGCTTGCTTCATATTTGATATCAGATTTTGTCGTTTTCGACAATATAAATATTCCATTTGCTGATCTATTTCTGTATCCAAGTCAGAAATTTAGGACATGGATATAACTCTGAGTAGGTACAAGACAAGAAGTTTTGACATATGTACTTCAATTCTCCCAGTGTAGACTGTACACCTCCGCGATAGCTCTTTGACGTTGATTGACATGATAGTTATATTATCTTGGGAGAACTATCACCGTGTAAACGAGGCTTCAGAAAGAGAGTAAGAGTTAGGTTGTATAACCTGCACCAGGCACACCTTCCTTACTTTGTATTCATATTTACAACACAGTGGTCTATTTTCTTAAAAACTGACAATATATGATATAGTCAGTGACAATTTATGACACAATGACAGCAACACTAGCACACTCCTCAGATTTCCATCACTTCTTGGTAGATCGTTAGTTATTTAACTAAGCTGTGGAAATAAAACAGAAAAAATAATCTATATATATAAAAGTCAACGTGTGTGTGTGTGTTTGTTCTTTATACAAATCTACAGTTTTAGCCCGATCTCGATGAAAATTTGCACACTTGACCTTCAAAGCAAGGAAAAAATCAAGATCTACATGAATTTTTGAAATTTAAATTTTGGTACACAGGGGTACGGGGTACAAGTAATGAATACGGGGTCAAAGAAATGAATACCCTTCGTGATGCATATCGTTGAAAAGCTCTTTAAGAGTGCAGTAATTGTTGTTATGTACACTTTTGTCATATTTTCTTTTAGGAGGGGGGTAAAATGGAAAAATATAGCTATATCTTATTTGTTCTTTACACAAATCTACAGTTTTAGTCCGATCTCGATGAAAATTTGCACACTTGATCTTCAAAGCAAAGGGAAAATCAAGGGCTACATGAATTTTCGAAATTTAAATTTTGGTACACAGGGGTACGGGGTACAAGTAATGAATACGGGATCAAAATAATGATTACCCTTCGTGATGCATATCGTTGAAAAGCTCTTTAAGGGTACAGTAATTGTTGTTATGTATAGTTTTGTCATATTTTCATTTAGGAGGGGGGTAAAATGGAAAATATAACTATATCTATATATAGAAAGAAGAGTATCTATATAAGAGAATGTCTTTTATACAAATCTACAGTTTTATCCCAATTTGATGAATATTTACACTCTTTTTCTTCCAAACAAGGTGAAGGTCACTGCCTACATCATTTTCCGAAATTAAAATTTTGGTACACAGAGGTACGGGGTACAAATGTCAAAGTAATGGATACCCTTCATGATGCATATCGTTGAAAAGCTTTTTAAGAGTACAGCAATTGTTGTTAAGTACGTTTTGTCTATTTTTATTAAGGAGGGGGTTAAAATGGAAATCTATATCTATAAAAGTCAACGTATGTGTGAGTGTGTTTATGTTCTTTATACAAATCTACAGTTTTAATTCGATCTCGATGAAAATTTGCTCACTTGACCTTCAAAGCAAGGGGAAGATCTCTGTCTACATAAATGTTCGAAATTTAAGTTTTGGTACACAGGGGTACGGGGTACAAATGTCAAAGTTGAAATCCCTTCATGATGCATAGTGTTGAAAAGCTCTTTAAGAGTACAATAATTGTTTTTACGTGCATTTAGGGGGTAAATGGAAAAATATATCTAAAAGTCAACGTATATATGTGTGTATGTTCTTTATACAAATCCATAGTTTTAGTCCGATCTCGATCAAAAAATGCACAATTGACCTTCAAAGGAAGAAAAAATCAGTGTCTACATGAATTTTAGAAATTTAAATTTTGGTACACAGGAAACAGGGTACAATAATGAATACGGGGTCAAAGGACTGAATACCCTTTATGATGGATATCGTTGAAAAGCTCTTTAAGATTACATTAATTGTCGTTATGTACAGTTTTGTCATATGTGTTTTCATTTAGGAGGGGGTAAAATGAAAAAATATAGCTATATCTTATATAAAAAGAAGAGTGTCTGTATGAGGGTATGTCTTTTATACAAATAACTTACAAAAAACTTTATATCATGCATGTCGTTGAAAAGCACTTTAAGAGAAAAGTAATTGTTGTTATGTACAATTTTATTTAGGAGGGGGTAAAATGGAAATTTATAGTAGCTATATATATAAAAATCTACGTATGTGGGTGTATGTTCTTTATACAAATCTACAGTTTTAGTTCGATGTCGATAAAAATTTGCCCACTTGAACTTCAAAGCAAGGGGAAAATGACAGCCTACATGAATTTTGGAAATTTAAATTTGGTACACAGGGGTATGGTACAAGTAATGAATACGGGGTCAATGTAATGAATACCATTGATGATGCAAAAGCTCTTTAAGAGTAGAGTAATAGTTTTTATGTATTGTTTTGTCATATTTTACTTTAGGGGGGGGGGGAATTTAGGATCTTTAAAATTAGCCTATCAAAGAGGAGAGGGTATAGAAATAGGTGGGAGAGATAGAATCTAGATATTCTTGCATAGTAAAATAATTTATATGTTTCATTATGGTTGTTTTTAAACTTATCTAATTATAATAACACTCCGTAGCGAAACACGGGTACCCAGCTAGTCAATTATAAAACTAAAGTTTACCTATCATCGACAGGTCTATTATCTGAGCGCAGACAATATATGGAGCGAATCATCATCCCCTCGCCACACGGACTGCCTCCGAGGGGCAGACAAGAGCTGTAGTTAGTCATTGTCCACTTATACGTGAAGCAAGTAGAGTTAAGAACACAGGCTTGAGTTTGAATAGAGTGAGGGCAAGATGCACCGGAAGTAGTCGCTGCTCTCAGCAGAGAACGAGTTCTTTGCTGCTGATGAATACCTGCACATTCCTGAAAATAATGTTAACAGATATAAGTGTCACTTTTAATTCTTCTGGGTAATAATTATTTATTTAATGTTTACAAGCACTTTTTAATAAAATGTCTATCAAACGACAATTTTCCTTATTGTTTTTATAAAAAAAAAAAATTGTTTATAGATTTTTTCACATTTGTTAATAAGTCCAGGCTCAGTCAATATAATTAAATCATACTTTGGTTTCATACCATTGAAATTAAATACAATGCTTTTTAAGTTGATGTGTAAAAATGTAGGGTTTAAACCATTTAACAAAATCTTACTTATTGTACATTTTTTTTTTTTTTTTTTTATTATCTACAAAAAAAAGTTAAATGAAAAGAAATAAAGAAAAAATAATAATAAATAAATAGATTGATTAAAAATAAAAAAAAAAATTAGAGAACAATAGGTAAGGGAAATACTGTGCTCTTTTCATATCTTCCTTGAGTTTAAACAACCATTATTGTCTAATTTATTTAATTTTTTCCCCCATTATTATTTTTTTTTTTAAATCGGTCAAAATTGTTTTGCATTTTTACGTGAATAAATTTATCAATTTACATCCACCCTATATGAGGAGCTTAATATCAAAGACGGACAAGAGCATATTTCAAGATTTTACAAGAGAGCCAAAAAACTGTAGCTCAAATTCTACAGGAGCTAGAGCTATGATTTTTTTCTGTACATTTTTAATAGACTCAAAACTAGTTAGAAGTTTTTGAAAACGTAGCAAAATGGAGTTAAAAGGTGGAGTTGTCCGCTTTTGAAACAAAAACTAGGTTTTGAAGCAAAAAGACGTGGAAAATAATTGTTAGAATAATAATATTAGAGACATTTTTTTTTTTCATGTTTTTCAGAGTTTTTTGGGAGTAGAGCCCCCAAATTTAGAGTTAAAATGAATTTCTCGATTTCCCCTCGGGGTATCATTTTTCTAAACATTTATGCCAAATATGCTAGGAGTAGGTATTCAGATGTTAAAGGCCGCAGTGCATTATGGGAATGAGTTAGTAAAATGCAGCCTCCTGATTGGCTGTGGTTATGTCCACTTTTGAAGCAAAACGCGTGTTGACTTGTCCGTATTTGAAACATAACTACAAAAATTATTGCATTTTACCCCTTTTTTAGTCATTTTTGATGCAAATGGATGATAGCAGCAGAATCTGATGCAGCGGCCAAAAATATATAAGAAACAATCTTATACTGAAATTCGGAAAAAATGTTGAATGTCCGTCTTCGATAATAGGCTCCTCATATTACAATATGTAAATTTTTTATTTCCCAATAGAGGACTATTCTCATCAGTAGTACACAATTCTATTCCCCACAGGTGTTTTATAACAAGTTTATACAATCAGTCAAAAAATAAAATTGAAAAAAAAAAAAAAAAAAAAAAAAAAAAATCATGTTATAAAAATTAATTTCTACCAATTAAAAAAAAGCATGAGACTGTCACGCGTAATAAGTTAGACAATGTCAACAACTATTGGTTGAAGGGTCATTTCAAAATTTCGGTGCATTTCAACCTTGGTAAATTTCCAAAAAAAAAATTAAAATAATTGTTGTTTTTTTTCACTGCTACCATGTCTTTATGGCCTCCCTAGTAACTTCCCTTTGTATGCACGCACAATCACCAACATTTCCAATAATATTGATTTTTAAAAAATCGCTTGAATCTAAGGAGTGAGATTCAAGTCTTGTTAATGAGAAGCTTAATAAATAAATTAATAAAATATTATTAATATTATTAATAATATTATAGCTTACTAAAATATTTGTTTAAAAACTAATTTAATTGAACTCATATGAAGCAAAATCACGTCCGTATAAAAAATTAAAAATCTTGCTCACAAAAATAATTATTATAAGTACATTACAAGTCTTCATTTAGAGGAATGTGATAAGGAGTGGTCACGACTTGAAGTAAATCAACTTAAAAAGGCAAAAATAGTTTAAATAAAATGTAAAATATGATTGTTTCATCAAGATTCTCACTCCCTAGGTACATGGAATTTGTCTATAAGACTAGGGAGTGAGGTTTTAGTGCCAAATGAGATAGTATGTGAACAGGGATGACTCCAGGTTGATCCTTATGTCCCAAGACTGTATTCTAAAAACTTAACTATAAATTAAAAGCAATTATAAAAAAAATCACTTTCCTTCATTTAAGTATAATTGTCTATGGAGTGAGGTTGAATAAAAATACTCGTTAACTTTCAGTACTAAACCACCATGAAAAATAAGAAGCCCTGGATTGTAACCTAATAAAACCAACTTCTATCCAGCATGTTGAATTAGTGTTGCCTATTTATGAAGCTAGAGCAACAAATATTGCTTCTCTACAAGTTTGGCGGTCATTTTTAAAAAGTTCTAGGGAGTGAGGTAGAAACCTCGTGACACACATAAAATGTGCTTTTTAGTAAGCTAATAAGCAGAAATTAACCGTTTTGGATCACTTTATGGAAAATACAGGGGAACTCTCACAACCTCTCATATTGTTTAATTAAATTTTGGTTCCTAGATTTGCAAAAAAATTTGGTGAACTTGGCCACCCCATACTTGTGACAGGCTAGGGAGTGAGAAAATGACATATATGTATGTTTTTAATTCCCTAGTAGTGGACCCCAGCCTGTCAAAAATTTAGTGGATGTGTTCCCTTATGTTCTTAGATAATATTTTTTAAAAAAATCAAACTTTATGATAAACACTTCTCTTATTATGACCCTGTGACACGAATTGTACCGAAATTTTGAAATGACCCTCAAGTTAGAGAAGGGGGTGTGTTTCACTTTTGTTTTGATCGGCCAATTCGCCCTGCCGTGCCTAAAGAACCCTTCATGCAGGGTAGCAATGGCACATTAGACTGGTTAGAAGTGTGTCGTTTTCTAAATACAAGTGTAGTTGAATTACCTTAGGGCAAGTTGACCATTCAGACCAAGGGCTGAGCACACAGTCTCCAGGGCAAGCAACATGACAAGCATTGATATCTGAGGGCCTCAAGGTCCAATCACAGTAGCCATCTGGCACCTGATCTTGTGTCCTGCTATCCATACATCTGAACCAAACAAATAGAAATAAATACTAAATAAAATTATAGCCTTAATAATCAAAGACATAGCTAATTGAGTTAAAGATTTTTCCCAACTCAGTCGGCAGTAGGGAGGGGTAAATTCGACTGAGGTGTAACTGGGGAATTTTGGCCCCACCCCGTTCAAAAGGGTAAGGACAAGGAGGATGAAAGAATAAACAAGGAAATAAAATAAATAAATAAAAAGAATATAAAAACCAATTAAACCCCACCTAGTGGCTTAATAGAAAAGAGAGGTGTGGGAAAACTGGGGAACGGGGAAACCAGTTTTAAAGGTAAATTGAGGGAACAAGGAAACTTTGGAGAACTGCTTAAAGACCCTAAAAAAACAAAAACAATAGAACAATTTAAACAAAAACACTTTTATTGAACTCTAGGTAAACAGACTTCGTTCACTCCCCAGTCGGCAAAGAAAATAATATTGTGCAGTCACAAAGAAACAAAAATAAATGTAAATTAAATAAAATAATAATAATAATTCTTGTAACAAGTAAATTAGCTTAATCTGTAACTGCTTAATGATAAATATATATATTTTTATAGCGCTTCCTATGGGGCCCCACTACAAATAACTCACCGGCCTACGTTATTAAGTAACTGGGTGGAACAAATAATAATTAAAATCATAAGATAAAATAAAACATTACAAGTAAAATAATAATATAATAATAATCAAATATGAAGGGGCTTCAGGTTAGTTCCCGGGATGTCTAGGGTGAAGGGGTTCAAGCCAGAAGCTGGTTAAACCTTCCACCTGCTCTCAGGATACTCGTCGCAGGAGAAGAGGGGATGAATCAGAGGGAAGAGAGAAGTGAGAAGTATAATTTTAGCCAACCTCAAATGGAGTAGATGACTGACGATTTCAGTGCTCTAGCTTAACTGGCTACGCTGTGTAGTTTTAGGGTAGCAATAGCGGAGACCTACGAAACCCTGATGGTTTCCGAAATCCGGGAAGTTCGGCTCCTTCTTAATCCACCTTAGGTGAGCCCTAAACTTAAACTTTAAGAACTATGCAAGGAGGAAGTTTCTTGCCAACAGCTCTCTGACACAACTCACTCCTTCTGACTCAACAAAAACTTCTCTAGCTGTTATAACCCCCTCAGGGTTACCCATATAAAAATTTAAAACAAAAAAACTAAACCTAGACCTAATGACATAAATAAACTACTCTAAAGGTAGACTTACACTACAATCCGCCCTAGATTTTATTACAAACAATAAAAATCATTAGTGGGTATAAAAATCATAAAAAGTGTTACAAAATCTCTTATCATTTCTATCAAATCTATCTTTGAAGAATTTTTAATTCTTATACAGTAGAACTTCAATAAGAAGTGTCACAAGGGAAACAGTCTTGTTATCAAGGTGCTCTTTTTGTTGAAGGTTGTATTATCAAGGTTATTTTGGCTATCAGTCGTGTTATCGAGGTTAATGGAAGTTTTTTCAAGTCTAGACTTGTTCAAGGTCGACCCATTCCTGTATAGAGTCGCATTATGGAGGTTGACTTTTCTAAACGACTTGTTATAGAGGTTCTGAGTTACATTGTGAATTGGAAAAAATGTGTGTTTTTGAGGTTGTTTGGATAATAATAGTCGTGTTATAGAGGTTAATTTAACATTATGTGTTATGACAATCTCAAGGGGATTTGAAAATTGCACTTGTAATTGAGGTTGTAGCGTTATTGGGTGTCGGGTGTTAGCGAGGTTCTACTGTATTATCATGTGTTATAAAAATTACTTAAAAAAAGAAATGAAATCCAAACAAAACACTTAAGTAAAAAAATAAGCTTAGTCTCGTACGAGACTAAGTAAGTTCTACAAGGTCTATGCATCTAACATCTGAATACATCTCACATTTGAATAACTAACCTATTAAGTGACAAACTTCCATCAACTTGATTTTCGGTCTAAAGATCACATTGTCCACCATAAAGGGTGAAACATGGCTGCTCTCCACTGGTTTGTTTTTTCAAATGCCCATTGCCAAGCTATGTTCGGCAGATGAACTTAGCCGACCTCAACGTGTATACAAAATTCTAGTTTGATGTTAGTGAGTCACTTTTTTGCACGCAATCTCCTGGACTATTACAATCATGGATTAACCCATTTCACTTAACCACCATTTACCTTAAATTCCATTATCACTCAATGCATCATCATAATTAAACAAAGTGTTTTAAACTCAACGTTTTTTAATAAACAAATTAGAAAAGTAAAAAAAGAAAAGTCTGAATTAGGTAGAACCCGAATTCAGGGTGTTCATATGAAAAGGTCGGTAATATTTAGATTGCAATTGAAATAAGTTTTCTCTTAATTAGTATTTAGTCTTTAATATGAGCACCCTAACCATATCATTTCCAACCCTTCCCTCTTCAAAAAATGAATGAACCCCCCCTCAAAAAATAAAATGAAAAGAACTCAAGTTTGGAGGCTTATAACTCCACTTTGAGGGGTCCGAATCGAAAAACGTTCACAATAGGGTATCATCTCCAAAGTATCCTCTACAAGATAGGATACTTTTTATTCGATTTGGTCTTGAGTCTTCACGTAAAAAAGTACTCATGACAACAGGGTACACTATCAAAAACACTTATTAGGCACTAGAGGGTGCTGTAGAGGTCAGATCCAAAAAAACCTATCAGTGTCACTTCAAGCCATACAATATATAGGCTAGTTAGCTTATTTTTTAAGAGTTACATTGTCAGAAATATCGCCTTTACAAGAAATCCTGTAGTGAAATTATTTCATATGAACTCAATACATTGATATTTATTTGTATATCTTACTTGACTTGTCTATATTGATCTCCAGTTCCGCAGCCACTAGGTCTATCAGAGGGTATAAGAGAACAGTCACTCCAGCCAGCTGCTTGCCACTCAAATACTTCACACTTAGTAAAGCATATCTTAGTCTCCATCAGCTCACCGCACGCCCTTCCTCCGTGCAAGCTTTCCCTCAATACCTAACAAAAAATATTTAAAAAATTAGGAAAAATAAAGACTATAAAAAAAAGGATGTCAAGGACATTTTTTTTTTAATCTCTGCTCAGGGATAATACCGAATAGTTTTTTTTTTTTTTTTAATTATATACTTATTTTACTGTTTATACCTTAAAAGGAAAAGTATTGTTACCATACATTAAAGGAAAAGTATTGTTATCACACAAAAATCCAAAACCAGAATTCAACAGAATTATCCATTTTGGATGTCATTTTTAAACTATTTCGCCGATCGAGCTGAAATTCGCACTACTGATACCTTTCTATAAGATCAATGAGACCTCCATATTTTACCTCACCATCTACAGCCATTTTGAAAATATTGACTTTTGACAGTCGCATTATATATCTTTGCCTTCATATGCAAAGCAATGAAACATATCCTAATTTCTTGTTTTTTTGACAAAGAATAAATATGATTTTTTAAAAATATTTTATCATTGATTTGTTAAAAATAGAGAGGAGGGGGGGGGGGGGGGGGGGGGGGCAAGAAAAATGCAACTTTCAATGACACATTGCACAAAATGAATTACATAGTACCAAATCAAAACCAAATATATATTTGTGCTATGGGCATCCTCGTTTTTCATTTAATTGTTTAATACCCTACATGACGCATTTCCATTAAAATATCAACCCCCTAGTTTTTAAGGGATGATTATTTGGGGCTTCCCTATAATTCTCCTGTGATTGGGTTACTACACATAACACTACTGACTGCAAAGTTTCAAATTAAATATAATATAACATGTATAATGTTTTGTAAAAAACAAAAACATGTTGAACCCGAATACTAATTTGAGACCGAAGCGTATTCTCCAAGTCTTCGTTTAGATGTCGATGTTTCATGAAATGGCAACCCTGAATACTCCCTTCTTCCCCCACTACAATACCATTTTTGGTCATAAAATTAACCTGATTTAAGTTATTTTTGTTTTTAACCATTTACTATAATTTTTTCCTAGCTTTTTATTGAACTACCTCAATTTCAATTATTATTAGTTATCGATAATTAAATATAGCGATAAAGTTAAGAAGAAGGCACGTCGATTCGGATTTATTTCTATATAATGTCGAAAACGTTTCTCGTGAGTTTTATGATGCTTGTAACTTCGAGATGGAGGACGATATTTAAATGAGATTTTACGGTGTTTCGGATGCGCGAGTTTTAACTTTTTTATGGATCTTTTTGTTTGTGAGAAATAAACCGCTCGTGATGGGACAGTCGGATCTTCCTTCTTGACGCTAGAATTATCGGGGAGCGTGTTAAAAACAAGTGGTTCGAGAAGTCCGCGAATTTAATCGATTTCACGATTTGAAAAAGGTCTTTTGAGGGCAAAGGGAACGATGGAGTCGAGGTGTAAAACATTAGCTTATTTCTTGTTCTCTCTTGTATGTTTCTCGAAGGTATGCGGTCATGCGTTAGGCAGCGGAGCCCTTAAATGCGAGCACGTCGAAGAGGACTGCATTCTAGAGGGTAGAGGGGACGACTGTACCGAGATAAAGGAATGCCCGTCTCCGGAAAAGTCGTCTCACTGCTACGTGCTTTGGAAAAACTCTACGGAGACAGGTCTTCAAGTGCGTCTTAAAGGTTGTTTCTTACCTAACAACGAGTGCGCAGGACGGAATCGCTGTGTCGACACTAAAAACAAACCTAAGGAAGATACTCACTTCTGCTGTTGTGACGGCGACCTTTGTAATTCCGACTTCTACTGGGAGCCGCCCCCGACGGAATCCCCTACGCCTCCTAATCCAGAACCCGTCCAGGATAATCAACCCATCATTTACATCGTTATCTACGGGGTAATGGGAACACTGACTGTGGTCGGAGTAGTGGTGATTTGCCTCTGTTACAGAAATAAGAAAACCACCTACTTCAACGAGGTGCCCACATCCGAACCTCATTCACCACCGTCACCTTCTCCAGACACGGGAATGAGGCCTATTCAGCTTGTGGAAATAAAGGCCCGGGGACGTTTCGGCGCAGTATGGAAAGCCAACTACAAGAGCGACGTTGTAGCAGTTAAAGTCTTCCCTATCCAGGACAAACAGTCGTGGTTAAGTGAACAGCAAATCTTCAAACTACCTAGAATGGACCACGACAATATCCTGCATTATATCGGAGCGGAGAAGAGAGGGGACAACCTGCAGGCCGAATTTTGGCTCATCACAGCTTACCACGAGCGCGGGTCTCTCTGCGACTTTCTCAAAGCCAACACGGTGACGTTCCAACAGCTCTGTAAGATATCCGAAACCATGTCTCGAGGGCTCATGCACCTCCACGAGGAAGTGGCCCAGCTAAAAATTGAGAATTTTAAACCCGCGATCGCACATAGGGACTTCAAATCGAAAAATGTTCTTCTCAAAACCGATTTGACCGCTTGTATCGCCGATTTCGGGCTCGCTCTAGTTTTTCAACCGGGAAAACCTTGTGGAGACACACACGGTCAAGTCGGGACTCGGAGGTACATGGCTCCGGAAGTACTCGAAGGTGCCATCAACTTCTCTCGTGACGCTTTCCTGAGAATAGACATGTACGCTTGCGGCTTGGTTCTGTGGGAACTCGTGTCCCGTTGTACCGCACAGCAAGGTCCCATCAGCGAGTACAGACTACCTTTCGAAGAAGAAGTGGGTCAACATCCTTCTCTGGAAGACATGCAAGAACTGGTGGTACACAAGAAGCAGAGACCGGTTCTGAGGAACGACTGGAGATCTCACCCCGGGCTACTGGTTCTCTGTGACACTATGGACGAGTGTTGGGACCACGATGCCGAAGCGAGACTATCAGCGTCTTGTGTGATGCAGCGTATCACGTCCCAAGCTAAGCTCAACCTCCAGCCCCTCCTTATCAACGACACCAATGTCTAGTACTAATCGTATGTATACGACATATTATATTTCTTTAGTGTCAATCAATAATATTGTTTCTCGAAAGCTTTCATTAAGCTTGATACCCACAAACTTAAAGTACATTCTCAAAAATCTCATATTTATATGGATTTTTGGAGAATTGTGATAAATAAAGTTCAAGAGTAAAAGGTTTAAGTCCTAGTAAGGCCTAAAACCGATTCTTTAAAGTTACAAAGGAGACCCGGAGTAAAATATAACTAGTACCTCGCATTGGGACTCAGTGTAGTAAGGCTCTTCAGTACCTCGACAATATATTAACAAGGAAATATTTACAGCAATGCCAATGTAAGTAATTTCAATATTTCCTGTTTAATTTTTTTTTTTTTTTTTTTGTATATTAAAGCAGATCTATCTATATATTTTCGTATCCATAAAACAGAATTATTTTTACAAAAAAAGCAATGTTTATCGTAGCACTTGGGAGTTAACAAAAGGTCAGCTGTAGATATCATATCATAATAATAAATAAAATATAAATTAATAATTAAAGTTTAAAATGTCCCCTTGTTTTCCCTGTCAGATTAAAATAAAAGAGTAATATGATTGATGTTATCACTAATTGTTACTGGTAATAATTATTGTTCAAGAATATCATTATTTATTATTCTGAAGCAATTATTTTATTTATATTAACTTTTACTTGTTAAGAAATTGGTTGTACCCAAGTGATGCATAATGATAGATGAAAATATTAAAAATAAGATTTTTAGTCTTCCCAAGAATGTGAGAATCAGCTTGGACCATAAAGAGATATAATGAAAACAATTGGTGTACTCTTAGGATCATGAGGTAGATAGCGGGTTTAGAGTAGCCGTGGTTATGCACTCACGCTCGGTGTACACCTAGAATCATGAGGTAAATAGCAGTTTTAGAGTAGCCGTGGTTATGCACTCACGCTCAGTGTACACCTAAAATCATGAGGTAAATAGCGGGTTTAGAGTAGCCGTGGTTATGCACTCACACTCGGTGTACACCTAGAATCATGAGGTAAATGGCGGGTTTAGAGTAGCCGTGGTTATGCACTCACGCTCGGTGTACACCTAGAATCATGAGGTAAATAGCGGGTTTAGAGTAGCCGTGGTTATACACTCACGCTCGGTGTACACCTAGAATCATGAGGTAAATAGCGGGTTCAGAATAAGCGTGGTCATTCACCCATGCTCGGTGAACACCTAGAATCATGAAGTAAATAACGGGTTCAGAGTAGCCATGGTCCTAAAGACATTAGTCACTTCTGCTTGGCCATCTTTTGAAGGTCGAGGGCACTTGATCTTTGACCTAGGCACTTGGATCTTTATGGATCACATCTCTCCATAAGGGAGGGGGGGGGGGGGGGGGGAACAGGTCCCGAATGGGTGGCTTAATTGCAAGATTTGAATAAGTGTTTTATCCTTTAAGTTCTATCATGAGGTAAATTGGTAAGTCTATTGAAGTCGTCTCAAGTATAAAGTCAATCAAGTATGTAAATTATTCTTCTTAGGCTGGTAATAGCCTGACAGCTTCAATTCATCAAATTATACAGGATTAGTTAAGACAATGAAAAATGCTAAATAAATCTTAAAGTTAGCATAAAATGTTTTTGTTCAATTTAGAACTTTTTTTTGTACCTCTCAAATTGATCTGATCAAATTCATTGATGGTCACCCTTTCACTGGTATTTTTTTTAACGCTAATAGTAGGATGATAACATTTAATTCTAATCAGTACAAATAATATCCATTTAATCTCGTTAAAATAGCGACTAAACTACACAGGGAATTTATAAATTAATTTAAGTAAAATCTTATAAATTAAATGATAAAAAAAATGTGCCAATTTTTTTTCAAGAAAAAAAAAAAGAAGAAAAAGTTGACTGATTAAAAAAAAAAATACTGTTATTATTGTAAATATGTTATTTCTTTTATATAATTAGACTAATATTGTAAATGAATGTTTATGAACTGTAACAGATAATAATATGTTATAAGTAAATGATATAGTTGGACATATCATGTAGATAGGAATATCATTCCTAAGTTGTGTGTACTTCTATATTAATATGTACAGTACTGCCTTGAATCCTAATTATACATTGTAAGTTTATGATTAATTATTGAATTATTAACATACTTTGAAGATGTTCAAAAGCAAATTACCATAAGGAAATGGATATAGGGAGTAGTGTATAAATCTTAATATTATTACAATAAAAACACTTTTTTATTAGGTAAAATTGAATTGTACGGTGCTGTTTACAGAATCAAAGTACAAAATTATTTTTTTTTGCCATAGCATTTTCTATAGCCGCTCCGCACCGCTTTGCGGTGCTCCGCTCATTTTCTGAAAATTTAACAACCCTGCTGCATTTAGACCAGGTAGAGGTCTAAATCAAAGTACAAAATTTGATGGCACCATCCAATTAACTTATCCTTTTATTATAATAAAAAAATCAGTCAGAAACAACTCAGACAAACTTTCTCATATACGACTTTATAATTACTTGGCACAGTGTTGTTCATTCATTAGCTTTTGTTTGTGCATTTAAATATTATTGAACAATTGATCAAAATATATCATAAAAATAACTTCTCCTCGGGAGGGAATCGAACCCGGCCTCTCTCCCTCCACGTTTGAAGCTATTTCCTCAGGAACTAGATTTCTCCCAGGAAAACGGCTTATATCGTTAGATTCGTATTTAAATGGACTACATTTTAGAATTTTTTAATTAAAATCTTCAGCATTGTTTTCGAGAAATAATTTTTTTCAGAGTTTTTTTTTTTGGGGGGGGGGGGGGGGGGGGGGCAGAGCCTCCAAATTTGGAGCTAAAACTCATTTCTCGATTTCGCCTCGGGGTATGATTTTTCTGAACATGGATGCCAAATTTTGTCAAATCTGCCCGGTAGTTTAGGCTCCAGGCGTCTGCACAGACAGACGACAGACACATTTTTTAAAAACCACATTTTTGAACACAGGGGACCTCAAAACGTGTAAATCCATTAAAACCTCAAAATCGAATTTTTGTACCATCACAATACTTTCTCTTTATATGAGAAAGTAAAAATTAGATGTCAATTTTTTTCAAAAGTGTTTTTAAAAATGAACATATTATGCCAAGTTCATACCTCAATACCACTAAATTATATTAATTAATTAAATATAAAATACATTGAATATAATTAATTCTATCGTAAAATGATTGTTGGAAAAATGTATCACTTTGTCTGTAGAAAAAAAAATTTAACTATTGGACATAAAAACTGTCCAATACGAATCCTTCACCCAATCTCTACATTAGTAGGTTATTTCTTTAGATTGTTACTCCCCTTTGTCTTATTTAGTCAAAGTCATTTGTATTTCAAAAAACAAGGAGTAACAATCTAAAGAAGTACCATTAGTAGTTTAAAGCTATTTGATAGGCAGAAATATAAATTTATAAAATCAAATACTTCATTTTTATCCCTATTATTCTTTGCATCCTTATAAAATTTGCTTTACATTTTTGTAGAACTACTTCAATTTTATTTTATGTATGTTTTTGTTTTATTAATTTATTGAATTTTTAACCCTTTTGATTATTATTTGTTTTTTGTATATATAGTATATATATATTTTTGTTTGTTTCTAGGTTTATCTAGACCTACAGTTTAGTTAAAAAATAAAACTTATACAGTTATGTAAACAGAGATCTATAGATGGATGCTAAGAAAGACTGAAAGGGAGAAATAGTCTTAAACTTTACTATTTATTGATTAAATTTGTAAGGGTAAAAGGCAGATGAAATTGAATCAGTCCCTGGTATTTTAACTGTATAGAACCCTTTGCCCTAACTTGTTACATATGGTTTTCCGTTAATTTTCATTTTTTTTTTTTTTTTTTTTTGACAGTAACGTGCCTTAGAGGCTAAGAACAATATACATTTTATAAATGAAGGCTATAATGAAAGTACTAAGTAAGTAAGTAGCTGCTTTATTTAAAAATGTATTTTTATTATTGTTCCAAGCACTGTCAACATAAAGTAGAAAAGCAGCATAAGGAGGTAATGCCCTTATTCCATCTTTAGCAATACAGTAGAACCTCGATAAGAAGTGTCTCAAGGGGATTAGGGAAACAGTCTTGTTATCGAAGTGCTCTTTTTGTTGAGGGTCGTGTTATCAAGGTTATTTTGGCTATTAGTCGTGTTATCGAGGTTCGAGGGCGGGGTTTTCAAGTCTAGACTTGTTCAAGTTTGACCCATTCCTGTATGGAGTCGTGTTATAGAGGTTGACTTCTCAAAACGACTTGTTATAGAGGTTCTGAGTTACGTTGTAAATTGGAAAAAATTCCGTGTTATAGAGGTTGTTTGGATAATAATAGTCACATTATAGAGGTTAATTTAACATTATGTGTTTTGGCAATCTCAAGGGGATTTGAAAATTGCACTTGTAATTGAGGTTGTCGTGTTATTGAGGGTGTTAGCGAGGTTCTACTGTATAAGGGTTTCACAAATAATTTAATAAATCTCACCCATTATCATGGATTTGCATCTAACCAAGTACAATCTTGGGTAAAACTGAAGAATACAGTGCTGGTTTGGGAAGGGGTTAGAAAAGTGTGTGGGCCTTACTCGAATGTATTATTTTGACAAAATATTAACTCTCCTATGTACAAATCATACATTATAATGATCTCTCAAATATAAATCATACAAAAATGAAGTGTTTGACAAAGGGATAATCTCTCAAGTGTACAAAATAAAGCAAAATTGTTCAGCCAAGCGATTTATGAACGCACCGTCTTCTTCTGTTTAACCCAATTTTGGATTGCTAATAAATAGTAAAAACTAAATTTAATTCTATTATTTCCATACATACTAGGGTTCAGCTTTAAAACTTTATCATCCTTACAGGATGTGTTGTAGATAACATCATCGCCTTACTTCAACACTGATAACAACTGATTAGTGTTAGTGAGTTGTTAATAGTTTGGATCGATATGATATTTTATCTAAAACTTTATATAAACAGAGTATTTCTCCCGAAATATATTTAATATTGCATTTAAATATGTTACCTAATATAATTAAATCTCTTTAGTTGGGACTTAATTGAATATTGTTCTAAAATGAGATTTACCCAACAAAGTAACACGAAAACAATTAACAGTTTAAAATTTCTCTTTGTTTTTTATTAAAATAGTGAACATTTTATTACATTCCGTTAAGCAATAATCCATTTTTTACTATAAATATTCGCCATCTTGATCTCTGTTTTGTTATCAATTTATTGTTATTTGTTTTATAGATTTAAATCATTTTAAGTTATAATCAATGAAACTGACAGAAGAAGAGGAATTGTTAAAGTTTAACAAGTTACAAAAATAAAAATAATAGTATATTACTAAATATCCTAGTTTATAGGATTAAATTTGCCTTCCTACTTAATAAAGTATTTTCAATATTTTTTTTATTTCTCTTACTGATGATTAAATAATGAATTATAAGTTAAAGTAGAAGATTATTCTCCTGATTTTAATATAAAAGGATAAAAATAATTGTAAATATGAGCAGTGAGGTCACTTGATTGTGGACAAAGAAACAGAAGATACAGTCCCCCCAGCAGTAGTAGCTTCATTTTACAATGCTGGCTTATAATCACTAGCAGCTTTAAGGCGCAGGTACACATGCCGTCAAATTGGGGAAGTAGCTTGCATGCCAAAAGAGGCTATTTGCCAGTAACTGGCATACTAAGAATTTTTATTAAGTTTTTATCTGCTTGCTTGCCAGCTACAGGCATGCCGTTTAACATATCCACGTGCAAGTAGCTGGCATGTTTTTGTTCAAGCTACAGGCATGTGTATCTCCTCCGCCTTAAGAGTTGTATTTGCTCAAAGGCAACCTTGCAGTGGCACTACTTCATTAAAATCATAACAGATTAGGGAGAAAGGTTTTTAGCAGTGGGCTTTAACTATGCTAGTCTTAATGTTATCATGACTGCTTACCTGTCTTATCACTATAATCACCTAACTATACATTTTTTTAATCACCAATCAATTTCCTTTAAGATGGTCAAATCATTGAAATTACACTAGGTGAAGTGTTAATAATTTTCAGACTTGGTCCCTATTGGACATTTTTTTTTTTGTTTCTAGACTTGTAAAAATCCATTCAGTTAGAAAAAGGTTGGGATCAATTATTGAAAATATTGACAATTCCTTTTACAAGTTGCAAAGAACAGAAGAGTACTTATAAATTAAGTTAATATTTTGCCAAAAAAATAAGGTTTTAACAGTTTTTTAATAGGGCAACGCAAAAGGTTAAAAAACCTTAAATCAAAATTTGTTCTCCACATCATATCCTAAGAAAAAAATCTTCTAAATTTTATAAAAGTAAGTTATACTTTCATTTTTTTTAGGTCAAACATAATTATTTATTACATTTCCTCTTCTTCGGAAACAAATGCATTTTCCTTATTTATTGCATTATACAAAGCATATCACAATGTACCTTAAAGAATCATTAAGTTTTATTTATTGTTGTAATCATTTATTATTTTTTATCCGTTTTATGTTAACTCCTGAAATTTATATACTCGTAACAAATTTATTCTATTATGATTAAATATAAACTAATTTTAAACATATTTGTCAAATGTCTAAATACTTTATTATTCCTTATTTTACTGTGTATTTAGCTTATTGTCAACAAAGTTTTGCCAAAGGTAATATAAGCATTGTGTTCATTATGTAGAACAACATTTTGTTACACCCCTGGATTGAAAAATTCCAAGACAGCAGACTGTTTGCCCACAGAAAAATGTCTGAAAGTTACCTCTTAATGCTAGTGCTACACAGACAGCCCTAAGGTAAGGACCAAAACCAAGGTGATTAGAAATTGGAACAGGGTTTCAAGTTAGAACTGAGCTCTACCCTACAGCAGCAAAATCTTTGCTGTTTATTATTATCAAGTATGCTGGGTTTTTATTTCTCCACGTTTTAGTGTATTATGTTTTGATATTTTTATTAAGTTTATTTATATTAATGTGACAGAGAGATGTTTCTGAATTGATTATAGTTAATCTGTATTTTTTTTAAGATGATTATTTATTTTCTGTGATGTTTTGAGTGAGAGCTGTGAAATGGAAATAACAGAAACAGATTACAGAATTACAATAACATCAAAGAAATGATAACAATAACAGAAACAGTTGTGAAGTGTTATAATATTATAGCATATTGTAACACTTCATTGTAACTTGTTACTTCAGATGTTATTGATTCCGTACTGTTATAAAGTAATAGATGATCTGTTCTTGTTACCTGAGCTGTTATATAATATGAACTGTTATTCAATAACAGATCTTTTTCAATAACATGTTATCTGATGAACTGTTATTCTCCAATAACATGTTATTTTGACCCTCTAATAGGGTATAATTAAATGAATTTAAACAAGTTTTTTGAAACAAAAACAATTCTTTTTTAAGCTCTGCTTATAAAAAAGTGAATTAAATTGTGCGAATCCCAACAGCGATGACATTGCAACAGTAATTCTTAAGAGGGCTGCCAATATAAATTTCTAATATACAGTGAAACCTCGATAATTTGGACTAATTGGGACCAGACACTCCGAATTTTCGAATATGCTATAAAACAACTTTTTCGCAGACGAGAGGACCTGATAAAGGTGCGCCTAAGCTTCTTCTTTGGGTAAACCATATGTACATCGCATCTTCTAAAGGGTATCATTTGCCGTTCGTAACGTTTTCCAGCTTTTTGACCCCTCTTCAGAAATCAGAGTATGCTATCTCGTTTTCGTTTTAGATGACCCCACACCATACTTTTTTGCAAGAGATGTCTCACTTTCACCTTTCGGAATTTTTTTTTTTATAGAATTTCTAGCTATTAAATTTTTCAGTAAGCAGTCCGGATTTTAGAGGTCTGAATAAACGAGGTTCCACTGTATTGTTAAAACTTACAAAAGAACACCTGTCAGTGAATTTGTTAACTTCTTTAGATTACTGCAACTAATTCATTACTGTCATAAGCAATACAGATGTGAGAATTAGTACCTTTAAAAATGACATGATATAAAGAACTATCCAGTGATAGCACTGAATTGAGACAGATTTATGGGTGTGCTATAATGAAATAATAAAAATAAATGAATAATGAAATTGAAATAAATATAATTTAGTTGTGTAAGAGGTCATGTAACCTTTTCGGCATCTGGGAGGATTGTCAGAAATGGTCTGGGAAAACAGACTGTGAACTAGAGCAGTGGTTCTTAACCTTTTGGTAACCACGGCCCCCTTAAAATCTCCAAATATAATATATATAGTACCTAAATACCTTTCGAGGCCCCCCGGTTAAGAACCACTGAACTAGAGGATTGGAATGGTCTTGGTTTATATCTGGAAATGACTATTTCACGTATAAAAGGTACTTTGAGGTCATTATGAAGGATGAAATTAGAAACAAAGAAGGGGGCGTTATCTATTTTACTTAGGATCTTATGTTGGAGTGATTAGATGCGATAGCAACCCCAGAGTTCTATGCTATTATTTCCTTATTGGTTTTATTATTGTGATGTAGTTGAGTATATTGTTTAGCATGTTGAGTTTAGATGTGTTTTGTATGAGTCTGTGTAAAAGTTTATAGTGTGTATTGCACGTTTGACGTTTATTTTTAGTGTGATGTGACCAATGTTAAACGATGATTTAAGTACAGACCTAGGTAGCGGATGGAACTGGAATGAAGCATAAGGATTTGGTTAAGGGTTACAGGTTCACATATGCTTTGTCTTGAAGCGAAGGTCGCTTGAGAGCTTTTCCTTCATTTACCTTAATCAACCATATCTTGAAATTATATAAATTTTAATTCATATTTTACGATTTTGGTAGTATTCATACTACGGAACGATTAAATTTTAATTTAAATCAAATTATAATTATTATTAACTACGGGAAACAGAAAGAGAAAAATAGACTCCAGCGCGGGGATTTGAACCACCGGCCTCTATATTTCCAGTATAGCACTCTAACCGACTAAGCTACGCAGGAGAATAAATTTCTCTGACGTTAATGATACCTTGACCCGAATTTAAAGCTTTCAATTTTTCCACAAGTCTGAGAAGTCAACATTAATGACAAAGAACTAGACCAAGAAATAACGCTTATAATTATAAAGTACCCAATTAGTACCTGTACCTCGTACAATCAATTAGAAATTCATATTTTACGATTTTGGTAGTATTCATACTACGGAACGATTAAATTTTAATTTAAATCAAATTATAATTATTATTAACTTATTAACTACGGGAAACAGAAAGAGAAAAATAGACTCCAGCGCGGGGATTTGAACCACCGGCCTCTATATTTCCAGTATAGCGCTCTAACCGACTAAGCTACGCAGGAGAATAAATTTCTCTGACGTTAATGATACCTTGACCCGAATTTAAAGCTTTCAATTTTTCCACAAGTCTGAGAAGTTAACATTAATGTGTTAATATATAGGCCGGTGGTTCAAATCCCCGCGCTGGAGTCTATTTTTCTCTTTCTGTTTCCCGTAGTTAATAATAATTATAATTTGATATACATTTTAATTATCATCAAAATGATTACATGTTAAAAATCATAGTTTGGTTTATAAATAGTCCGTGTTAACCAATAAGAACCATTAACTCTAACTCACACAGTGAGCAACTCCCTTCAAAATTATCCCTGTAATGGGTTTAAAATTTAAGAGTTCATACCATTCCATACACAGTCCCCTCTTTTTAAGGCAGCGCTAATAAAATATAATAAGTAGTTCTGCTGCAAATTGAGACCCACATAAGTGCTGATAGTTATAATTTTTAATAATTTTATGGTCGGGGTTAGACATTGCCGATTGGCTGGCAACCTGCCTGAAACCAAGGTGTTAACTCCATAACATCTAATTTATTTGATGTTTTGGATAATAGAGGTGGGACATATTTCACACTGATTGTCATATCGAGATTTTAACAGTGGGCGATATCGTAAAAGATACAAAAAAATCTATGGTAGAAGATGCAGCCCTAGGTAGTAATGAGGAGGAGCCTCCAAGAAAGGTATAATTTTCCAATCTAGGTATAGTATAGGTATGTTTTTAAGAAATGTACTTACAATTCGAGATCTATTTTGAATTCCTGGGCCGCAGTATGCATTACAATTTGACCATGGCGTCCACTCACTCAAGATACAGTCTATAGGGCAAGGCTCCAGGCAGGGTTCTTCTTGTAAACCATAGTCTCCACAGAAACTAAAATAAAAATAAATAAAAAAATATGTATCACTACTTTTATTTTTGCTATATTACAAGATTAATTAAGGTTACAAATACTTGTAGTTGGTGAAGGCACTTCACAAACACACCATGAGATAACTCAATAACACTTGCAGTTGGTGAAGGCACTTCAAAAGCACCCCATGAGTAAACTCAATAATACTTGTAGTTGGTGAAGGCACTTTAAAAAGCACACCATGAAATATTTGTATTTGGTGAACCCACTACATGAGTTAACTCCAATATTACTTGTAGTTGGTGAAAGCACTTTAAAAAGCACACCATGAAATATTTGTATTTGGTGAACCCACTACATGAGTTAACTCCAATATTACTTGTAGTTGGTGAAAGCACTTTAAAAAGCACACCATGAGTTAACTCAATAAAAAAAACTACAGAGACTCAACTAACTATACTGAGTGGACAACTACAATAATAGCATGAAGGGTACGCAATAATAATAATAATTACCTGGGATCAACCATTTGTTCTTTATCATCATAGCAACCCACAGCTCTGTAACGAGTTCCAGTGCCACAAGGCTTACTGTCATTGGCCAAGCAAGCAGACCATTCTGACACTGGCACAGAATAGTATTCGCTGCATGGGCAGTTCTGGGTTTCCATTAGAGGTAGATCTTGACAAACTTCATGCAGGTATGCTTCACCTTAGAACATAAATTAACAATTAAATATTCTCTAAATTAGAAAAATTAGTAGGACAATAGATAAATCTGTTTTCTTTTTATAACCATCCCATAATCAACTAATAAAATTCTATTGGTAAATAATGAATAAGAAAGTACCAAGGATTCAAGTTCAAATAGAAGAATCCAAGTTAAAACCTAAGAAAGTTTTAATTTGTTAGGGAAAATATGATTTATCTGTTTCGATCTTACTTTATTTTATAAGACAACATAATACTGCTATCAGCAGAAAAATGGGTCATGAGGGTCAGTAATTTTACGTATAATAGCAAGCAAAAAAGTGTCTGACTAACACCAAGCTAGAATTTTGTATAAGAGTAAATCGTTTGATGCTTTTTAAGAATATGTTTTCGGCTAAGTTCGTCTGCAGGACATAGCTTGGCAATATGCATGTGAAAGAAACAAACCGGTGGAAAGCGGCCATGTCCCACCCTTTCTGGTGGACAATGTGATTTTCATGTTCCCAAATACGAAATTAGTTAGTAGACCAAAAATCAAGTTGATGTTAGTGAGTCACTTAATAGGTTAGTTAGTCAAATATAACTCCAAATCAAAGAGGTCACCTATTGACTCACTATCATCAACTTGATTTTTGGTCGACTAACTAAGTTAGTACTCAGGATATAATGAAAGTCACAAGGTCCACCAAAAAGGGTGCAACATGGTGGCTCTCCACCGTTTTTTTTTTTTTTTTTTTTTTTTTTTTTAAAATGCCTATTGCCAAGCTATGTCCCGAGAACAGACTTAGCCGACCACATATTCTTAAAAGGCAACAAAAGATTAACTGCTTTACAAAATTCTAGCTTGATGTTAGTCAGACACTTTTTTGCATGCTTTCTCCTGGACTAGTATTTAGTTGATGAGATCATTTAGTAGTAATTATCAGTGTGGTACATGATTTATTGTTTGAAATCAAACCTATGTATCCTGCTTTGCTAATCTGAAATTAGACAAAGAAAAGTTATGTTATCAGTAAGCGAAAAGTTTTCTGATGGGCAGGAGCTAGAATCAGCACCATTATGTTTTTATTACAGTATACGTGTTAGGAGATGTGACTTTTGACACTTAGATTGGCCAACCTAAATGAGGAAAGAAATAAATCCGCTAGGCCTATAGGGGTGCCAGTAACATTTTTGTTTGTCCAGTTGGCCTGATCTTCTAGAATTCAAAATTCTTCTCATTGGTTTCCCACCCTAATTTTTCTGATTTTCCCATGTTGTCAAAAGTCAAAACTCATAACGCGTAAACTGTATAATAATTGCCATTTATTGAAAATATACAATTTTATACTAACATATATGCATAACAATTTATTCTACACATTTTCAAATCGGCCTTTCGCCGTGGCACCCTAAATTGGGTTTTGGAGTTACCTTATTTATTTATTCATTTTTTTTTTTTTTTTAATACATATTCTTATTTACAAAACAATGATAAGCAAATGATATTCTATAACTCTACTTAGCTAATATTAGAGACTGATCATATAAACATAATAAATAGTTTCATATAGTAATAAATAAACATCATAGTTATAATTTAATTTAAAATAACAAAAAAATAAAACATAAAAATCTTCTAATGATTTCACTTAAATAATTTGCTGCGTTATATTCGCATACTTTTTCTTTCTTTTCTTTTTTCTTTTCTTTTTTTTTTCCTTTTGGTTAACCGTATAAACGAATTGATTTTATAGATAAATACAAAAATAATTACAATAAACCTATATATACTATCTTATATACTTCATAAAAAAAGAAATATCACATGCATCTTACTCGCTATTTATATCAGTAATTAATTCTTAACTAGCCATACAACCGAATAAATATCTCGCATTCTCTTCCACTCATGTCTGTCGAGTGCAATCCTCGGCCAACATGCTCCCCCACAACATTTACTCATCTCTTCATCCCAACTTACTCTCGGTCTGCCTCTATTTCTTTTCCTGTCCATCGGATACCAACCTAATATCTTTTTCGTCCATCTGTCATCAGCCGTTCTCACTACGTGTCCTGCCCAGTTCCATTTTTTGTCTATCAGAGTTTTTCCTATATCTTCCATTTCCGTCAATTCTCTTATCCACGTATTTGTTTTTCGATCCCTTCTTGTATAGCCTAGCATGCTTCTTTCCATAACTGGTTCCGTTTTCTAAAGCGCTTTTTAAATCTTTAATTTTCTTCTGCACACTGAAATCTTTTAATTTTCCTCTTATAATATTAGCCAGTTCTTTTAACTTTTCCCCGTCATATTTTTTTTTTTATTAACTTCCTTCTCTTTCTTAATAGTTTTCTTATTTCCAGAGGTAAATTCTTTTTGTTTTCTGATTTATGTGTTTCGGCAATTTTTTCAGTCGCAGATTTTAGGGATAGTCTAATTTTCTCTTCTAGTCTTTCAATATGATCCTCCTTTTCTAAATCTTTAATCCCAGACTCTATTAACACTTGTTCATATGCAAGGTCTACTCCGTCTGTAATATTCACCTTCTTCCTATTATTCCACAATCTCACACTGGTTTTTATTTTTAATTTAGCTTTTAGTGGTCTATGATCACTACCGACGTCGATCTTATCTTCAGCTTCTACATCTTTGACTATATCTTTTTTATTTGAAATTATAAAATCAATTTCATAACTAATTTAAGTACTAAGTAAACTGTAGGTAAAACAAACAACTGATGACTAATAAAATTACTACCTTTTAAGAAATTCCCTATCCCACAAATGCACATATTCTTTTCTAAATTATATTTTAATTGTTTGTTTTTCTCATAACTGATTATAGGGCACTGATAAACCAAATAATAATAATAGGTTGAAAGGATCTTGGTGCGTTGGCTTCCACGGTTAATTTCATAATGGAGTTCTATGTCTTCCGGTGGTGGCCCCGTCTTAGTGGATGATACTTCCGATGTTTCGCCTCTTATGCTAGAGGCATCTTCAGGGTAGAGCATGTTGTACTGTTTCCTGCTGTGAATGTGGTTTTAATCTCACAGGCTTCCCACAGGTTTTCAAAAGAAAAATTCCAGGACAAAATCATGATTTTCCAAGACACTTTCGAACCAATAAAAATTGTAGGCTCTTAACTGGAATGGCTCTTTTTGGTGCACAAATTAAAGAATCTCATTTATATTATAAGAAAATGCCCAACCATGAGAGGCCGGATGAGAACAAGATTTCAATCATATCAAAATCTGGAATGTATGTAATATTTTTGTGTGTGTTTAATTAGGAATATTGGTCAATGGAATTAATTAAAACAATTTTAAAACTGTAGCTAATATTTCATAAAAAACTAAACCAGTTATTATTTTTCACAACTATTAAACATTTTCATGATCCATTGAAGTAAATTTATAAAAGGAATTATTTTCTGGATGCAACCGTTCAAATATTTAAAAGTTAGCCTATTTCTTTATTTAGCCTTAATACCAAGCTATCACAAATGGTGAGCCAGTAGTTTAATTTTATTATTATTTGTTTTTAATACTTAACACTGACAACAAACTTCAAAAATCAATATGAAAACATTTTGCGGCAAAAACCCCATGAAATTGGAAATTAAAGCACAATATTCCAGGACAAATGAAAAAATTCCAGGTCAGAGAGCCAAATTCCAGGTTTTCCAGGACGCGTGGGAACCCTGTCTCATGTTTCTTCAGGATCTGTGAGATTTTATCAGTCGTGCCCTTAACATAGGGGAGGAACGCCTTCCTTTGGGTTGGAGGATTGGGTGGCGTCTGCTCAAACCTGAGAACCCTGAGCAGACGCCACCCAATCCTCCAACCCAAACGAAGGCGTTCCTCCCCTATGTTAAGGGCACGACTGATAAAATCTCACAGATCCTGAAGAAACATGAGATTAAAACCACATTCACAGCAGGAAACAGTACAACATGCTCTACCCTGAAGATGCCTCTAGCATAAGAGGCCAAACGTCGGAAGTATCATCCACTAAGACGGGGCCACCACTTGAAGACCTAGAACTCCAGGTTAAAAGTAATTTCTTGTTACAAAATATTCTTTCAGAGACTTTTGATATTTCTTCTATAATGTTAAGCATGTTATCATATCAAATCAAGGTACATTGATCTTTGTAAGAGACTAAATGACTTAAGAAAAAACAAAAAAAAAACAAAAACCAGAAACAATGTTGCCACATAACACTAGCAAAAATAAGTTACCTATAAGTTGTCTGATTCTTGATTTGAGACCTGTGCAAGGTTGTTTGCATGGTGTCCACTGAGTCCATTCAGTGATCTGACAGGGAGACTTGCAGTCCACATGGCACCTCTCCACGCTAGGTGGCATTGCACCTCCACGGTCAATACAGAAACGTAGTTCTACATGTGCTGGAGAACCTTCTTCTATACACCACAAATCTAAACAAAAACAAACAAAATATTGTTACATAGAGAAAACTTATTTTTATAAATTAAATTATATAAGGTAAATAATTCTTCAAAATGAATTCTTTGATTATTCTAGAATGAAATAAAGAAGTCAGATACAGTCTCTATATAATAAATTCCTTTGAGGCCTGTAAGCCAGGGGTGGCCACAGAGGGGGGGAGGGGGTCAGTAAATAGCACTTTTTTCCACTTTGGGGGGGGGGATGGATGTGATAATACACAAGAGGTTTTATGAAACCCTACTGATGCCTTCACACTTTTCAGGTTTTAAAACTTTAAAAACAGTTTATACAACTTTACTGGCCTACGACAGGGGGGGGGGGGGGGGGGGGGGGTATTGTCAGGGTCCTGGTTTGTTTGCAACCAAAAAGGCAAGAAAGAGTAGCGTAACTATTGCCTAGGGAATTGCGTGTGGGCCCCCAAATCCAAAAAAAACTACTATATATTTGTACCATCTTAATCAATATGTTCAATGTTAATTTACATGAGAGAAACTGACAGACAAATCATAATAACAAACTCATGTTAATAACTTGTACATTTTTATTTGTCATGCAGTTTTTGTAATACTGTTAACTATTTTGATTTGCTTACGGACGACTTTTTTTAAGACCCTATTCCAAACCGTCATTGCATGGCTTCTTCATTGCATTGCATCTTAAAGTTATAAATATGAAATTTAAAGTAGAAGAATGTAGTTTTCAGACCCCACAAACCCCATATCTCTATCTAATACAGAAGCTGAGCTATAAATGTTCAAAAAAGTGCGGTTTTTTTGGCCCACCCTGTAGATATTTTAGAAGAAATACGGCAAACAAATTTAGTTGGACCTGATGTCTTCTTGTAAGCAACTATGTAGTACTCATCCAATTAAAAGGCATATGTAAGTAAAGTGAATCTCACTTATTAATTTACAGTATGCTAAATATATTAATTATAATACCCTTAAGATATGGTATATGCCTACCTCTAGTTCTGAGGCCATGTCCACACCTGTTGCCAGATGCAAGCTGGCAGTTAGACCAGTTACCCTGTCTCCACAAGTATACGGGACAGGACTCTTGGTAAGAGAAGCACTGCCTCTCTTCAGTTAACGGACCGCAGTCTTTTCCTTCCAGAACAACTCTGTACCTCGTCTGCTTCATCACTTCTCCCCTTGAACCATCTGTACAAAAAACAAAAAAACAATAATTTTAGAATATATTATTCAGGAGAAAATATTGCTAATCAAACTATTGCAAATCTGGTAGATTAAAAAAAAAAAAAAAAATCTACACTAGGTCAGGTAGATATAAGAGTTTTCAAAAGGTATTTTGGGTATTTTTTGTATTATTTATTTCAATTTTAACCAAATCGGTTTCAGCATGTCTGCTATCGTAATTGGTTACAAACTAACTTAGTTCGTAATGACATGGTTGACGATAGCAGACATGCTGAAACCAGTTGGGTTAAAATTGTAACAATAATTGTGATTTAGACAAACAAACAAAAAATTATCTAAATTGTGTTTTATATAATTAAACATGTGTAACTATCAAAAAACCTTGAAACTACTTGTTAATGCTAATAAGTTTCATGTTTTAATTGGGTCAGAGTCGTGAATACGGAGCATAAGGTATATAAAGGTACCGCACACCGTTCATGTATTGAGGGACTGAACAAACCTCACTAAATTCAGGGAAATTATGCCCAGTATCAACAGGTAAAAACACGTTGCACCATTTCACACATCTCATAAACCTGGTTTTTTTTCATACGGCGGTTGAAATGGTGCGATGTGTTTTAACCTGTTGAAACTGGATATAATTTCCCTGAATTTGGTGAGGTTTGTTCAGTCCCACAATACAGAACAGTGAGGGGTGCAGTCAGAATGACACATAATTTATTTTTATATACCTGATGCCCCATATTCATGACTCTGACCTTTAATTGTGTTAAAATCCAATATTTTTGTTAGTGTTACAGTTACAGAACTGATTTCCTTGATCCATGATTCAATGGGTTCAGGGTCTCCGTTTCTTTAAACAACTACACATTATAAAAGGTAGTAGTATTAAAACAAAATTGTTAGGGTAACTAAACATCCCATTTTGACCGGGACAGTCCCAGTTATTTTAAGCTTTTGAAGGTGTCCCGTCGGTTTCGGAATATGTCCCGTTTTTTTTGGAAAAATGGAACATTTTCCAAAAGGTATGGGTAAAATGAAAAACGCTTCCCATACTTAATGAGTTGGAGACGTTGCCAATCTTAGTAAATATTTTATAATCAATGGTTTGCTTCTCCAATGTTTAATATTTACTCATCATCGTTTTGAAGGGGGGGGGGGAGCACATAACTGGTTTTGGCTACTAAATACATTGGCGTCTTCAGATTCAAAAAATTAGTTGATCACATTAACATGGTATCGAAGTGAATCTCCGTCATTTACTTTGATACCATGTTACTGTAATATTTATCGTGAGCGGTAAATCTGCACTATATGTCCCACCTATTCTAAATGTCCAATTCACTTCGGTTTCGAATGTAGCATCTCGATAAATTCAATTTTATTTTCTTAAATTCCCCCCTTTTTTTCTAAATGCTACAATAGCTCAACCTCCCCTTCCCCCCTCCCAATTCCAATGTCTTTTTTTGAACTAAACTTTATGTAGCCACCCTACTATTAGTAGTAGGCTTAAATTCGGACTTACTTGGATAGCAGGTATGAGGATTACATGCAGTCCATTCTGACCAAGGGGAGACTTGACATTCAGCTGGACACTCGACTGTACATGTTCTGCTTTCAGCTGGCTTTTTCAGCGTTCTACATCTGATAAAATCCAAAACAAAATGTATTTAGAATCAATTGAATAAGAAAAAAATGTAGGAACTCTAGTAAGGAAATAAATAAATTCTAAAAAAAAAAATGATATTGTCTCTTTCATTAAAGTCTCTTAAATTACATAAAATGATATTAGATTTGACTAACTTATCAGGTGAAACATATTGTTGGTTTTCAGAGCAGTAGACTTCTCGAATTTGGTAACCTTCTCTGTCACAGGTTCCGTTGCAAGGCTGCCACGGTAATGTCATCCAACTATATCCGTGACACCCGTGTAGATTACAACCTTCAATTTGAAGCATCTCGTCGGGATCTGGACATGGGTGTCCTCCTAAAAAAACATCAGATACAGTTAAATTATTAAATCATATTCCAAGCAAAAAATGAGAAATAATTGTTAAGAATTTACTTAAAACAGGAATTATTTATCCCAGATAGAGCCTGGTTTACATGATCCAACTTAACTTTAATCAAATCTATTTGGTCCAAGTGTTTGTGGAACGTTGAAGTAAGGTTTGCACTTGCAAACTGCAAAGTATACTAGATCCAAGTAGTGGAACTTTGATACACTATAAAGTAGAGGTTAAGATAGATTGTGTGAAATGATTTTCACTCAAGAACTTTCCAGTTAAATTGTAATAATTAAGATTTAAAACAGTGGTGATATATAACCTTCTACTAAACAAAACCCAGCACAATCTTGCATCATAGTCATTTTTTGACAGCTCGTTCTCATAATTTGTCAGGCGGCGCCATTTTTTCGTCCAACTCAACTTGGATTGAAGTTGACTTGGTTACCCTCTTTACACGATCCAAGTAGCGTCAAAGCTGACTTGGATCGTGCAAACAGGGTTTAAAGCATTAAAATGTGTATGAAGCTAAAGTCGTAGTAATAAACAATAAATAAATAAACGTCTCAAGAATAATTTTGAAACCTTGGCACTTCTTTAGATTGTTACTCCCCTTATAAAATAAAAACAGAGGGGAGTAACAATCTAAAGATAAAGGTGTACGGTATGTTCTTCTTTAGACTGTTACTCCCCTTATAAAACAGAAGTGTGATATTCCTTTGTCCTAAAGTGAATTGGACTAAACATCCCTTTGTCTTAATAGTTATTTTGTCTAAGTAATTTGTATTCTAAAACAACATAGGGGAGTAACAATCTAAAGAAGTACCGAAACCTTTTTAGTTTTTTAGTCAGAGTTTATTTATCAAGATGACTTTACTGCCAATGTTTTATTTTTATAAGCTTTTAATATGTTTTCGGTTTAAAAAATTGCATTTTGGAAGTTAATTTGCCAATTTGATAATTCATACTGTTAATTATAATCTTAATACTTATATTCTATTCTTAATACAATAGAACCTCGCTTACACGACCCTCAATAACACGGCAACCTCAATTACAAGTGCAATTTTCAAATCCCCTTGAGATCGCCATAACACATAATGTAAAATTAACCTCTATAACGCGACTATTATTATCTAAACAACCTCAATAACAAGTCGTTTTGAGAAGTCAACCTCTATAACAAGTCGTTTTGAGAAGTCAACCTCAATAATAAGTCGTTTTGAGAAGTCAACCTCTATAACAAGTCGTTTTGAGAAGTCAACCTCTATAATAAGTAGTTTTGAGAAGTCAACCTCTATAACGCGACTCTATACAGGAATGGGTGGACCTTGAACAAGTCTAGGCTTGAACACCCCGCCCATTAACCTCGATAACACGACTGATAGCCAAAATAAACTTGATAACACGACTCTCAACAAAAAGAGCACCTCGATAACAAGACTTTCCCTAATCCCCTTGAGACACTTCTTATAGGTTCTACTGTATTGTATTTTGAAAGCTTGGGAAATTCAAATAAATGTGGAACTGAATTTTGAATTTGAGAAGTTCGGGCCAATTAGACAAATAAAAATGTCTCTGGCTACCTCCATCACAGGCCTAGAGGCTTTATTTTTTCCCTCACATAGGTTGGCTAAAGTGAATTCCAAGAGTTAATACTAATTGTAAGAATAGTATAGTAATTCTCATGTCACTACATAATTAACATTTAGTAATGACGCCAATGCTTACAAACACATACCATGTCCGGGAGGTGCAATAACAGTTCTGTTCCTAGATCTAAGAGCCATGCTGGTAGGTGTAGAACATGGTTGGGAGCAGGGTGACCATGAAGACCATGCAGAAACTACACAATCATATGGACAGGGAAGTAAACATCTTTCTTCTGATACTGGCATCACGTCCATGCACCAACTGTTAGCCACCACCTCCTGCACCATTATTATAAGAATATTAAAGATTGTAACTTCTTTCAATTTGGTATATAAAATAATTAAAATATATTTTCAGAAATAAGGTTTAATTTATATATAAATAAATATGTTATAAGTATACTAGGTGTTCCAAATAGATGATTACCCCTGTGTGAGTGACACAGTTGACATGTCTATTGCGAGTTCCTTGTCCACACTTAGCATGAGTATTATCGAGCTGGCAGGATGACCAGGTTCCAGGCTTCCAAACAAAGCATCTTGGTCTGGAACAAGGCTGCACCTCCGTCAGACTCGGACAACCCATGCCTTCACTGCTGGGAGCTACCACAATACTACGTCTACGCTCCCTTTCTCCTGTTAATCAACATAAAAATAGAAAATAACAACCCTTACATAAGCAGTAAATAAATATTGATTAGAATATGGGTGAAAAAATACATTTAATCTAGTGCAAACACCCAAGAAGTTCTAAACCTTAGCAACATTTTTTCTAAGTCCCTAAAAATGATCACATCACCACAAAAAGGCCATCGCCCCTTAAAAGTTAATAAAATTAATATAAAAAGAGCCGTAACATGTAGATTTCTCTTATGCTTAGTTAACTACCTAAATTTGGGGACATATTTCTTAGCAAAAAATGTCTTGCAACCACCACAACTCAGTAATTTAATGGCTATACCCCAGTTACAAAGCACCTCGGTTTAAAAGCATGCATTTCAAGAAAGGGTCTTCTTTTAGGTGAAAGTGCTCTACAAGTTAGTCTAGTAGGTTGATGGTATCCTGAGAGCCTGTTAAATATAAAGGCCTAAAATATAACAGTATGTCATCTTGAGCTAGCAGGCACAGGAAGAATAGAGTATGACAGTGTGCCAGCAGGACAGGAAGAATAGAGTATGGCAGTGTGTCAGCTTGAGCTAGCAGGTACAGGAAGAATAGAATATGACAGAGTGTCATCTTAAGCCAGCGGGTACAGGAAAAATAGAATATGACAGTGTGTCATCTTAAACCAGCAGGTACAGGAAGTATAGAGTATGGCAGTGTGTCCAGAGTGCCACAGGTTCCAAATCAGGTTCAGGCTCCAAAAACAGGCTTGTGATAAGTCAGCTCGAGAAAAGCAGGTGATAGCCGTAGTGGAGGCAGGTAAAAATACTTGCTGTCATAATGTAAAGCAAACACAACAAGGAGTTGTCATCTGAAGATATAGGTAGCGTTTGCTTGTTTATGGCCTCAGAGAGTGTTCTTTTATAATTTAAACATGAAAGAATTTCTGTTTATGAAATTAATAAGTTAAGAAGGGCATATAGGGAATACCACCACTTGTTTGAACACTTAACAAATCATAGGGAACAGGGAACGTTTCTTTCTATAATTTAGAATCGAAGTAGAAGCATTCCACTATTTTTTTAAAAATAAGAAATACTCTCGTGATAAGCATTTCTTTCTTCATTATAATAATATTAAAAAATAAATTGAAACGAAGAAAATCTAACAAGAATCAAAAGACAAGAAGTAGGATTTGTATTTAACCAAGAAAAAGGTATCAAAACAACTACAAACGCCAAAAAATAAAAAGTAGTTTGTAGTTACAGTACAGTCCGTGCACGCTGAAAGAAGTCAAAATCTGAAACAAGAATGATCTAAACACTCTGGTAAAGTCTCTGACTCCGAAACCAGTTGCTCCTGCTGCAGTGCAAATATTTGCCTGCTTCCACTATGGCCACCTGCTTTAACTACACTGTTTAATTCTTGCGCTTGTTTACTGAGTCTGAACCAGCGTGCACTGTGGTCCTCCCTATGACAGTAGGTACAGTATACATTAATAGAATTAGTTATTAATTGTTTATTTATTCAATTTAATAAATAATTTCTTAAGTTAGATATGTTTTTTGGCGGGGGGACAGAAGAAATATCGATCACACCAAAAAACAACATAAAAAAAGACAAGAAAAATGTGATCCTCATGAATATAGTGTGGAGGTACCTGAGGTAGCGCGTAGACTCGGAGAAGGATCGCTCTTATAACTTAAATTATTCTACAAATAAGTTCGACAAGAGAAACAAGAGATTGTGTCAATGCTAAACGAGTTATAAGTATATTTTGGAACGTTCTTGACAGATATCAAAAAGTAAACAAACTTGTTAATTAAAATAATAATACTATAAGGTGACGTGTTACGTCATCCAAAATAGTATTTTTTATTGACATGGTTTTCCACACAATGTGCTACCAATTGTAGGAGTAAACCAACGCTTGTGTCTAAGTGTATAAATTAAGATGTATAAATTTAGCAACCGTTAAATTATGAATTAACCTTAAAATTAGTGAGAAAAGAAAATTAGAAGATTATACCAACATGAATACAGCCTTAGACCCAACTATCCCAATCCTACTGCCCTTACCAACTATTTTCATTCTACTAGTCATAAATTTGATTTTATTAATCCCACAATCTTAGCTCAAGAACCTAATTACCGGCGACGAAATGTTCTTGAAATGTATTATATATCTAAAACCAACAACACTGTTAACTTCAGAACTGACACCAATAACCTAAGCATCTGTTACCATAATATTATTACCAATTTTTAATGTATTTTAATTTTCTTGTTCAATTACCTTCTAATCAAACTCTACAACTTTTTTGGTATGTTATTCCATTGCTTTTGTTTATCTTTTCAGTCAATTTTATTATTCTTAGTCTTGTCTCACTGTTAATTTATGTTTTTCGAATTATTATTTAGTTCAGTGCAATATTTATGATTTGTTTTTTGTGATATTAGTTTTTTAAGTCTAGTTGTAATATAAAATGCAGCCTCTACCTTTACCTGGATCCACCACCCTTTACACCTGGCTTTTTCTTTTACTGTTAATCCTCTCACGTCCTTCTTGCCTCCCACCTTCAATCCTTTCTAACTCCTCTATTTACTCTATCATTTCTTGACCAGTCCTATTCCTAACGTCAACATGTATATACTTTAAATTCAGTATATTTTGTCTAGTATCTGTAGTTATACCCTGATGATGTGTACAAATTACACGAAACTAGTTGGTCAAACTATGTAGTTTTTTTTTAATTTAAACCGTACCTCACTAATTTTAAGGATAATGTATAAATTAAATTTATATAAAAAAATTATAAATTACAAATGTACGTCAGTAGAAGCTTTTGCATTTGAATTAGTCAATATTCTCCTCCAAGCCCCCAAACATTAATATAAATCCCAGTACATAGCTCTAACTCTTACACAAGTATTATATAAGCATTTATCAAATTGTAATGCAAGACATATGCATATAAGATAGGCTTTTCACTAATGTGTAAATCATTTATTGTAAGGCCCTTTATATTCAAGGACTATTTGCATAATCCTTTAACTCCTAGTGGTCATTTGAATAACCATACTAGGCCTTAGATTTTCCCTTAACTATAAAATATATACAGAGAATATTATTAATACTAAGGATAAAATAAGTCTATAGAGACAATAATTACAATTATTTAAACAAATATTATAGGAAATATCAAATGGCTCCGCTGTAAATGGTTTAAATGACGACAATCGATATCTTTTAATATTCATTTGAGAAAAAAATATTAACACAGAAAGCTGAAGAGAAATCTGGCAAAAGATATTGCAAAGAAGAAATAATAATTTAAGCAAAACCATAGTGGTAAACAAGAGAGGTCAGAATATGCATAAAGTGGAATCACCCACTGGGGACACATTGAGGAAACAACCTACCACAGCTCATACTCAGGCAGAGGCCATAAAAAGAGTCCGGACCAAGATTTTATATCAGATATGTTTAATGTGTTTCTACATGCTCACAACTATTCCTTTACTTTACCCAAGGCTTTGATTTGCTCGTTCTAAAAGAGGACTTAAAAACCTTCTGCACATGGGTGGATATGTAATAATGGTAATAGTTATGTAATATGAGTATGAACCATTGCTCCAACCAAGCTATCGGACCACATTGGGCCCATTTTTACTAAACCTGTAGTGGAGAGTTCCAGCCACTTCCCACATCATACCTGTACATGGTACCCCTGAATGGATGGATGTGTAGTCGAAGTGGACTTGTCTCAAGTTAAGTGTACACTACTCATCATAAGCGAAGTGCTCTTTCCACACACAGGTCGATGTTCTTATCAGTCGGGTCGAGGTCTCCAAATGGGAAAGGTACAAAACTTCTTCGGTCTTTTCTTTTATCGAGTATAAACCACTTGCTCAAACCTAGCAATCGGACCACATTGGGCCCATATTATTGAGTTTCAGCCACTTCCCACATCATATCTGTACACGGTACCGCTGAATTGGGGAATGTGCACTCAAAGTGGACTTGTCTCAAAGTCAAGTGTACACCACTCGTCATAAGTGATTCCTCTGCACACGGGTCTATGTTCTTATCAGTCGGGTCGAGGTTTCCAACTGGGAAAGGTACAGAACTTCTTCGGTTTATTCTTTTATAATGAGTAGTTGGAGTGTTGAGGAGGATGCAGTTATGTTGTATTGGTACCGTCGGATGAAAAGAAGGACTCAGAGAGTATGGGTGCATCTGTATATAGAACAGAACTTTTAGTGTTGCCTATTTATTGTGGCAAAGGAATCATAATAGAGGAATACTAAATCACCACATACTAGTACATTGGACTAGTTAAAACTGTAGCTCAACCATTCACTACGTTAATAAAAATAGGAATTGCATGAGTGAAGAAGAATTCATACTGATAAAATTAAGGTACCTAAGATTTTTATTAAAAAATTATAATTATAACAGAAAACAAAATGAAAAAAACAAACATAACTGTAAAGTATAAGTAAAAGTTATTAGTATAATATAGAGATTAAATTGTATTTCTTTGTATAATGAAAGTAAACAGGTATAGGTAGTTACAAAGCAAATACTTTAAACCATAAATTAAAAAATATAGAGCAGCTTCGGCAATACAGTCCTCATAAAACATTCCTCCTCATGATACTTCTTCTTCAAACATTCATAGACTCTCAGAGTTCAACTTTCACAATGCACTACTAGTGCCAGAGTAGTAAAGTACCATAAATTACACATTAAAGTTCAGACATGCTTGTTTTCAAATTGCGATGGAGACTTGGTGATCTTTACATCGTAAACTCAACACTAAAAGATTTATTATCACTTCTTCGCATTTAAGCGTATTCTCATGCAACAGTTGTTGTTGTTTTATTTGTACGAGAAAAGATTTTCGTTTAATTTTAATTGTATTACCTGTTCTTGGTATTGGTCTTGGTTGATCACCACCTGCAGTACAATTATCATTTATAGGTTTACAAGGACCCCAGGATTCCCATTCTGATACCTCACAGTCTCTAGGGCAAGCCACTTCACACCTAAACAACAAATAATAAATAAAAATAACACTCGGAACAAAATGAAGGTTATACATAATACTGTTAAGGCCAGGAGAACACAGGAATCTTGCCCCCAGACAGTTTTGTCACTACCTCAAGGGCTTATACAGTATATGGGAGTAGCAAGACAGGGCAGGACAAAAGAGTTCTCCAGCCTGGCAGATGTCCTGACACATTTCTTTCTGCAGACTGTTATGCACAAATCACAGCTATTTCCTCAAGATCCATCTCGCTGGGTACAAGATATGAAACTGTCTTGCCTCCAGTGTGCAAGGCTGTAGCAACACAAGTGTGACAAGGCAGACACAACCAAAACAGCTCGGAAACAATCTACAGACAGTTTTGTCTCCAGTGTGCGAGGCTGTAGCAACACAAGTGTGACAAGGCAGACACAACCAAAACAGCTCGGAAACAATCTACAGACAGTTTTGTCTCCAGTGTGCAAGGCTGTAGCAACACAAGTGTGACAAGGCAGACACAACCAAAACAGTTCAGAAACAATCTACAGACAGTTTTGTCTCCAGTGTGCAAGGCTGTAGCAACACAAGTGTGACAAGGCAGACACAACCAAAACAGTTCAGAAACAATCTACAGACAGTTTTGTCTCCAGTGTGCGCCTGGCCTAAGATTATATAAAGAATATAAATATATTATGAGGACTTCATGCAAATGTTGAAGCTTATAATAATAATAGGTCTTGCAGATAGATAATATATAAATTTAACACTTTGGTGTCAATTTATAGATAAAAATGTAAAATTTTATTGAGCATATAACAAGTTTTTTAAAAATTATATTTTTTCAAGAAGGTTTTCAAGGTGGTTACCCTACATCTTTTCTTCTTTGCGAAGAGCTTATTTATTTTTTAGCTTATAAGTTTTCAAAACCATAATATGTAATTCAACATATTAATCATTGTTGCCACTAAGGCAAAACAATTGTTTTTGTTAGCTTGATGAATAAAGAGTTACCTACCGCCAAATCTTGAGAACAATATGAAATTTTTTCCAGTTATATCAAATGCATTCTTTTAGCAGTACATGTAAATTAAATATAGTGGTGCTTGAGGTAAAAACTAAAACATTTATTTGGTTTTATTGTACCTTTGAATAAGATAAGGTACAGTTGGAGGTGGAGGTAGATTCTTACAGGCTCCGGGAGGTAAGGGTTGGCCTCCGTCAGCTGTAACACAGGTTACATTCCTGAACTGAAGACCACCTCCACATAAAACAACACCTGCTACACCAGGTAGTGTGCACACACTCCACTTAGATGTTACCCACCTATATCTGCAACAAAATACTCACTATTAATATAAACAAATAAGCTGTCTAAAAAATGAAAAAAAGGACTCCATCAAACTACACGAGCCAGTTAGAGATAATAGAGGTCTTGATTAAATTTTTTTGTAATGTTCTGCTGATATAAACTGTAAACATCCTGATCCTGTCAATAATTAACAATAAGCCATTATTTGAATTTAAAACAAAGTTATACCCATAAAAGCAATAAAACAAAGTAAAAGCTTACTTCTGAGAGCAGAAAGGTAAGTTAGTGGTGGTAGATTTAGTTTCTATAAGATGAGGGCAAGCTTGTCCCTGACCTTCGTGCAATCTCAGTACTTCTCTTCTCCTCTCTGTTACGTCCGGCCACTCCTGAAATAAAAGAAAGCATCACTTTAATTAGATATTGGCATTTCATTAGATTGTTACTCCCCTTATAAAAAAAACAGAGGGGAGTAACAATCTAAAGATGGTGTGCGGAATGTTCTTATTTAGACTGTTGCTCCCCTTATAAAAACAGAAGTGTGATATTCCTTTGTCCCAAAGTACATTGGACTAAACATTCCTTTGTCTTAATGGTTATTTAGTCAAAGTAATTTATATTCTAAAAAAACATTGGGAGTAACAATCTAAAGAAGTTCCTTGATATCATACTAGGGATACATAAAGATGTCTCTCTTTTTAACACTAGAATACTCATCATCAGTTTTTTTGACTCTCTTACGATCTCAAATTGTATTTTCTAATCAGCGACTAGCGGCAAAGGGTCTACATGTCAAGAATGCTATCATCAAACTGTTGGCTCCCAACTTCCGAAGCGTTAACATCAGGAGATAATTAGCGTTGGGACAACCGACTAGAAAAAACAACCGAATGAATAAGTCGATTCGGGAAAAAACAGTCGATTGAATTCAATCGACTGAAAACAGTCTCATAGCGGGTATAGGATATATGAATAAAGATATAAACCGAGACTGAACTCGCAAGTCGAATTTTTCAATCGAATGGTTTTTTTTATATAGGAGAAGTACGGTGGAGGCAGTAAAGGCCTCAGAGCTGAGGGGGGGGGGGGGGGGGGGTGAGAGTGAGAAGGCGCTTGACACTCGTTATCTCGTCCCAAACTACAGCCTGCTACGACATCGTTTTCATTCGAATGAAAAAATATAGACTGAGACTGAATCCAGTCGACTTTTTCATTCGAATGTTTCATTCGGATGTTTTTTTGTTTTGGGTAGGGGAAAGGAACGACGGTGAAGGGCTCAGAGCGGAGGAGGGGTGAGAAGGCGCATGACACTCGTTATCTCGTTATACACACGTCCACATATACACGTCCGAATTACAACTAATACAACTTCAAACTATAGACTGATATCATTCGAATGAAAACTAGATATCCACAACCGAATGAATGAATATTTTAAAACAACCGTTTAGTCGACTTTTTTCAATCGATTGGTTCCCAACGCTAGAGATAATGTACTTTCTTCCAAAAAAAAAGCTTTAGTTAACATTGGTAGGTCAGTTTGACTCATGTTGAGTAATAAATGTAATGCCCCAATTAGACTGAGAGACAATTAGAGTAACCTACAATATTAGTGAGTCATTTTGGCTCATGTTAAAGACTGACATTCTATTTTTATTTATTAGTAATTATTAATTTTATTATTATTAATATTATATTGAATATTAATATTTTTTTATTGAAACAATTGGATGTTTGATTTGCCACTGATGAAAGTTTGAATAAGAATACTGACCAAAAACTGTCTTCTAAATCAAAAGAGACATCCTAAAAAAAAAAAAAAAAAAAGCAAATTTTGTTTATATGTAATATCATTATACACTCGAAAGGAAGTCCTCAAAATATTGCCAACGATATAATGACCTTATACCCTATTTATGGTGAACATTTATTATTGACATTATGTAAATACTGCATTACAAAGATTTAGATCTAATATTGTTATATACAGTAGAACCTCGCTTACACGACCCTCAATAACACGACAACCTCAATTACAAGTGCAATTTTCAAATCCCCTTGAGATTGCCATAACACATAATGTTAAATTAACCTCTATAACGCTACTATTATTATCCAAACAACCTCAATAACACGGATTTTTTTCCAATTCACAACGTAACTCAGAACCTCTATAACAAGTCGTTTTGAGAAATCAACCTCTATAACACGACTCTATACAGGAATGGGTCGACCTTGAACAAGTCTAGACTTGGAAACCCTGATCCCAACACATCATTAACCTCTATAACACAACTGATAGCCAAAATAGCCTTGATAACACGAACCTCAACATAAAGAGCACCTCGATAACAAGACTGTTTCCCTAATCCCCTTGAGACACTTCTTATCGAGGTTCTACTGTATTATAAAATAAATCTCCCTCGCTTTATTAGTAAGTAACTGTTATTCATGATATTTGAAATAATAGTGTGAAAATCTTTTGATTTTTTTAGGTAAGTCATAATGACTCATGATGAGGAATAAGTGCCTAGCTCACAAGATGAGTATTCTAGTGTTAAGCAAACTTTATTGTACAGAGTCAGCATTCAACCAATAGATGTCATCTTCAGTGTCTGATTAAAAAATATTATAACATACATTTTTCCTTCAAAACCCATTTAACTCATCAGAATAGGTTTTTAAGTTGAATTTATATGAAGAGTAAGACAAAAACAAACGCCTTGTAACCCTAAACCATTCATTTTAACCCTAGAACACTACCTATGCGTCAAAGTGACGTATTGAATTGATAAAAATGGCTGCCAGTCGCCCCCACTACGTCCAATGGTTCCCAACGTCCCTGGGTGCCTACCCTGTTTAATATTTTTTATAATAATAATTTGTTTAACGCTTAGTTGTAAGAAATTTGACTGAAACAGACAAAAACATTACTGTGAATAGATGATACCTGATAGAAAATTGTGTTCCTTCTTATTAATACAGAAATGTGTACCTACTTTTTTTTAAAGAAATATTCATAAATTGCCTATTTATTTATTATAAACCAAACTAATAATGCATTTTTAAGTAACTTACTATATTTTGAGACTAAAAAATAGTTTAATTTAAATAAGATCCAATGATAGTCACAGTGACGTATCGGTAGTAACAACATATTAATATCTACCAACGGTAGTATTCTAGGGTTAAAGTCATTTAAGGTAGGTGTGAAGGAGAATTTGATTGAATTGGTAGTCTGAGGGGACAGGGGACGACAAGCAATCGAATCGGGTTTCCCTCTCCATTTTTTTCGTTTTCCACATAAAAAACCAATTGTAAAACGAGTATATTATAATTTAGTAAAACTAACACAAATAGGACTATCACTTTCTGATATAATCAAATGTGAAAATCACAAAATGACAATTAATAGAAATAGTGAATGAGCATTACAAAATAGACGTGCCTTTGTGCATTATTGTCAAGTTTTAAAATTAGTTTCGATGTTACTTAATAATTAAAAAATGAATGTCTCACCTTTCCATTAGGATCGATGCATCCTTCCTGTATAGTCTTCCATTCTGACCATTCGTTGACAACACAATCTTGAGAAATTATACAAGCTCTTTCTTTCATAGGAAGTGATACTGAGGTACCGGTCTCCGCCTTCTCATTGATACACTCACTGAAACAAAACAAAACTACTGTAAAACCACAACAATAATAAACTAAACGAGAATAATTTTAACTTAATTAAGATTTAAATTATATAAATGTAAAATAAATGTTTAATATTGGAAGAAGAATGTAAGCCGCAAGCTAAAAAAAGGCGGGTCGAACTTTATAAAACGCCAAAACTAAACGTAAGACGTAAGATCGAAGATCGTGTTATGATTCAGAGAAAAATGGAAAGCTCTCATAAAAAAATAAAAAAATCTCCACTTTACTAAAGTTATTGTTGACGAATTAAAAATTAAATACAGTTATTAATATTTATGTTAAAAAATTATAATAACATTAAATCGATTCGATTTCCCGTAACCGTGACTCAAATGTCAGATTCAATTTTCAAAAATTCCATTTTTCCGAAGTAAAATTTAAGGGGAGAACGGATGAGGAATAACTTATTATATGAGGGGGGCAGATCCTCGCAAATGCCACATCTTAAATATTCAAATACATATTTGATAAACAGTGCTAACAAAAATTGAATACATTTACATTTATAGAAGCCTGTTTAATTGCAGTGGGCAGTGAATTGAATAAAACATCTGAAATATGACGTCATGTTTGACCATATGTTTGGCTTTTGAACATTTGAAAATAGCTGTCATGCTCCTATTGGTCAATTTACAATTTAGTATAACATCATCTATTATCTATTTTGTCTGATATTTTTTATAATAAGAATAGAAATTTAAATTATAATTTACAGATAGTTAATTTTTTAATCTAACATTTTTCCATTTTCTGATTTATATTAATTGAACTTAATAAACTGGACGATCTATTTGAATATGTCGCAAATTGCCAGTTAAAATTGTGATTAAACGCATGCGCATCGCATACGTTGATTTTAGTTTATTTAGTTATGAGCTCTTTCTCTCTCTAGTGATAGCTTTTTTACTTATTTTTGATTATATCTCGAAGATGGTTCCGACGATTTTGATTAAAAAATTCTAAAATGTAGTCCATTTAAATACGAATCTAACGATATAAGCAGTTTTCCCGGGAAAAATCTAGTTCCTGAGAAAATAGTTAAAACGTGGACAGAGAGAGGCTGTGTTCGATTCCCCGGCCGGGAGTGTTAAAGCCACAGTTTATTTGATTTATTTATATGTTTATATTATTTATTTATATTTTATTTTATTATAATGTTGTTTATAATTATGTTAAGGGAAAGTATATTATTTATTATATATTTACCATTTATTTTTATTTGTTCCGGGGCACACTCAGGTGCCCCGTGCTAATCTTTGTTTAGAACATTTATATTTCTATCAGATCTTTGTATAGTTTATTATTACATATATTTATTTTGTATTGGCCAATCTGGCCAGAGCAGTTCCATTTTGCCAGTCACATTAATAGAAGTGAGTATGTGGAAGTGATATATTTGCCCGGATAAATTATTCTTCACCTCGGTTAAAACCCTTCCTCGTATATCCGCCCGGACACTTGTAAACCGATCCAGTTCACCAAGCCACAGCATATTTCCAGTTCTTCCTTGTGTGTCCGCCCGGACATATTATATTCGTCTCCAGAGCCAGCAGTATCTGTTCGCCCGAGCCAGTTTGCTGACGAATGCAGACTCGAACTCTATCCAAGGTACTTGAGCTTTCTTTGCGTTGTTTTATTATTACTTTTATAATTATTATTTTTTATACCTCTACTGGGCACTATATTTTTTCCCCTATTCATTCGAATTAGAGGATTTTCGTGGTCAGTTTAGATCCGAAGCCCCCAATTCTATTCAGGAGAAGTTATTTTTCTGTTAAATTATGATAAAATGTTCAATAATAATTAAATGTACCTACTAAAACTAATAAATGGAAAACACTGGGCTAAGTAATTAAGATCTCGTATATGACAAAGTTTGTCTGAGTTGTCTCGGACCGATTTTTTCATTTGGGGGGATCTATTTAAATTTGTTTCATATAGAGATGATTAGTAATGACGTCACAAGATGGCGTATCCTTTCGAAAATTTATTCGATATTGCTTGTTTTGTTCCTTTTCCTTATCACCTGTTATCAATCCCTTGTAATTTGAATGAGGGAATTTTTATAACTTTTTTTATAATTAATTATTAAATTAATACTGATTTCTAAAACTTTTCACCCTTTGAATGTTATTATACTGTCTATTTTAACAATGTAAGATTAGGAAACATTAAAAATGGCCGTTTTAGTGGTTTAAAATAAGTATTATTGTTAGTGTGTTTTATTGTATTGATATTGTCCTGGTCCGTTCTTATTTATTTGTTTATTTTTGAAATGGTTGTTCTATTTTAGTTTGTATATTATGTGTTCCACCTTCTCGAGCTTTATAAAAGTTTCATCTAATACTTCATTTTTTTTTAACAAGTGATAAGGAAAAGGAACACAACAAACACTGAGTTAAATTTTCGAAAGTTTTTGTGACGTCACACTAATCATCTCTATAGGGTGGGATGGGTTAATACTAAAATGTTATTTTAGCAAATAATGGCGTATATATGCCGAATAATCTACGAAACCTTAAAACGTACTTTCTTGATGCAAGTACTGCCCTGTGATTTTTTAGTTTCGATTTCGATTACGGTTGCGGTTTAGTTCGATTACGGTTACGGTTTAGTTCGATTACGGTTGCGGTTTAGTTCGATTGCGGTTACGGTTTAGTTCGATTACGGTTTCTGTTGTAATTTGTAACATATTATCAACTAAGGAGGGTAAGTTTCTTAAAATTCGAAAGCAAAGAATAGAAATTCTGACATTAAATGTTGTTAATGAAGTTTGACATAATGATCGAAATATACCGAGAATTCGGGGACGAGTACTACATTTTTTAATAATGTAAAAAGATTTCAAAGGGTTTTTTTTTGTTAAATTAATTGTTTAATTAATGAAAAAAATGACGATAGCGTTTGTAAATGGATTTTTTTCTTATAAGTTTAGGTTTGTGAAGGTTTTATTTTAACATTTTTCTAAACTTAACCTTAAATTGTGCCTTTTTTTAAATTGCGCCTAAATTTAACCTTAAATTGTCCTATGCAACATACATATACATGGCGTATACTAGTTCTGTAGTTTGTGTACCTATTTTGTTTAGCTAATTAAGTTGATCATGTATACACAAGTTAAGAAATTGCATTATTTAATCTCCTTTTTTCTCTCATTTAACCCATTAATCAGATCAAGTTTGGGAACAAATTCAGAATATATTCTATCACAAAACCCGTAATTTTACTAATGTTCTATCACAAAACCTGTAATTTTTATTGTTCTTCCAGCACACTGATGATAAGCTTTACCACCATTTCAATGATTTTTATAAATAGATAGCTATAAAGGTCTTTAATCATGTTTTCTACTAAGTATGTCTCATATACTGAACGCCTAATGAAATAATAACCTAAAAATGTGGAAAAAATATGGTGTCGGTAAAAAAATACAGATGTTCCGAAACTTGGGGTGCAAATCATGTTCTGGGCAGAGGGTTAAAACCTGCCCACATTAAGTAAGGTAAGATGCATGAGGCATTTTGATCTAGCAGCTTGGGATGAGGCATGCCTTGGGAGTGGTAGCAGCAGGGCCGTAACTACCACCGGGGCAACCGGGGCAGTGCCCCGGGGCCCCCGACCGCGGGGGCCCCCGATCCTACGGCCCTACTTGAATTTCAATAGGCAAAACGAAATTATGTGAATTTTAAAAGTCTTTTATAAAAAAAAAATAGTTTCAGGAGAGAATAATTATGGACTATTATTAAACGGTTCTTTTGAAACTAGGGGGCCCCTAGACATTTACAGAAAAAGATTTAACATTTCCACGCACCAGGGGCCCCGTGGCAACGTATGACACACGTAGTTCACCAGTAAGTTTTTTGAGGACTATTACACGGTGAACTGACAAACAACTCTGACGCTTACTCAATATATTGTTCACCTTTATCAAAGTTTTTTCCTTAAACTGTTACGAAGAGATCATATAAGCAGGGGTGCCCCCCCCCCCCTTCTAAGCTCTATGACGCAATTTAAAAGCATAATATAAATTGTTTGCTAAAATAGTGAGATTAAGAGGAAGCAAATCAAAATAGTTAAGTAACAGTTTATTTACACAAGAACTGCATGACAAATAAAAAAATAAAAGTTATTAATATCAGTTGGTTAATATGATTTATCTGTCAGTTTCTCTACTGTAAATTAACATTGACCGTATTGAATAAGATAAAACCATCACAACAATCTAAGTAACTAAATGAAACACAGGAATTCACACTTCCAGACTCTGACACATTTGAAATTATTTTAAGTCCATCACAATTAGTGATAGCTAGGGCATTGGAGGCCTCTCGCCAAAAAAAATTTATGAGCAAAAAAATAAAAATTTGCGATCAGAACTGAATGGGGCCCTCTGTTAATGGTATAGAAGTATTTACTACGCTTTAAAGGGGCCCCCATCGACATTGGTACAAAGGTAGTAGTTTTATGTTTTTATTGGATTGGGGGCCCACCCGCAAATCGGGCCCATAGTTACGCCACTGACTTCAATATCCTTCTTGGCTTTTTGGTTGTAAAGAATCCATGGCCGCCCCGAAAGCCCGGGCCCCTGGGCAATTACCCCCTCCCCTCGGCGTTGTAAAAACACATGCGGCTCGACACCACGAAGGGCCCCCAGAATAATCTTGCCCCAGGGCCCCCAAGATTGTAGTTACGGCCCTGGGTAGCAGGTACACACTAGGCCATGCCTCGTGTTGCTACCCCTCCCTTAGTATGTACACAGATGAAAGAAGATGATAAAGTAAGAATTAAGATGAAGATTATGCTTTTATTAAATTTTTAACTTCTTAGTGTAGTTGTTTGGGCAAGGTTTACTTACCCCCTTTTTTCACCTCCTCCCTAATTACCCCTCAGGCGTAAAATTTTGAATAATTAATTATCTTCCTAGTAGGAACTTATGTTCTAAAGAGAAGAAAATGCCAACGCCCTAGCTTGAGTGAAATTCAATTTAATGTATGCTTAGTTTTTCCAAGTACCTCACACTAAATAGTCATACAAAAATGTTAACCCTCTTCTAATTGGAAATAGAAGAAATAGTGATTTCATTTTTATAGGTATATAAAATTTCGATCAATATTAATATTATTACTTTATTACCCATTTATAAGGCGGATATTTTTGTAAACTCCGCTGAAAGTGAAAAAGAAACAAGTTTATGGTTGATTTATAATAGGTGAGTATACTAAACCAATCTTTCATTTTTCATATTAAAAAATACAAGATTGGTTTAGTATACTCACCTATATGTCAACAATAGTAAAAATAAACATGTTTATTTTTTTTTACTTTCAGGGAAGTTTACAAAAAATTCCACCTTATGAATGGGTGATAATATTAATATTGATCGAAAGGTTAGTAAATAAAGAAGTCTTTTATGAAGTCCGAAAAGTTTAAGCTCGGTTATTTAACCGAGCTATGGAACCACAAAAAATTGGTTTTTAATTTTTACTTTCTCATAAAAAGAGAAAGTATTGTGATGGCGCGAAAATTCAATTTTGAGATTTTGATAGATTTACACGTTTTGAGGTCCCCTGAGTCCAAAAAAGTGGTTTTTACAAAATGTCTGTCTGTCTGTCTGCGCAGACGCCTGGAGGCTATACTACTGGACCGATTTTGACGAAATTTGGTATACACGTTCAGAAAAATCATACTCTGAGGCGAAATCGAGAAATGAATTTTAGCCCTAAATATGGGGGCCCAGCCCCCAAAAAACTCCAAAAAAAACGTGAAAAAAATATTTCTCGAAAACGGTTCCGAAGATTTTGATTAAAAAATTCTAAAATGTAGTGCATTAAAATTCGAATCCAACGATATAATCCGTTTTCCCGGGAAAACTCTAGTTCCTGAGATAATAGCTTAAAACGCGGACGGAGAGAGCCCGGGTTCGATTCCCCGCCCGGGAGAAGTTATTTTTATGATAAATTTTGATGAAATGTTCAATAATATTTAAATGTAGCTATGAAAACTAATAAATGGAAAACACTGGGCTAAGTAATTATGAACTTGTATATGAGAAAGTTTGTCGGAGTTGTCTCGGACCGATTTTTTTCTTAAAAATGAAAGTTGTATAATTTATTTTTATTTAATTTGAGGACATGAATTTAATTGGTGGTCGTCTCATGTATTTCGATGTCTAAGATATTAAATAATAGTGTAATTGCCAGTACCTGATTTCAGGAGAATTGACGAGAATCAAATTAGTAGTAAATTCTGTAGGATTCAAATTAGTACTTTCAAAAAGTACTAATTTGTTTCAAAAAGTACATTCAAAAAGTACATTGCGAAATATCGCAAATGTGAAGAGTTTGAATTTTCCTTAAACGACCCAACTAATAAAGAATTTAAACTACAAGGAACAATCTACCAATTTATCAAAAGGTTGAGATTTACTCAATCTGAGACATATTTTTTTCTTTTAGAGATCTAGACTCTGCTCACAGAGAAGTTATTGGCGTACTCCTACCTCCTATTCTTCCCAAGAAAATTCAAATAATTATTATAGTTTAAACAAAAAAAACGTGTGGTGTCGCGGGACACCCGGTAGGAACGATGTTCCTTACATTTTTCATTAAATATAAATTATAAAATCACACTGCTAAGTCCGTATACAATGCTAACTACTTATACATGGCGGAGTTAGAAAAGAGACGATATTAAAACTAACGAACTGTTTGTACCTAGCAGAGTTAAGGAAAAATTAAAAGAAAATTATTATTTGTATCATTAAAGCAAGCGTCTTACTATAAATATATATTGAATATAAGAAAATAGTTGATCATGATGAGTTTATTGTTAAAGAGTATGTTTGTTAAGGGATGTTGGATTGAAATAGGATTGTTTTCTACCTACCCGGCCGATTAATTTAAAATATTATATAATATATCTCTTCCCTACTCTAAAGCTTCTGGTTTTATCCGGTTGAAATGTTACATGCCTGTTTCAATTGAACTTTAGTCAATGTGTAAGAAGTTTTATTAAAATCGTTATACGTTAGAACGGAAGATATCGGTAAAAACGTTGTTTTATATATTTTAAACGTTTGGGTCAACTTTAATAAATTTAGCGATCTTTATCACTTCATAACAGTGTCAGTGTTCGTTTCACTAAAAATAATATTTAAAAAAGTTGTTTGTCTCATTAATGAAGTTACAATTTTTTCTTGGATTAAGTACGCAGTATTATAATAATATACCTAATATATTGAAATAAGCGTCAGCACAGATCAATTGTACTTTTAACAAGACCGAAAATTATATTTTCTATATTTACAAAACCAAGTGACATTTTGACATATAACAAAAATAAACAAAACAAGTCAAGGAAGGCTTCCTTAATAACATTATTTTTTCCCGTCTTTTTGAAGCTTACGTTTACGCAAGCGTTGCCCGTGAACGCTTGGGCGGATAACGTCTTCCAACGAACTCAGCCAGGGCATTGGTAAAATGAACATGTGTACCAAATTGCAACTTACTAGGTGATCTTTTACTCAAGTTATCGTCATTGGTAGATTTCGTGACGGTGATTTTGCGTGACGGGTAATTTTGGTCGTTTTTTAGGGTTTCGTTGGTAAAACCAAAAAGAGAAACCCTTATAGTTTCGTTCATGTGTCTGTCTGTCTGTCACTCTGTACGGTTCCAATAACTTTTGAATAAAAGAGATAGAAACATGAAACTTTCCAATATTAAAGATCGTTTTGACGCGCACACAGGAAAAATAAAGCGAACTCAAGATTATCAGCTGTTCAAATCCAAAATGGCGGATAATTCATGTCACATGAAAATAAATATTTTTTAAAATTTTGTGTGGGGTATCAAATGAAAGGTATTGAAGAGCAGATTACAAACAATATACCACTTAGGGAAAGTGTTCAATTTTCAGCGCCATTTTATCAAAAAACATCGAAATTTTAAGTGTCCCCCCCCCCCCTAAAATCGTATTTCCACTATACTAAAAATATAAAAAAATATGAAAAATGTGCGGTCTGATGGGCAAAAGAAAAAATAAGAATAGCAACTTGGACGGATTGACTCGGAATCCAAGATGGCGGCTGATTGATGTCACGGGAATTTTTTTTTTTTTTTTAAATTTTGAGTGGGGTATCAAATGAAAGGTATTGAAGAGTAGATTACAAAAATACATGACACTTGAGTAATGCGTTTAATTTTCTACGCCATTTTGTCAAAAAACATCAAATCTTGCCCCCCCCCCCCCCCCCTCTTACTAATTTCATGTTTACAACACCAACGAAACCCTTTTTTCGTGAGACTTCACGCACTACCTATTATTTCGGATTCACTCCCGGGCTCCAAAACCTGCTATAAGGAAATTCGTTTCAAAAAAGAAAAAGCAGAGACAAATGATTTACTAAATAGTAAAATCAATTTGAAAGGAATTTCAAGTGTTTCTCTGTATTGAATTTTAAATGTATAGAAGGAAGTAAGTGTGAGTTATGTCTATTGAAGAGACGTAATCCTAATTAACTGTGTGCAGCGTTACTTATGAATCTATCTACTCGAGATTAAGCATTCTCTTCTAACTTAAACTTTTCATTTCACCAACAACCCCTCATTTAATTTAACCAACTATTCATCCCGGGGGGGGGGATGCTTTCAAATTTCCTCTTAGAAAACTTATTAAACCACTTTAATTAGTTCTACTGTTCGTTCATACTATTGTTGAGGAAACGCGGTAAATAATTAAAGATTTTTTTTTAAGTAGACTCAATATTCAAAGTTTAGTATTAATTATTACATAATCTTCTCTAAATATGCATATTAGTAATTAATAAATAAACCAATTACTCTTTCTATTAAATTTATATAAGGTAATTAATCACAGCATTGAGAAATTTTAATAAATAAATAAATAATATTCTATATTTAAAAACCAGGTACAAAGTACAAAAGGTATAATAGCGTCAAGATAAATTGCAAAAATAAACATTATAACACGAAAGACCAAACAATAACATTAAACATATACATATCACAGATAAAACTTAAATTAAGTAAAATTAAAAAGGACATGTAAATATCTAATATCACAGTTTTACTTTATGCTATCTATAAATTAAAATTAAAAAACCCATTAACACTATACAGAGATCACTATAATAATTTATAATTGATCACTCTTATAATTAAAAGAAAAATTGATAGGAAATCACAATCTGGTTTCTGCTTAATACCACTAACATTAGAAGCATTATAGAATTATTAAATTCTATTAGTCAAAGTGAACTTAAGGAGTCTACTTGAAGTTGTTCATTCTTCCACTTGAGACTAGTTTATTTTTTGTTCACTTGTAAAATAGATTATTTTTAGTATCAACCATTTAAAATCGAATCTCAAGAAATCTTTCTTCTGAAGTCAAAATTAATTATGGCAATTAAGTAGCCATCTTTAGTGCTTTCTGATTAATTTTTAATAAAAAAAATGGGGGAGTGTAGGTTGTAGTCTGGCCTAGGCACCTACTAAGAGTATGTAACCCCCCCCCCCCCCCCCTCCTTAGTGAAGGTACCGAGCCACCCCCGTCAAAAATGAATTCCTACGCCACTGATCTCATCTGACATGGGAAATAAGATCTTAAAAACATTATTGGTCCTAAAACCATCTACATCCTTGATATGAGAAAATTGAATTTATGAGTTTACTGTTTTTAGGGTCCGTAGGCAAAACCAAGGACCCTTATATTTTCCTGCGTGTGTCTGTCCGTCCGTCCTGTCGCGTGCTCTCACGGCTACACCTTTTGTCCGATCACTTTGAAATTTGGCATGTATGTGTCTTGTACCTACCCACATATTTCAAAAATATAGCGACTTAAAAAAAATATTTTTCAAAAATATTAGGGTAAAAACACTTAAGGGTTAAAATTTGTTTATTTTTTTAGGACACCGTGAGGGGTATCATATGAAAGGGTACGTCGAGCTGATTACAAAAATATATAACTCTTATTTTATAACTTTGATAGGGCGAGCGTAGGCAAGTTTGAAGTGGGTGTGAAACCACTTATGTGAAGTGCAAAAAATCTGAAAAAATTCCTGCAATCGCGCAGTAGGGGCAACCCCCCACTTTGCCCCCAGGCCACCCAACTTTAAAATTCAAATTGAAGTGTATACTTTTGATAGCATATTTAGATTCTATAGTGAAAAATAATAAAATTTTACATGGAACTTTTTTTTAATCTCTAATATTTTGCCCCTTATAGGGGGGCGAGATAATAAAAATAACCATTAATAATAATTATCCTTCAGTGTATAGCTTAATTGAGTTTACTGTTTTTCAGAAGTAATACTAATTTACTAAGCCAATGTCAGTTATCTTAAAACGTTTTTCTTTGAAGGGCTTTAGATAAGGTTTTTTTGGCTTAGCACGATAGTATAGTTATCATAAGGTTTTTTTGGCTTAGCACGATAGTATAGTTATCATAAGGTTTTTTTGGCTTAGCACGATAGTATAGTTATCATAAGGTTTCTTTTTTGGCTTAGCATGATAGTATAGTTATCATGAGGTTTTTGGGCACTGTATCTATTACTAACTGAAAACACTTAATGTAACAATTAGTTCTACTGCATTAATAGAAACATTTCTGCAAAATTTTGCTCTTGTGGTTTTACAATAGATGTAAATATACAGGGTGGTCCAAAAGCCCCCCCCCCCCCTTAAATTAATGAAACTTGGGAGATCTGTACCTTATAAAAGGAATTTTGTTTTTCTGAAATCGCGCAGTAGGGGCAACCCCCCACTTTGCCCCCAGGCCACCTAACTTTAAAATTCAAATTGAAGTGTATATTTTTGATAGCATATTTAGATTCTATAGTGAAAAATAATAAAATTTTACATGAAACTTTTTTTTTATCTCCAATATTTTTCCCCTTATAGGGGGGCAAGATAATAAAAATAACCATTAATAATAATTATCCTTCAGTGTATAGCTTAATTGAGTTTACTGTTTTTCAGAAGTAATACTAATTTACTAAGCCAATGTCAGTTATCTTAAAACGTTTTTCTTTGAAGGGCTTTAGATAAGGTTTTTTTGGCTTAGCACGATAGTATAGTTATCATAAGGTTTTTTTGGCTTAGCACGATAGTATAGTTATCATAAGGTTTTTTTTGGGTTAGCACGATAGTATAGTTATCATAAGGTTTCTTTTTTGGCTTAGCATGATAGTATAGTTATCATAAGGTTTTTTTTGGGTTAGCACGATAGTATAGTTATCATAAGGTTTCTTTTTTGGCTTAGCACGATAGTATAGTTATCATGAGGTTTTTGGGCACTGTATCTATTACTAACTGAAAACACTTAATGTAACAATTAGTTCTAATGCATTAATAGAAACATTTCTGCAAAATTTTGTTCTTGTGGTTTTACAATAGATGTAAATATACAGGGTGGTCCAAAAGCCCCCCCCCCCCTTAAATTAATGAAACTTGGGAGATCTGTACCTTATAAAAGGAAGTTTGTTTTCCTGAAATCGCGCTGTAGGGGCAACCCCCCCACTTTGCCCCCAGGCCACCTAACTTTAAAATTCAAATTGAAGTGTATATTTTTGATAGCATATTTAGATTCTATAGTGAAAAATAATAAAATTTTACATGAAACTTTTTTTTTATCTCCAATATTTTTCCCCTTATAGGGAGGCAAGATAATAAAAATAACCATTAATAATAATTATCCTTCAGTGTAGCTTAATTGGCTAGAGAACCTGTACTGGAAATATGGGGAGGTCCGTGGTTCGAGTCCCGGCGCTGAAGTCAATTTTTCTCTGTCTGTCTCCCCTTGTAAATGGTAATTATAATTTGATTTAAATTAAACTTTAAACGCTCCGTAGTATGAATACTAACAATAACTTAAAAATTGAATAAAAATAACTTTTCCGAAAATAGTGAAAAATTAAACTTATATCGTTATAAAATCTAAACAGTTTGAGAGACTTTTTTTTGGACCACCCTGTATACATTTTTGATTAAATTTATACAATTCTTACTCCAATTTTCGTTTACTTAAAATATTGTTTGAAACAACCAAAAATTGTATTGCATAATGCTTTTAGTATTGTTCATTAATAAATTAATAAATAATTCTAAGTTATTAAATAAATCTTATATAATAATAATAACCATGTGGATAACAACTTTAATTATATAACATTTTAGGATAGCATTAAATAGAAATTTAAAAGATTCTTGTACTTTAAGACTCACCCTCACCAGCCTAATAACACCAGCCTTTAAATTTTATTATAAGTATGTATATTATATATGTATTATAATTTTGTTGTTTTTTTACGTAAAAAACAACAAAATTCAATGTTAAAATGTAACATTGAATGTTTTCTTCAAAAGTATAAAACAAATAGAATCTATTATCCCAACTTCTGTTATATTTTAAGCAATTATCCATATTTTCCTTTTCATATCCCAAATATCAGGGTTCTAAAGAAGTAGAAAGGGGTTTTTAAAACAATGTCGGAATTACTGCAGGAAACAAAGTTAATAACAAGGTATAAGTAATTCTTGGCCAGTTTCCAAAGAGACTGTAGAACCTTAGCCCCTTGACTCGTTGAATTATTTAATTTGTTAGTAATGTTTGGTGTGGAGGGGGGTTAAGAAGGAGGCTTGCAATGCTTATGAATGCCTGAAATGCTTATGAATGCCTGAAATGCTTATGAATGCCTTATGAAGACAAGTGGAGGTGAGGTCGTCCTACCCTCTCTGGACACACTGTACCTTACTGAATATTTTAAATCGAGCCTTTGGCATAAATATCTTTTACCTGAGCCTACGCTCTGCCACCTTGGGAAATGCTTTACGAAAATTGCGTCTTGATTAAGTCTAAGTTTTACTCAAACGTAGTCCTATTTTTCTCTCATTTTTCTTTTTTCTCTCGGGAGAAAGTATCTTGTTACATCTCCTTTTTTATTTTTAGAGAGAAAGTATTAACTTTTTTTTTTTACTTTAAGAGAAATTGAATTAACCTCACTAACTTTAATATTTACAATGTAAAAACAAAGAAGTTTTTTATAATTGCTTTAAATAATAAACAAATGGTTTTGCTTTGTTTAATATTCTTAAAAGCTGGATTATACATAAATTAGTAAAATGCTCTTAAACTGATAAATTTATAAATATAAGACCTGAGATTTTTTTTTTATTTTTTATTTTTTCTTAATTTAACTAAAAACCGTTCCATATACCGAAAATTGAATACTACCTCTACTTCTCTCTCAAATCCCTTTTTACTACGTTTTTATTAGCTTGCTTTCTTGTTTGTTTGTTTGTTTGTCAGGTACAAATCTGGCAATCGATTTCTAACTAACTTCCCGAATAGCTAGACATTTGAAACTTTTAGTATAGCTCAGAACACGATGACAATGCATAATTTTAATACTTTTAGCCATCTTTCAGCAGAATTTAATTGGTTTTCAACAAATTTTTCTGTACTGAAAGTTAGTTCAGAAAAAATCCGCCAGTTATTTTATTTGTTTTGCCATATCCTATATTTACAATCTTCATTTTGACGGGTTTCAAATTTGTGATTTTTATAAATAAGAGATAAACATTGAATGACAGCAAAACAGTAAATACATCGATTATATTATTTATATTATTTCAAATATATCGATGGCACGGTTTAGATTTGGTGTTGGGGAGATCCGTTGTACAAAGATTTGTCCTTCTATAGGTTTAAGATCAGCTCTCTAGATGGTTATCATTTATGTAAAGTAAATAAATTCGGAACTATTTTTTTCACTAACATTATATATTATGTAACAATAACAATTATATTATCAGCATTACATACAAAGTTAAAAAGTTCGTTTTATCTGAAAATTATTTGGTTTAAGGCAAGTAAGTGCTGAAACTGATCTAAATCGGAGGAATTGTATTAATGTTTATAAAATAATTTCATGATAAAATGTATTAGATTTTTTTGGTATTTATAACTAACTGCATAGTTCATTTTTAAAGAACACCAATTTGATTCAAAAGTTTTATTTACCACATTTATTTGTTTGTTTGATAATGCAAGAATGTATTATATGGCTTATGTAATATTATTTATCTACGATTGATTCGAAATATAAACATTATATCTTTGTTTAGATGCGTAGAAAGTGATTATTTACGTACTTGTATTCATTGCGCATGCGCGTCTCATTGTTCAGAATAATTCCTCTTCTTTACCGCGCTAGCGCGGTAAAGAAGAGGAATTCTTCAGCTTTACGCACGATTAGCGGGTTTGTTTACATTTAACAAAACTAATTTGCTGTTCTTTTATTAAAGTAACTGTTTATATCGAGTTTTTAGTGAAAAACAATGAGTGAATCAAGTGACTTTGACGAAAATGTGGAGAATAATACTCCTCCAGAAATAATTAATTCGGTAAAAAATACAACTAATGAATTAATGCCATCTTTATCAAGAGAGAGATACGAACTTACATACAGCAAGTTTAATTTATTCTGTATTTATTATTTAAATCTAACAATCGTAGATAAAGTACGGTACGCAACTCGTGCGAAAACGGCATTTTGCATTGCTCTGTGGTTTTACCACCCTCGCTATCGCTCGGGTGCAAACTCCACACTCGCATGCAAAATGCTACTTTCCGCACTCGACGCGTAATGTACTATTTCCTCTTCCTTATCTTTGTTAGCTTCAATAAAAAGAAGGTACGAGATACAAATTGAGTTTGGATATTTCCCCCCATGTATAGAAATTAGACATACGATTCGTAGACTCTCTGTTAAGTCTTCCTTTTCTACAAAAGAAAAAAAATGTTCTTACATTTCCTCCATTCGAAATTCACTAAATAGAACTGTTTCCTTGGGAGCCTTTGGAATAAGTAGACGTTATAATGCTCCTGTGTCTCTCGTATTCACAAGGAATACGGGAACGTGGGGAGAGGTTTTAGGTTCATCTGAAATCCAGAGCTAGAATGTCCTTTGGAGAAATACTAAAGGAGTTACCCAGGAGTGGAATTCTCTTCCCTTCTTGAGGAAGCATTTCACAATACACACCCCTCCCCCACCTCATCCTACCTCTCAAACTCTCTCTTACTCTCAAATCCTCTCTCACTCTCAAATCTCAATTGAATTTAAAAGCAATCTGAGTGAATAGATTCCTCAGTCTAAGATTTTACCTCTTTCCCATCCCTTTAGACTTTATACTTCTAAACCGTAATTACAAATAGACTCTCAATCCATTTCCTTTTTTGCATAAGTAAATGCTTTTTTTATAATTTAAAAGTAAAATTAAGCTGCTTTAACCTAATTTTCATATTATTCTGGTTTCTTTTACTTTAGTTTTTTTTATTTTATTTAAACATTTTACATAATAAGAATCGTGCATCTTACATTTTAAATATCTTTTAATCACATTTTACTTTAGAGATGCCAAAGAATAACAAATTTACTCAAAATTTATATTGAAATTTTTATGTACAAATTGATTCATGCAATTCTCATTTGAAAGGTAGATTCTTTCTTAGTAGTTATACTTTGACCTTACTCTACTCTCCAACTCCTTCTATAACTCCCATGAGGATTCCGATAAAGTACACACTTCAGAATAATAGTAGTTGGTTTCCTAATACTCCAGGAGACAGCGTGAAAAAAAGTGTCTAACTAACATCAAGCTGGAATTTTGTGTACAAGTTAATGTTTTAGTGATTTTTAAGATTATGTGGTTGTCTAGGTTTGTCTGCTGGAAATATCCTGACAGTAGGCATTTCAAAAAAATAAACCGACAGAGAGCGAATATGTCCCTCAACTTATGATGGACAATGTGATTTTCATCATCCTGAGAACAAAATTAGTTAGTAGACCAAAAATCAAGTTGACGTTACTTAATCACTTGATAGGTGATCACTTTGATTTGAACCTGTCAAGTGACGAACTATCATCTACTTGACTTTAAGTTTACTAACTAATTTTGTACTCAGGCTCATAAAAATCACCTTTCTCCATTGGTTTGTGACAGCCGCTCTCCATTGGTTTGTTTTTAGGGTCCGTAGGCAAAACCAAGGACCCTTATATTTTCCTGCGTGCGTGTCTGTCCGTCCGTCCTGTCGCTTGCTCTCACGGCTACCCCTTTCGTCCGGTCACTATGAAATTTAGCATGTATGTGTCTTGTACCTACCCACATATTTTAAAAATATAGCGACTTAAAAAAAATATTTTTCAAAAAAATTTAAGGGTTAAACATTTTTTTTTTTTTTCGACACTGTGAGGGGTACCATATGAAAGGGAAAGTCGAGCTGATTACAAAAATATATAATTCTTTGGTTATAACTTTGATAGGGTGAGGGTAGGCAAGTTTGAAGTGGGTGTGAAACGTGTCCCCCCCCCCTCTATCTCGCTTATGTAAAGTGCAAAAAATCTGAAAAAATTCCTCAACATTCTTCGACCAAAAGTAAAGATACCACCTTTTTGGAAATTTTGAAAAAAATATTATTTTATTTTTTATTGACAACATACGTTTTTTTTATAACTATGGTCTTTTTGATGTATTTATATGGTTGTAGTCCGGTTCAGTGGCAAAAATAGTACATTACGCGTCGAGTGCGGAAAGTAGCATTTTGCATGCGAGTGTGGAGTTTGCACCCGAGCGATAGCAAGGTTGGTAAAACCACACGAGCAATGCAAAATGCCGTTTTCGCACGAGTTGCGTACCGTACTTTATCTACGATTGTTAGATTTAAATAATAAATACAGAAACAAATAAACTTGCTGTATGTAAGTTCGTATCTCTCTCTTGATAAAGATAATGCCATCTTTAAGTTTTAATTGAGTTTGTTGAATTAAGTATGTTTAATAATAAATTAATTTAATTAGATATTATGGGATTTATATTTAGTATCAATATATATGGGAGCAAGTTTTAATTGAGTTTGTTGAATTAAGTATGTTTAATAATAAATTAATTTAATTAGATATTATGGGATTTATATTTAGTATCAATATATATGGGAGCAAGTTTTAATTGAGTTTGTTGAATTAAGTATGTTTAATAATAAATTAATTTAATTAGATATTATGGGATTTATATTTAGTATCAATATATATGGGAGCAAGTTTTAATTGAGTTTGTTGAATTAAGTATGTTTAATAATAAATTAATTTAATTAGATATTATGGGATTTATATTTAGTATCAATATATAAGGGAGCAAGTTTTAATTGAGTTTGTTGAATTAAGTATGTTTAATAATAAATTAATTTAATTAGATATTATGGGATTTATATTTAGTATCAATATATATGGGAGCAAGTTTTAATTGAGTTTGTTGAATTAAGTATGTTTAATAATAAATTAATTTAATTAGATATTATGGGATTTATATTTAGTATCAATATATATGGGAGCAAGTTTTAATTGAGTTTGTTGAATTAAGTATGTTTAATAATAAATTAATTTAATTAGATATTATGGGATTTATATTTAGTATCAATATATATGGGAGCAAGTTTTAATTGAGTTTGTTGAATTAAGTATGTTTAATAATAAATTAAATTAATTAGATATTATGGGATTTATATTTAGTATCAATATATATGGGAGCAAGTTTTAATTGAGTTTGTTGAATTAAGTATGTTTAATAATAAATTAAATTAATTAGATATTATGGGATTTATATTTAGTATCAATATATATGGGAGCAAGTTTTAATTGAGTTTGTTGAATTAAGTATGTTTAATAATAAATTAATTTAATTAGATATTATGGGATTTATATTTAGTATCAATATATATGGGAGCAAGTTTTAATTGAGTTTGTTGAATTAAGTATGTTTAATAATAAATTAATTTAATTAGATATTATGGGATTTATATTTAGTATCAATATATATGGGAGCAAGTTTTAATTGAGTTTGTTGAATTAAGTATGTTTAATAATAAATTAATTTAATTAGATATTATGGGATTTATATTTAGTATCAATATATAAGGGAGCAAGTTTTAATTGAGTTTGTTGAATTAAGTATGTTTAATAATAAATTAATTTAATTAGATATTATGGGATTTATATTTAGTATCAATATATATGGGAGCAAGTTTTAATTGAGTTTGTTGAATTAAGTATGTTTAATAATAAATTAATTTAATTAGATATTATGGGATTTATATTTAGTATCAATATATATGGGAGCAAGTTTTAATTGAGTTTGTTGAATTAAGTATGTTTAATAATAAATTAAATTAATTAGATATTATGGGATTTATATTTAGTATCAATATATATGGGAGCAAGTTTTAATTGAGTTTGTTGAATTAAGTATGTTTAATAATAAATTAAATTAATTAGATATTATGGGATTTATATTTAGTATCAATATATATGGGAGCAAGTTTTAATTGAGTTTGTTGAATTAAGTATGTTTAATAATAAATTAATTTAATTAGATATTATGGGATTTATATTTAGTATCAATATATATGGGAGCAAGTTTTAATTGAGTTTGTTGAACCAATTTTTTTATTTACTTCACCTCGCAAGTACAGATTGAATTTTTAATATATAACATAGTAGGGCAAATAAAGTCTTTATTTATCTTATATTTTAGTTTTTTTCCATTTTCTAAATGCTTTAAGTTGACATCTAAACTTATTAACTTTTTTATTCAAATATGTATGTTGTTTACGTAACTAGTTGTTAAAATTATGTATTTGAGAGAAAAAAGTATGAAGTAAAGTGTATTGAATAATGTATGAAGGGAAATATGTACACAGTATTCATAAATAATTGATATTGTATTGTTATATATTCATAGCATACTTACAACCATCTTATATAATATATAATCTATTGATTTATTTGATTTTTTACTAAACTGAATATGATTGGAGGTGGTTAAATTTTCAGAATCTATGATTATTTTTGTATAAATGTTTCTTAAATAGATTTTCTTCTCTTTAAAATAGGGTATATATTTATATTCCTATTTTTTATTTTTATTGCTTCCGAGCTTACCGAAGGTAACGGAAGCTATGTGGTCGTTTCGAAGAACGAAAATATTTTAGGTCTCCGATTTCAAAAATTCCAAGACAGAAATCCGTTTCAGACATCAGGGAACATTTTTGGTTCCGCGTCTGTCTGTCGGTCTGTCGTTCGATTTTTGCGAACCAACATATCTTGAAAACTGCACGTCCGATTTTAATGAAATTTAGATGGTAGGTCATAATTAGCCCATTGATGGTGCCATATAAGTTTCAACCTTCCGCGCTTATTTGTTTCTCTTCTGCATGCGCACAAACATACATCTATTTAAACCTATAGCTTCAAAAGTACTTATCTGATTTGTATGAAACTTTTACAGTTTATCGAAAGTAACCCCCAAGGTAAATTTGAACCGTCAGCGCTCTTTAACATTTGCTAAATTTATAGTTTAATTCATGTAAAAAATTAAAACAATTTTGACAGATTAAAAAACGGGGAAACAATTAGACAATATAATGGCTTGTAAAAAAAAGCATAAAACTAATACATTACGTGGATAGGATGCGAGGAAGCTATGTGCCACACCAATTGGCAGTCTTTTTTTTTTTTTTAATTTCTAATTGATTGTACTAGGTACAGGTACTAATTGGGTACTTTATAATTATAAGCGTTATTTCTCGGACTAGTTCTATGTCATTAATGTTGACTTCTCAGATTTGTGGAAAATTGAAAGCTTAAATTCGGGACAAGGTATCATTAAAGTCAGAGAAAGAAGTTTTAGCGCTCAAAGTGCTTAGCATTTTTTCTGTAAGCGCATTTTAAGTTAACATAGAACCTAGCAAACCGCGTCTTTCTTCCTGCAGTAGATTCCGGAGATATTGAGTGGATCGTGTTAGGTGGCCCCTGTGTAGGCATATTTTACAAGTTAAAAATTTATAATTAATTTAAAAACTTACTAAAGATAGTTACATTTTGATGGAACATAGACAGGATAATTCAAAACATTAACAGTCTAAAAAACCCAAATTTATAAAAATCACGTCATGTTGTAAGTCAATTTTTTATATTAATAATATTATCTTAATAACCATTTAACATCAATTGTCTCAAAAAATGATAATAATAATTATTATTATTATGTGAAAAAGAATATAGATACATACCACATAAAAATAATATTAATAATAATAATGGCAATAAATAAAATATAAACTAACTTCACCTTTTTAGTAAAATTATTCTTCATTTTTTATTTATTTATTTTTATTTTAATTACTGGCCGAGTGGAAGTGAGGCCCCCCTTACCCCGAGGCCCGTGTGTGGCTGACCCCATGCACACGGCTAGTTCCGGCACTGACGTGAAATTTCAACCTCATACAAGCATACGTTTTGAGTAGGGAAGAGATATATTTTTTTATATTTTAAATTAGTAAGCCGTGTAGGTAGAAAACAGTTCTTTTTCCTCAGGCTATATACTACAGACATACTCTTTAACTATAAACTCATCATGATTAACTTTTTTCTCAATATTCAATACATATTTATTGTAAGACGCTTACAAATAATGCTTCTTGTTTCTTTTAATTTTGCCTTAACTCTGCTATAGGTGCAAACAGTTAGTTACTTTTAATTCTGTCTCTTTTCTAACTCCGCCATGTATAAGTAGTTAGCAATGTATACGTACTTGATTAGCAGTGTGATTTTATAATTTATATTTAATGAAAAATGTAAGGAACTTCGTTCCTACCGGGTGTCCCGCGACACCACACGTATATTCATATTTTTCTGTTTATATAAGATATAATGTACACTATTTAGATGTACACTGTACTGGTAATGAAAGTAATTAACATTATTAAAGTATGAATTTAATTATGTTTTAGTAGAAGCCTTTATTTTTCTTTCAGGTATTGAACCGCTTATTCATTATTTCTAAAGGATTATAATTATGTAAACAAGCCGTCAAGCCCATAGCAACGAGGCTTAATTTTATATTTAGAAAAATTCAGTAAATTAATTTAGATAAGTTATTATATCTATTTGAAGACCAACAAATCAAAACAAACATTTATTTTTATTGGAATAAATGTGTGCCTTAGAGCTCAGCAATAATAAATTATTTCGAGGTGAGTCGCCGTTTTGGGACGCTACTCGATTATATAAATGATATACAGGGTGACTGGCGGTATATGTTAAAACATGAAGTAGGTTGTTCTATGTCTTATGGGCTACAAAAAACGCTGTATACACCATGGGTCAATTTTGAACCGTTTTCTCGCCAGGTCAAATTTTATGATTTTTTTTAAGGTTGCATACCTTTGCTCATAAAAACACTTTTTGCTCCAAAAGTATAAAAGCTAAAAAAAAAAATGTTTGGCTTCGTTGTTAAAGCTGACAAAATTTCCAAGAAGAAAAGTGTAAATTTAATTTTCATGCACTCAAATTACATGACAAAAAATGTATACAAATTTTATTTTTAAGGAACAAATTAAAAATCCCATTTATTTGTGGTTCCATAACTTGGTAAAGAACCGAGCTTAAACTTTTCGGACTTCAGGAAAAACTTCCTTATTTACTAAAGTTTCGATCAATATTAATATTATTACCCATTCATAAGGCGGAAATTTTAGTAAACTTCGCTGAAAGTAAAAAAGAAACATGTTTATTGTTGACTTACAGGTGAGTAAATAAATAAAAGCATATAAAAAAGGCAAGAATGGTTTAGTATACTCATCTATATGTGAACAATAGCAAACATTGTTTTTTTTTTTACTTTCAGCGAAGTTTACTAAAATTTCCGTCTTATGAATGGGTAATAATATTAATATTGATCAAAACTTTAGTAAATAAGGAAGTTTTTCCTGAAGTCCGAAAAGTTTAAGCTCAGTTCTTTACCAAGTTATGGAACCACAAATAAATGGGATTTTTAATTTGTTCCTTAAAAATAAAATTTGTATACATTTTTTGTCATGTAATTTGAGTGCATGAAAATCTTATTTACACTTTTCTTGTTGGATATTTTGTCAGCTTTACAACGAAGCCAAACATTTTGTTTTAGGTTTTATACTTTTGGAGCAATGACTGTTTTTATGAGCAAAGGTATGCAACCTTAAATAAAATCATAAAATTTGACCTGGCAGGAAAACGGTTCAAAATTGACCCATGGTTTATACAGCGTTTTTTGAAGCCCATAAGACATAGAAAACAATCTACTTCATGTTTTCACATATATCGCCAGTCACCCTGTATAAATTGATTAAATTTTGCATAATCTAAGTCACTACAGTTTATTTAAATTAAGTGATTATCTTGTTTATAAACTAATTTCTTTTATAGTATTCAAAATACTAATTTTAGTTTTGTTAATTATACTGTCAGTTATCTTTAATTCAAACACTAAAACATTTCTCTTCTTTTTTCTTTCTTTTTCCTCTCTGATCTCTGTTAAAATATTTTTAAAGGTTTCTTTAATTTGTTTGCTTTTCTCGAATTATAATATTTAAACACGGAATTATCATCGGATCGTAAAAAAATGAAGAGGTCTGTAAAACAATTGACACATTTGTACGTGCAAATAGAAATGGGTGTAGAAGTAGGGGCTTTAAGACTACGTTTGCACAGTATAATTGCACAAGGTTGTTTAAATATTAGAAATGTCGTTTGGGGGGTGTTTCCTTGGCAACCCGATCGTTTAATTAGGGCTAAATGCTTGAGCAAGCAGCTTATATTCAACTTTCAGCTCTTCTTATTGCCAAGCATCTGTACAGCTTTTGGCTTTAATTAATTATATAGTCTTATTGCCCATCTTATTCTCTGTTATTGTCTCATTAAATAAATATTTCTTTCAACAGGGAAATCTTTATTTGAAACAATATATATTTGTATCTGGTTTTTACGTTATATACTTTTAGTATGTATATACAAGCCCTTAGGTCTGGGCAATGGGATTAATTTTATATTTAAAAAAAGTGAAATTAAGTAAACTAGGCATCGCGTGGCTCTATCATTGAAGCGAGCGTATAGTAATACATATGTATTGAATATTGAAAAAATAGATTATCGTGAATATGATGAGTTTATAGATAATGGGTCTGGTAGTAGTGCAGCGGCTAGTAGTGAGGGAACCACCCCGCATTCTTACTATTCCTCTAACCACACAATCTCCTTTTTAATTATTATAAAATGTATCTCTTTGCTACAAACAAACTACTGCATGTATCAAATTGAAATTTTGCAGGCCTGTTTTCAATTGAGCATTAGATGGTGTCTATGAAGTTTTATTAAAATCGTTACGTTAGAACGTAAGATATCGTTAAAAATGTTGTTTTCTCTATTTTAAACGTTTAGGTCCGCTTTAATAGTTTTAGCGATCTTTATTAATTCATAGCGGTGTCGCTGTTGGTTTTACTAAAAAATGTTATTTTTGAAAAAAAAAAAAAATGTTCGTCTCATCGAATAGATGATGATAGAATCTTTTCCCGTCCTGAAATTCCAATTTAACTTTTGAACCTCTTGTTTACGCGAGCGTTAAAATTTATAACCCTCTCTGATAGCCATAGATTTTTTTTTTTTTTAAATTTACCTCAGTGACATCATTATTAACAATAAAATGAACATGATTGGAAATTTCCTTAGAAAAGGGTCTAAACGTCTCATAATGGGAAATAAGCGACCAAAAGTACGGTACGCAACTCGGGCGAAAACGGCATTTTCCTTTGCTCGTGTGGTTTTACTACCCTCGTTGTCACTCGGGTGCAAACTTCACACTCGCATTCAAAGTGCTACTTTCCGCACTAGACGCGTAATGAACTATTTTAAATTCCTAGACTCATTTAAAATGAGGAGCAAATTTGTCCAGTTAATTTATTATTTGGAATTAGTTAAATTGAGCCTAGATTTTAAAAACAATCCTCTTGGTTTAATATTTTTGAAACATGGCAACCCTAATTCATAATTATTTATATATATATATATATATATATATATATATATATATATATATATATATATATATATATATATATATATATATATATATATATTTAACTTAAGACAAGTTTTACTTTTAAAAGGAAAGTATAAAAATTAGATAACAATAAATAATAGGGATAAGTATAAATCAAGAATAAAATTATCTCTTTTCTGTTTCTATTACGTTTTTCTCTATTCATTAATTCCATTTAAGACTCTAGTCTGAATTAAGTTATTTAGACGTGAACTAAATATAGAGCTTAATTATCTCAAGCCTAATTTGAAAAGTGTTCGTGTTGGGGTATTACCAGATTTACCTCATTTATTTATTTTTCTCAAATAACCAAACTTTCTTTTTAATTTTAAAAGGTAAATTAATGAATTGAAAGAAACTTTTTCTGAACGTGTCTATTATAAAACAGCTTTCTTCCAATTAGTTTGGTTCATTCAAACTTTTTTTTTTATTTTATAATTATTATTTTCGAGCTCTTTTACAGGTAATTATAATAATAAAACAACTATTAGAATTACTGTAATTAACTAATTAATAAAAGTTTAAGTTTTATTGAGATTATGCTAACCACTGAGCTTCAGCAATTCCCAATTGATGGTTTATGTGACCAAAAAAACCACCTTTTATTAATCACTTAAATTTTAGGGCTTTCAGATAGTTACTTGGATGTTTTAATAATTGTTCCCTTAGTTAAAAAAGTGGTTTTTACAAAATGTCTGGTTTTCTCTGCATGAGCATAGATCATAATATACTGCTGAACCACTTTTTATGAAATAAGCTATACTATAATATATTTTATCTACGATTGATACGAATTATAAACATTGTATCTCTGTTTAATGAGTAGAAAGTGATTCTTTACGTACTTGTATTCATCGCGCATGCGCGTTTCATAATTCCTCTTTTTTCCCCCCATAGTGCGGTAAAAAAGAGGAAATCTTCACCTTAACGCAAGATTATCAAGTTTGTTTGTATTTAACAAAACAAAAAATTTGCTGTTTGTTTAATTAAAGTAACTGTTTATATCGAGTTTTTAGTGAAAAACAATGATTGATTTATGTCATTATGACGAAAATGAGGAGAATGATAAGCCTACCGAAATAATAAATTCGGCACAAAATACAATTAATGAATTAATGTCATCTTTATCAAAAGAGAAATACAAAGTTACATGCAGGAAATTTTTTAAACTTTTTTTTCTGTATTTATTATTAGAATCCAACAATCGTAAATGAAGTAAGGTACGCAACGCGTGCGAATAGGCATTTTTCTTTGTTTGTGTGGTGTTACTACCCTCGCTGTCACTCGGGTGCAAACTCCACACTCGCATGCAAAATGCTACTTCCCGTACTAGACGCGTAATGTGCTAATGTAGTAACATATCTTAAGATGAAATCAGGGCCGCAGCTACATATTTTGCCAGGAGGGGCAAGCCCTAATTTTGCCGCCCCCTTCCACCACTTTATCCTAGCAATTCGCCAATAACTTTTAGTCCTACTCCTAAGTCAGCTTGTGAAAAATCTTGAAATATTTATTAATATTTGGGATAAAATATAAAATCATGATTGAAGTTGATAACTAAGGTTTATTTGAAAATGAGAAACGAAACAATTCAAGTAAAATCTTTTTAATATACCAGAAAATATTATACATATACGCAGAAAATATTATACATTATACATAAAACAATTCCTTCAAAAACTAAAAGTGTATTTATGTAAATTTGACTTTTTGGCTGCAAACGTTTTGATTATTTCGTCAAATGAAATTGATGATGCTCTTTGATGTTCAATGGATATGAGACTTAAATCATCAGAGACATCGAAAAGAAACAACTAAACTCTAGTAAAAAAAAAAAATCTATTTTTAAATAATATAAAGTAATACATCTCTATCAACCTTAATGTCAAGAAAGAAGACATAATGTGAAGAAAGAAGACATAGACCAAATTATAACATAGGGTTATAGATTCTTTCCGTATTTGGATGTTGGGATCGTAGTCGTTTCTTTTCTTAGGCAATAACACAAAAAACTCAAAACGAAACACTTGTTGAAACACACACACACACAACAAGGATGAGGTAGCACAGCACAGCTTTAAAACTTTGACAGCGATCGACATGTGACTGACAATAGGATATGAAAATAGACAAAACCAGTGTCTAAATCGTAGGGATTGGGCGCGCATCGTCGAGACTGACTACGCGAAAACTACACTGTGACCCGACCTTAAAATAGGGAATTAAGGAGGCATCTACTCACTGACAGTACTGCGTTTATATCGCTCACTCATTTGCCTAGCTCGCATGCCCTCTACACCTACATCACTGTGTCATATTACAGGTCTTAAATTAGTTAACAAATTTTAAAGTCTGTTAATCATTTTGCCGCCCTCTACATTTTGCTGCCCGGGGCAAAAGACCCCCCCTGCCCCCCCTAGCTGCGGCCCTGGATGAAATCAGAAATAAAATTAAGCCTTAAATCAAAGGGCTCGTCCCCAAATACTGTTAAAGACATTTTTAAAGTTCCGAGAATTTTTATTATTAATTGGTTGGCCATACTAAGTTTAGTCCAAAACGGGACATTGAATTGGGGAGGGGTCGATTTATTGCAGCCCTCAGGCGAAAGGGGGTTCGCATCACAATATTTACTTTAATTTTTTATTAACTTATTATAACTTTTTATTAACTAATTTTTTTACTCCTTCTTAAGAATTTGAGCCCTCTAAAAAATAATTACTTCAATTAAAATTATTCTGAAATTTAGATTCTCATTATTTTGAGATTATTTCATTAAGTATTTTATTTTTACTGATTTAAAAAAAATGAATAACATCCTAGCTTTTCCTTGATAATTATTTTAGTTAATAAATATTAAAATAAATAATTTTAAAATGATTTCTATAATGATTTTTTTTTTTTTTATTTGTATTTTTATTTTTATTTTATTTATTTATTTATTTATTTTTTTTTCAGAAAAAAAGAAGAATGAAACCTGAAGAACATTAAGTCAGCTATTATCCACATTTTTGTAAGGTAAAAAAAAAAATTTCAGAACCCATTACTATATGTATTTTTACTCTTACAATAGAGAGAAGAAATTAAATCATCCTATTGATTATACAGGGTAGGGCAAAATATATGAATCGGTTTTGAAAGGCCAGCGTTCGGCTCGTGGTGGTGGGGGTAAGAAGGAAGGGCCTCGCTATGGCAGTGGGAGAATCTAGTTTTATAGTTAGAATTTTAAAATCTATATATATTTTTTTTAAAAAAAAGTTTTTAATTTTTTTTAGATTCTATCTATCTGATTTTTAGAATATAGTTTCTTTTAGTTAGAATTTTCTCTATTGGGCTAGGGAAAAGCCAAGAGAAATTCACCAGAGACCGGTCCACTCCCCTAAAGTGACTGTATGGTGTGCAGTATCCCAATTTGGGGTTTTTGAGCCTTACTTTTTCAAGGATAATGGACCGTCACTATAACCGCTGAGCATTATGTGTCAATGTTGGAAACGTTTTTTGAACCTGGACTGGGAAAATTGAGTGAGGCAAATAATCTGGGAGACATCTGGTTCCAACAGGATTACATCTCACACGGCTAGAATTTCAATGGCGAGGTTGAGGCAAATGTTCCCCCGGCGCCTGGTCTCTGTGAGGGGTAACGGAGTGGCCTGCGCGCTCACCAGATTTGAGTATTTGTGACTTTTTTACTTTCTCATATAAAGAGAAAGTATTTTGATGGCGCGAAAATTCCCCGAGGCGAAATCGAGAAATGAATTTTAGCTCCAAATTTGGGGGCACTACCCCCCAAAAACTCTGAAAAAACGTGAAAAAAAAAAAATTTCTGGAAAACGGTTCCGACGATTTTGATTAACAAATTCTAAAATGTAGTCCATTTAAATACGGATTTAACGGTATAAGCTGCTTTCCCGGGAAAAATCTAGTTCCTGAGAAAAAAAGCTTAAAACGCGGACCGAGAGAGCCCGGGTTCGATTCCCCGCCCGGAAGAAGTTATTTTTATGATGAATTTTAATGAAATGCTCAATAATAATTAAATGTACGTACGAAAACTAATAAATGGAAAACACTGGGCTAAATAATTATGAACTCGTATATGAGAAAGTTTGTCTGAGTTGTCTCGGGCCGATTTTTTCTTTGGGGATACCTAAAGGAAAAAGTTTTTAAACATTGTCCACACACCCTGGAAGAACTTAAGGAAAGAATCAGGGAATTAGTTACGGCTATACCCATCCCAATGTGCCGACAAGCGATTGAAAACTTCCGAAATCATCTTGAAGAGTGCATCGCGGCTGACGGCCGCCATGTTAATGATGTCATCTCTAAAACTTAATCTAAAAAACTAGATCGTCTACTGTATCGAACAATATAAACCTAATTTCTGTAAGTTTAATTGTTTTTGTTCTACACCCCTTTAAAACCGATTCATATCATTTGCCCCTCCCTGTATAAGACAAAGGTTGATATATTTGTTACTTAACTATTGTATAGAACAGAATAGATTTGTCGAGAAAGGGGAAACCTAAAGGTGATTCAATAAGTTATTTAATATACCTATATAATAAGTTTATACAAGTAAATCGTTTGTCTAAATAAACCAACATAACATGGTTGATTGTAGTTTACTCGGTTGCTTGTTTAGCCTGTTAGTGCATCCATTGATTTTGTATTTTTAAGTTGGTATCGAGAAGTAACACAATTCTTTAGTTTATCAACATCCATTCTCAGTTTCCTTAAATTAAAAGAAGCTGTAACCTAATTTAAACTTTAAACTAGTTAGCATGCTAGAGTTTAAATAATATTTAAAATTGGAAGATGTTTAGCATCGTAAGACTTTCCAAAAATAATAAGGTAAGCTTTCTGCACCATGATAAAGGTGGTGACAGATTGATTAATTGCTAGCTAAATTTTACTCTGTAACTTTTGTTTGAAATGAACATTTTAAAGGCATTGAAAGAAAATCCACAAATTATTGATTCTAAGCTTTAATTATCAAGTTTGAATTAAAACAGACATTTTCAGATTTCCAATTTTTAAGTTTTAATAGTATTCAAACTACGGAAAGATTAAATTTTACTATAAATCAAATTATAATTATCATTAACTACGGGAGACATACAGAGAAAAATAGTCCCCCGCACCGGGACTTGAACCACGGACCTCCTATTAATCCGTTACAGGCACTCTTACCAACAGCTATAGGGGAGAATGATTTTTCTCTGTCATTACCGATACAAATTCCCCGATTCCAAGCTTCCAATCTTTTCTACAAATCTAGCAAGCCAAATATTCACGGCAATAGAACTAGACCGAGAATGAACGCTTAAAATTATAAAGTACTCAATAAGTACCTGTACCTAGTTGTAGTAGTCGATATTTTCTCTTTAGAATTTATATAGACTCTTAACCCTCAAAATCGAGACTTTATTTTTTTTTAATACATTTTTTGATAGATATTATTAATATCTACCTATGTGCAAAAGCTAGTAAGCCTTTAAGCAATTATTTTTTATTGAAATTATTGTAATACCTCGTATCCATCATTTAACTAAAGTGTACAAAATACCTCGTATTTGACAAGGTTTCAAAACCTCGTAACCCCCCATGCATTGTACGTCTTTAACTAGTTGTGGGATACGTTTAAGTGTTTTAGTGAAATTAATTAAAATCAAAATAAATATAAAAATAAACTTTTTTTAAATACATTTTTTTGCTTCTCCTGATAAATTTAGTTTTTTGGGTTAGGAGGTATTGCAGCTACACAGTCGATATGTTTCTTCGGCAGTACCTACTAAATTTTGCTTCTGCCATTTTTTTTTTTTTTTTTTTTTTTTACATGCTTGAATATAATTTCCACTTAATTCAAGACTGTATCCTTGGCTTATCTTTATATAGCTCTGGGTTTTTCTGGAATAAACACATATCGAGGGGTGTCTCTAAAAGCATCTTGAGGCTTTTCTTGGTGTTTGTTTGAATTGACATTCTATATCTTCTAAGCCTTAGGCCACACATTAAATGTAGGGTGTATTATTATCCGAGTGAGTGTCACATAATATCCTTGTTCAAAACTTGGGATTCGCTTTATTTTTACCTACAGCAAGATTGCTAAACAAAAAGTTCCACATTTATTTCCATATTTGTATTTGTACATCCGTCTATCCTTCCAAAAGAAGAATATGATTTATCTTGATTTTTTTTTTTGCATATTTAAAGTTTGAAGTAGTTTTAAATGATGGAAGCCAAATTGAAGTGTTCCTCATTAGCATAATAATCCCAACAAAAATGATAATTTTTACAATTTTTCTTGTCCCCTTTGGCATTTAAACCTAGCTTGTTCAGATTAAGTACTTTTGTGAGTTAGTGCCTCTGGGGTTCTTGTTTTCTTGTTAGCTAACAATTTAGTAGCAGACTGAAACTGAGTGAAGTATTGAAAGAGCAGAAGTTTTATCTATTTAGTTGAGCTGTTTCTAGCACTCCTTAATTACTACCCCCGTGTTAATCATGAAACTACATCTGTTTAATGCTAATCTACCATGTAAGCTTTTAGTAATTTATTAACTTGAATGTGTTAACACTGATACACTCTTAACTCTACTAACTCCGGTATAACTCGAGCTAAGTACTCAGTTGAGACCTCTTCTCACGTAACATAATACTTAATATCAGTCGCACTATTCATTAATGTAGTATACTAATTAACCTCCATTTAAGCTGAGCTCCTACCATTATAGTATATCATAGATAAGATTGTATGGTTGTATATAATAAAAATAATTAGTACTAACAACCTAATATTGATTTGCAATTTACAATGTAAATTAAGATGATAATATAAAGTCTGGGGAGCCAGGGTAGCCGAGCGTCTTAAGGCGCTCGCTCAGTTATCAATAAGTCGAGGCAACTCGAGGTCGTGGGTTCGATCCCGTGCCATAATACTCTGAATTGCATCAATGAATCGCGGACGGTGCAGGACAAGAGACACCCTTCATGGGGACTCGTCCCCCCCGCTTTGACGCTCGCTTATATAGCTTACTAATGACCACACCATACTCGCTTCGGCGGAACAATGTACAAATGTATGATGTGTGAAGTAGCTGGAACTCTCCACCACGGGGCCTAAAAAGGGCCTAAGTGATGGCCTAATTGCAAGGTTCGAACAAGTGGTTCGTCCTACCCGTTCTAGTAGGAGGTACTAGACTACTACTACTATTAATATAAAGTCTAGTTACCAAAATAAGTATTCTGCGCGCTGTGGTGGAGAGTATCTTGATTTATGGAGTGGAAGCGTGGAACCTGACGGAGAGGCAAAAATTAAGAATTTAGGCGGCGGAGATGGAGGGCCTTAGAAGAAGCTTTCGTGTGTCACGACTGGACAAGTGAGGAATGAGGACATACGAAAGACAATGGGTGTGAAGGAGACTGTTAAGGGGCCCTGTTCAACATATGGAAGAAAAGAGATTGCCCGGTTATAGAGTGGTCCCCTAGTCTCCTCCTGGTCGAAGGAAGCGATGGCGATGGCAACCATGGTCCTCTTTCAGTCCATGAGAAGAGGAATCTTTGAGAGGAGCCTTGGCAGGATTGCAGAGCACGGAGGAAGGGAAAATAGGGTACCTGCTGTTAATTGGAAACCCTCTCAAAAGGAAAAGTAAGTAATATAACGTCTCAGTTTCACAAAAAAACTAAACTATAAAAAAAGAAGCCTTCAAATAAGAATTGATAAATTATGCTATAGATAAGCTGACCAGTGGCATATCTAGGGCATTCCCCCCGCAAGAACTGTTTTGGGGGCTCCTCACCAACAGGATTTGCGTTCAGAACTTAATGGGGGGCCCCCTGACAATAGACGTAGTAGTTGGATTTGATTATCCTCTAAAGGGGCCCACATCCATAACAGCTAAAGCTTAACACCATAACAGAAGAATAGCTACATCACATATCTTTGTAAACTCCCTTAGAGTTCTTTATCCTTCTGCTGACCATAGTCAGCAGAAACATGGAGTTTAGTTAAACATGGATCAGTGAACTTCTAATTTTGGGAGTATCGGCAGTCAGCACTTCTTTAAATTATAGATGTATAATATAAAGGAATGAAAGATTGGGATTTTAATGCCTTGTCAATAGGTCCAACTTATCTAGTAGGTAAACAAAAAACTACTGAAGCCTCCTGTCCCCAGTGTAACTGGTGGTAGGTCTATAACCACTTACAGCTTATGATAAGATTGATTTTTATAGGATAATAAGATTGTTTAATTTTCGTCTGACTTTTTCTGAAGTCATCTCTGAAGTTTTGAATCAGTTAACAAGACATTATGGTGACTACTGTTAGTTTATTTTTTCTTACCTGAGGTCAACTGTCTGTCCCTGTGAGTCGAGGCAGGTTACTATTCTGTGTTGGGTTCCAACTTGCGGCCAATGTTTGTAGTAGTTATCAGACTCAGCTGCATCTAACCAGGATGTTTCATCAGCTCTACACTCACCCCATTTCTCCACCCTGAGTCTCATTCCAGTTTTGGGTTTGGCACAGCCCTCTCCCTCTCCTTCGCATGATCTCCATTCACTCAACTGAAACACATAACAACAATATTCATAATATTAATTTTCCTCCCTCCATATTTTGCTTCCAAGCTTACCCAAGGTAACGGAAGCTATGTGATCGTTCTAAAAAGCGAACCATTTTTAGGTCTCAGATTTCAAAAATTCCAAGACAGAAATCCGTTTCAGACATCAGGGAACATTTTTAGTTCCATGTCTGTCTATCGGCCTGCCACTCAATTTTTTCGAACCAACATAATCTTAGATCAAAAATCTTTATTTACACTTATATTTTCAAAAGTACTAATCCTATTTTTACGTGCCCCCTGTGCCCCCCCTGGATACGCCACTGGATTAATTTCAACCGTCTGCGCTCTTTACATTTTGCTACATTGAGGCATTATAGCATGTAAAAAATCAAAACAATTTTTACAGACTTAAAAAACGGGGGAATAATTATGGGGTTTAAAAGCATAAAATCATTAAATTTTACGAAATAGGATGCTATGAGCCACACTAATTGGCAGAGTATTTTAATATTTGTTGTCACATGTTTTTTTAATCTTGTTATTTGTGCAAATCTCCTATTGTGTGTGTGTATTATTGAAGTAAAACTTCTTTATGTAAATTGGCCTGGACTAGACGAAAAGTGAAACATTTCCCATTCTCTGATTTCAACCGGCAAGTTGAAATGAGTAGGAGAAAGAATCAATGTAGGCTTGAGACAGAAGTTGGAATCTGGTTAAATCATCTAGAAACACTAGTTCAAAGTGTTAGAAGTAAACAATTATCAATTTAGAGTGAAACAAGTATAATATCTTTGAGAATTAATTCCAAATCACTGCTGGTATCTAGGCTTTGATGTCTTAAATCTCTCAAACACTCTGATCATCGAAGTCATCAAAGTCTAGATACCCACCAGTGATTTGGAGTCTTAAATCTCTCAAACACTCTGATCATCGAAGTCATCAAAGTCTAGATACCCACCAGTGATTTGGAGTCTTAAATCTCTCAAACACTCTGATCATCGAAGACATCAAAGTCTAGATACCCACCAGTGATTTGGAGTCTTAAATCTCTCAAACACTCTGATTATCGAAGACATCAAAGTCTAGATACCCGCAGTGATTTGGAGTCTTAAATCTCTCAAACACTCTGATCATCGAAGACATCAAAGTCTAGATACCCACAGTGATTTGGAGTCTTAAATCTCTCAAACACTCTGATCATCGAAGACATCAAAGTCTAGATACCCACAGTGATTTGGAGTCTTAAATCTCTCAAACACTCTGATTATCGAAGACATCAAAGTCTAGATACCCACAGTGATTTGGAGTCTTAAATCTCTCAAACACTCTGATCATCGAAGACATCAAAGTCTAGATACCCACAGTGATTTGGAGTCTTAAATCTCTCAAACACTCTGATCATCGAAGACATCAAAGTCTAGATACCCACAGTGATTTGGAGTCTTAAATCTCTCAAACACTCTGATCATCGAAGACATCAAAGTCTAGATACCCACAGTGATTTGGAGTCTTAAATCTCTCAAACACTCTGATTATCGAAGACATCAAAGTCTAGATACCCACAGTGATTTGGAGTCTTAAATCTCTCAAACACTCTGATCATCGAAGACATCAAAGTCTAGATACCCACAGTGATTTGGAGTCTTAAATCTCTCAAACACTCTGATCATCGAAGACATCAAAGTCTAGATACCCGCACTGATTCAGAGTCTTAAATCTCTCAAACACTCTGATCATCGAAGACATCAAAGTCTAGATACCCACAGTGATTTGGAGTCTTAAATCTCTCAAACACTCTGATCATCGAAGACATCAAAGTCTAGATACCCACAGTGATTTGGAGTCTTAAATCTCTCAAACATTCTGATCATCGAAGACATCAAAGTCTAGATACCCGCACTGATTCGGAGTCTTAAATCTCTCAAACACTCTGATCATCGAAGACATCAAAGTCTAGATACCCACAGTGATTTGGAGTCTTAAATCTCTCAAACACTCTGATCATCGAAGACATCAAAGTCTAGATACCCACAGTGATTTGGAGTCTTAAATCTCTCAAACACTCTGATTATCGAAGACATCAAAGTCTAGATACCCACAGTGATTTGGAGTCTTAAATCTCTCAAACACTCTGATCATCGAAGACATCAAAGTCTAGATACCCGCACTGATTCAGAGTCTTAAATCTCTCAAACACTCTGATCATCGAAGACATCAAAGTCTAGATACCCACAGTGATTTGGAGTCTTAAATCTCTCAAACACTCTGATCATCGAAGACATCAAAGTCTAGATACCCACAGTGATTTGGAGTCTTAAATCTCTCAAACACTCTGATCATCGAAGACATCAAAGTCTAGATACCCGCAGTGATTTGGAGTCTTAAATCTCTCAAACACTCTGATCATCGAAGACATCAAAGTCTAGATACCCACAGTGATTCAGAGTCTTAAGTCTCTCAAACACTCAGATCCATTTTTCATTTAATGTTTTTTAACATAGATATGTCTTAGCTCTGGGGTATAGAAGAAATTTCCGTCTCGCAAACACGACATGAAAAATAATATGACGCTTTTAAATATCGTTCCAGGAAGTTGGAATATAATAGGAGGTAGATTAGTTTTCACTTGTGTTCATTGTAGTACTATATTTCACCGATAGAAATTCTAAATTTTTAAAAAAAAAATTATATCAGAGCTCCTAGAGGACCAAATGGTTATCAAAATGGATTGAAAAGCTTTGAAATTGTGGATTCAATGCCCTCAAACGTATTTATAATTATATGTGTTTCCATGAAATGGAGAAAATTAGTATTTTTTTCTCTAGACATCTTTAATAAAAGTGGATAACAAAGAAACTTATAATTTCTAGTTACAACTAGTTATTACCAGATAAGTGTAATGCTATAAAAAATAAGTATTAGGGTCCAAAGAATGTAGTATCTAAAAAAGAATCTAAAAGTTTTACAGGGTTTAAAGAAAGCAAAAATAGGGATGAGCTGAAAAAGATCGGAACAAATTGAATGTGTCAGAGATAGTATGAGGTTGAATGGAATCGAACTCAAAATTAAATTGGACTCTGGGTAAATAGTCAGCTTTTATTACTCGTTGGAAGGTGGATGGTCGCTTTGCTATTTGGCTCAACCCGAATCCCCTTGCCAATAATCAGTGAACCATATAAACTAAGAACCACCTCTCTCATTACTTTACTACAGTTTCGGCTTTGTTCGACCTTACATTTTACCATCAGTATCCGTATAGACCAGATAAAAAAATAAACTAAATAAAAAAAAAATGCTTCGTATAGCTTTAGAAAATATCCAAAACATAATTTTTATTTCAGAGCTCTTTCAAATTAAAAGAACTCCTTCATTAGTTCGAGCTTATTCATAATATAAATGTGGCACCCCCGTTTGCAATTTTTTATTAATTTTGATCCATTTTTCTAGAAAAATATTTATATTTATAAATGTCGATATAAATTATTCTTTTTCGTCCCTGACTTCGCTAAGTGGTGACTCAATTTTTATGGTAATATTTTATTTGGTCATTTATTTTATCTCTGATATCTTGATAAATTGTCTCTCACCATTATAGGGGTAGAAGAGTTAACTTAATACTATTTTTACATAGCATCGATATTGACGTCATGTTTATTTTATATTTAGTAATTGAACTTTGTTATCTGATGTTGATTATCAGTCCTAGCTGCAAAAAGAAACTTAAGTTAATCTTAATACAATTAATTTTAAACATATTTCAATTAAATCAAGACAAAAAAAAATCCATAGTTTTTAATTATAGAATTTAGCAGTATTAAGATTAGTGCTAATCCGTCGTAATTTATATTTAAGTATACTATATGTTCCTTTTAAATTTGATGAGTCATAAAAATGTATTTTATTTTATTCATAATAATGTATTTTAAGCTAAAATGGTAGGCCGAGATGAGGTTAAATAAGGGCCCGCAATGCTTTTCAGTGTCGCTGGTTTAGCCTAATTTAACTTTTTTGCAGTTAACCCATTTCACATTTAAACCCTTTCTTTAATTCTGCTACATCATTTTAAATGTGAGCCAATTAAAAACACACTCAGTTGTGTTATGGGTCAAGTTTTCAATTTATTTTCTTTATATCGTGGTAGGTGAATCTGGGACAGGTTTAATCTTGGGGCAAGTTGAAACAATGCGATTATTGCATGTAATTAATAGAAATAAATAGAGGTCTGTGTCTTATAATTAAAGTACCATCTATTTAATAAATACTATTAATATAAAGTTCAAATGTATTTTACCGCCCTCTCTAGTCTTGTGCCTCTAACGAGGAAAGGAAGGTCTAAAAAGAACGATATTTTATCCTTCAAGATCTACAATTTAAGACATTTTTTTTTATCCCCTCTGTTCATCTCCATTTAATTGATTATAACTCTCTGCATTAAATAATTATTAGTGGCTATAAAATATTTTATCTACGATTGATACAAAATATAAACATTATATCTCTGTTTAGATGCGTAGAAATTTATTATTTACGTACTTGTATTCATTGCGCATGCACGTCTCATTGTTCAGAATAATTCTTCTTCTTTACCACGCTAGCGCGGTAAAGAAGAGGAATTCTTCAGCTTTACGCACGATTAGCGAGTTTGTTTACATTTAACAAAACTAATTTGCTGTTCTTTTATTAAAGTAACTGTTTATATCGAGTTTTTAGTGAAAAACAATGAATGAATCAAGTGAAAAAAAAAAAAAAAAAAAATGAGTTTAGCTCATTTTTGTACATTACGCATGCGCATATAAAAGTTTTCAACTTCTCAATATTTTTCCTATGTGGTGGTCCAAAAGTTACGCAAGTATATCAAATTTCATATCTCTAGCGTGAACGGGACGGAGAACATGATCCAAAGTACGACGGACAGACAGACACATCAACCTCTGATTAAGGGTTTCGAGGATAATCTATGGAACCCTTAATAGGAATTTGTTTTTATTAAGTGTTAAGTGGTTTCAAAGCAAAAAAAAATAAATAAATAAAATAAAAACAAGATTTGAATGTTACTTTTTCGTTCTACTTAACTGCCCCATACGGGGACAAGTTGTAACAAAACTATTTATAACTCAATTTATCTTATAAATTGTTACAAAAATTTAAATAAATAAAACATTTCTTCAAGTTTTAAAATAACTATATATTTATTTTTCCATTTTAACCATATGGGCTTAAAAATATTATGAAAAAATTGTCAACATGCTCTGGTCTCTCCCCTACAGGTTAAATGAAGCAACAAACTATTTATCACTGGTTCTAAATATTAAAAATACTTTCAGTAGTTTAGTACACATTTTTTTTTTTTTTCAAATATTTACATTTCTTTGCTATACGATTCATTTCTTTATAAAGAATTTAATAAATCCTTTTTACTTTTTGACGTATTGCCTCCTTTAAAAAAAGTAATAAATAATATTGGTAAGTTCCTGGTATAAGTAAACAGCGTGTCGTTCCTTTTACTCTTATATCTATTTTTTTTCTGCGATGTTTCTTCTTCTTTTTTGGTATTTTATCTGCGAAGGAAAGGGTAGAAAGGAGGGTGATATAAGTATGGCTGTGTCGGATCCGAGCCAAGGTAGAACCGAACTAAGTGATCAATTTTTCATGACCGAATTAGATTTCCTCGGGAAACTCAGTTGGACCGAGATGGTTTCATCTTACCTCTTCACACTTGCCCTCTGAGATTTTCCTCATTTTTTTTTATATATATATATCCTGGGATCTTTCTCATCTGCCTTTCCTCTACTTCTTCTTATCACTCTTTCCTACCTCTTTTTAGGGTCCGTAGGCAAAGCCAAGGACCCTTATATATTCCTGCGTGTGTCTTTCTGTCCGTCCGTCCGTCTCAGCTCTCACGGCTACACCTTTTGTCCGATTACTTTTAAATTTGGCTTATATGTGTATAGTACCTACCCACACATTTTAAAAATGTATCAATGAAAAAATTATTAAGGGGTAGAAATTAAGGGTAGAAAAACTCAAGGGTTTATTTTATTTTTTTTTGGAGACTGTGCGGGGTATCATATGAAAGGGTATGTCGAGCTGATTACAAAAATATATAATTGTTTGGTTATATTCTTTGATTGGGCGAGCGTAGGGGAGTTGGAAGTTGTTGTGAAAAGTGCCCCCCCCCATCTATCTCACTTATGTTAAGTGCAGAACATCTGGAAAAATTCCTTGACATTCTTCGACCAAAAGTAGAGATACCGGTTTTTGGATAGGTACTATCTTGTCTGACCGAGATAGTTGAGTGTTCTGTTAGAGCGGGCAGAGTAGGTACTCACGCGGTAGATTTAAGAACTACTACGCTAAATACTAGATGCTGATTGGTTTATTGTTTGTTTATAGTTTTGCAAGATTGCCTACTTAAAAAAAAGAAAAACCTGTTGTAGATTATAAATAGAATCATTATTATGCAGTAATAGTATATTATGTTACTAGGCTGTGTTACCTTGGCAATATTTACTGTCTCGCTTCGCTCGACAGTAAATGTAATTGCCGCGGTAAAGAAAAAACTCACTTCACAGTCGCGTAGCATATGCTATTTTTTCCGAGGTAGCAGACAATGAAAAAACATTAAATATTAATCACTAATCAATATATAATAATAACAAATATTAGTACATACTTAAGACTTAAAAAAAGAAACCTTAAAAAGAGGTTACACTATAAGAAATTAAGAAAAGATAAATAAAACGCATTGACATCTAGCGGATTTTTATCGTACTAGAAGCATTTCTACAAAAACTGCAGCACAAGTAACGGAAGTTTTGACAACTACCCTCCGGAAAATAAAAATCTTTTAGTTCCTAGGACGTAAAAGATTTTTTCTTTACAGCTAGGAGTAATGAAAAGATTTTTTAAGTCCACGTAATGAAAAAAGGGATTTTAGCTATGTTTTTAGGCTCTAAAGTTACTATTTCACAGCCTACCACGGAAAAAAACTTTATTTTTATATTAAAAAACTACTGGCTTGTTTCATTTCATAACCTACTGAAGCTAGGAACATGGAATTCGGCACACAGGTGCATCTCGGCATTTGAGACAACTGTACACTTTTTGGAGTTTTCACACTTAATATTTTTAAGATGGCGGCCAATATGGTGGGTGACTAAAAAAACGTTTTTTGTCACCATGACATGTTATACATCAATTTAAAGGTCTTGAATTGTAGAAAAAAAAATTAATTATTAAAATTTTACATATAATAATTTTAACTTAATCGTACAGGAACCGGTGATTATCGCCTCACGTAAGAAGCGCGCCTTACTTGTTTATACCCCAGCTCATCATTTCTATTATTGTGTTGTAAACGATGGTTATACTTTATTTTATGCTTCTCTAAGAATACAATTACCTCGAGCTTTAAATGATTTTTCGAATATTTTTATAATTTTAAAACTGAATATAAATACTTAGGATTAACAAATTTTAAACTTAATATTTATTTATTTATAAGGTGATGATTTTTTTTTATTAATAAAATTTTATATTTTTATATATAAAATAAATTTTCGGATGTTTTGATACATCAAATTTTTTTTTCTCTTTATTGGGGAATCTGACGGTGTTTGAGGAGCTTTAGAAGGAGAAAAAAGTTAGATTGTGTTTGGTCGTGAGTTTGGGCAGAGTGAGGGGGGGCTCGGTTGAACGATTTTCGATAGTACACCCGTTCCACAAACCCCCCCTCTCCCTCAAGACAAGAAGTAAAAAAAGATAATGATTTATGTTCGGCAAAAAGAACAGCGAGAAGAGGGTCGCTTTAAAGAGCGAGTTGATGCTTTAGCAAGGGCTCTAAAACTTAGTAGGGGGGCTTGAGGGAAGTTTCCGAAACCCATGTTAATCAGGGGGGGGGGGGAGTTTAAAATACTGCACCCCCCCCCCTTTGCTTTCAAAAACCATCAACCTTCTCAACGCTGCTTTCCAACAACAACCCACTAAATATATTTCCGCAATTAAATCTATTTTCTATAGATTTGACATTTCTGATTAAAATTATAATTTCTAAGATCTCAAATTAAAATTAAATTATCTGTTATAAATCCATTAAACACAACATAACTAGATATTCTGATATCAAGCTCGGAAAATGTTGATGTTTTTTGACAAAATGCCATGATACATTATAACCACTTTCTACAAGTTTTGTTTATTTTTGTAATCTACTCTCCAATACCTTTCATTAGATACCCCACTCAAAATTAAAAAAAAAAAAAATATATATATCCCAGTGACAGGAATTATCCGACATTTTGGATTCCACTTAATCAAATCAAATTGTTATTGTTATTTTTTCTATGGCGCAGCAGACCGCACATTTTTCATATTTTTTTATATTTTTAGTAATAGCAGAAATATAGTTTTAGGGGGAAGGGGGACACGCAAAATGTTTATGTTTTTTGAGAAAATGGCATGAAAAATTAAACAACTTTCCACAAGTGTTATATATTTTTGTAATCTACTCTTCAATACCTTTCATTTGATACCCCACTCAAAATTTAAATGATAAAATTTCGAGTGACATGAATTATCTGCCATTATGGATATGTACAGCTGATAATTTTGTGTTTATTATATTTTTCTTGTGTAAGCGTCAAAACGATCTTTAATATTGGAAAGTTTCATGTTTTTATCTCTTTTGCTTCAAACATTATTGGAACCGTACAGAGTGACAGACAGACACAGGAACGATACTATAAGGGTTTCTTTTTTGGTTTTACCAACGAAACCCTAAAAAGCATGGTAGTGGTGAGTAACTAGCATGACACTAGCAAGCATGCTGCAGAAGGTGTGTATATATTTGCCTGTATCACCATGCTTTTATCATCTGGATGTTGGTCGCATGTGCGAGCTACTAACACAAAGTACGCTTTATTAGTTCCCCCATCTCGTGACTCGTGCCACTGGCAAGTCAAAAATCAAACCCCGTGCGATTTACTCACATGCTTTTGCTTTTTAATGTGCACACATGCATGTAGCTCTCCTCTTCACCTAACTCTCATGATTAAGTGCGAGTTACTAGCATGTGCATTTCCGCCTTAAAAGTGCATTGTTATGTGTAAAGGTTGCGATCAAATTTATAATATTAGAAGCAGGGCCGAAGTAGCAGGTCTTAAATATTACCTTAAAATGTGGTAGTTTCGTTATACAACGGTATATATTTTAAACCATCAACAATTACCAAGTTTATAATTAAAGAATTCACATTACACACTAATGATTCATTATTTTTTAAGTTGATGGATGGTCAGAGTGTAGTAATGATATAAACACTTAGTTTTTCATTATGAGACGTTTCAACCCTTTATGAAGATCATTTTCAATCATGTTAATTTTAATTGTTCTAAAGTAATAATAAACATAAGTTAATTAATAATGTATAACAATTCCATTTTTAGGGTTTCGTTGGTAAAACCAAAAAAAGAAACCCTTATAGTTTCGTTCATGTGTCTGTATGTCTGTCTGTCTGTCACTCTGTACGGTTCCAATAACTTTTGAATAAAAAGAGATAGAAACGTGAAACTTTCCAATATTAAAGATCGTTTTGACGCGCACACAGGAAAAATATAGCGAACTCAAAATTATCAGCTGTTCAAATCCAAAATGGAGGATAACTCACGTCATGCGAATTTTTTTTTTTTTTTAATTTTAAGTGGGTATCAAATGAAAGGTATTAAAGAGTAGATTACAAATATATATATCACTTAGGAAAAGTGTTCAATTTTCGGCGCCATTTTGTCAAAAAACATCGAAATTTTGCGTGCCCCCCCCCCCCCTAAAATCGTATTTCCGCTCATACTAAAAATATAGAAAAATATGAAAAATGTGTGGTCTGGTGGACCATAGAAAAAATAAGATTAGCAATTTGATCTGATTTACTGGGAATCCAAGATGGCGGATAATTCATGTCACACGAAAATAAATATTTTTTTTAAATTTTGAGTGAGGTATCAAATGAAAGGTATTGAAGAGTAGATTACAAAAATATATAACACTTGTAGAAAGAGTTTAATTTTTCCCCCCATTTTGTCAAAAAACATCGAAATTTAGCTTGTCCCCCCCCCCCCTAAAACTATATTTCCGCTTTTACTAAAAATATCGAAAAATATGCTAAATGTGCGGTCTGATGGGCCAAAGAAAAAATAAGAATTGCAACTTGGTAGGATTAACTGGGAATCCAGTTAATCCTAGATAAGATGGCGGCTAATTGCTGTCACGGGGAAAAAAATATTTTTTCAAAATTTTGAGTGGGGTATCAAGTGAAAGGTATTGAAGAGTAGATTACAAAAATATATAACACTTGTGGAAATCGTTTAATTTTCTACGCGATTTTGTCAAAAACATACAAATTCCCCCCCCCCAAAATACTAATTTCATGTTTACAACACCAACGAAACCCTTTTTACGTGAGACTTCACGCACTACCAATTTATTTTGTATAATTAATTAAAAGTATGAATAAATAATTAACAATAATTTTAAATTTTGAACAAACCAATTAAGTGTTATGTTTATTATCAATAATGTAATTATTACTGTATTTTTTTACTTTAAATGAGTGAGGTAGAACTAGAATGTTTTTTCAATCTATATAAGAAAGGGCCATAAAATATATAAATAATTAAACTATTAATAAATCATTAACTATATAAAGGGTCGAAACGTCTCATAATGAAAAACTATGTGTTTATATATATATTACTAGCCGGATCGGCCTAAATCCAAGATGGTGGTTATAATTCAATATGGAGACCATATATTGAAGTGAAAGTACCTTTAATTTTCTTCTTTAGCTACCATTAGTCTATGTACCAAATTTCAGATCTGTAGGTCCACTAGAAGCTGAGATAATAGAATGTGAATAAATCCAAGATGGCGGCTGTAATTCAATATGGTGGCCATATATCGAAATCAAAATGGCCGCACTTTTCTATTTATGGTACACTCTATCTACCTAATTACAAATCTCTATGTAGGAGAATTAGTGATCAGTCAGTCATTCAGTCAATCATTGTCACTCTTAGTTTTATATATATAGATTACCACACCTCCCAACCATCAAATTAAAAAATAAAGAAACATCAAATAAAAAAGGTGTTCATTTCAAAGTTATACAAAAATGTGAATCCTTAAACAAAATATTAACTTTTAAATTAAAAATTCAATTTGTTGAATTAGAAAAATCAAGTTAATTAAATGAAATGCGTATGGTCTTATTAATTAATTAATTTAATAAAGTCAAAAAAAGTTTTATAATTGTTACATGTCATAATTGAATTGCTATGAATGAATGTGCTATATATATATATATATATATATATATATATATATATATATATATATATATATATATATATATATATATATATATATATATATATATATATATATATATCTGATTTCTACGATTCCCCTAGGAACAATTTCTGTATTTCTATCCAATACACAAACACACACACACACACACACACACATATATATATATATATATATATATATATATATATGTGTGTGTGTGTGTGTGTGTGTGTGTGTTTGTGTATTGGATAAAAATACAGGAATTGTTCCTAGGGGAATGGTAGAAATCAGAGTAAGAAAGGGTAAATGTCACTGGAATTGTTTTTATTCTAAAATTTCTCTCTAGTGACGGGTTTCACTATCTTAAATGCAATTATATAAAAGTGCTCCTGCATTCAGACTCCAAAGCCTTTTATCTTTCGCTGTTTCATATTGGCGGCCAGTTGAAATTACAAAATCGACATTTTTTACGTTTAATTACGGCCAAAGTAAAAGTTTTAGGGGAAAAAATGATTAAATTTGTCTTAATTTAGGGTAAAAAATAAAAGTTCAACGCTATTTTTTCTAAATGTTTATTTTCATTTGGTTGCTATAGCCACGCACATAGTTATTATACTCGCAACTGAAAATGTATTTAAAAATATTTTTTTCAACCAATTTTGAATTTTAGAGTTTAAAATAGGATAATTTTAATCTTAATTTTTTTTTTTATCTTAAAGCCTTATTTTAGCAGCAATCAAGCGTTGAAAATGTCAATTTTGTCATTTCAACTGGCCGCCATTTTGAAACGTCGAAAGATAATAAGGTCTGGTTTGCGGCAAATGTTTTCTTTTTTCAAGGCCTTTCTAAATATGAATCACTGTGTAGGGGTTCCAATTTGAAATTTTGAAGTTAAATCCAATATGGTCGCAACCAAAATGGCGGGAAAATGGGTACCCACCAAAAAACGTAGTTCTTTATGCATGATGAAGATAGCAACAAATCGCAGTTTGATATCACAAATATTAACGGAGATAATTAGCCCTTGCCGAACTTTTGCCACACCCTGTATAAATATGTATATATTTATATAAATTTTAAAGAATAATGCCTTATACTTTTTTTTGCTATAATTTCATCAGACTTTTTCAGTGTACGTAATTCTCATCATATTTTTTTCTTCGTATTTAAAATTCCCTTATGATATTCTTTTTAGTTGACTGTCTAATCAGTCTAATGCATGCAGCCAAATGATGTTTTTTTTTTTTTTTATTATGTCCAAGGGGTAAAGATTGCTTAGTCATTATCTGAGATTGCCTAGAAATTACTAAGAAAAAAAGACTTTATAGAAAAAGTCGTTGAAGTTTGGATGACTGGGTATAACGTGGAAAATAACTAAGTGTGGGCATAGGAGGATGATTAGCTGAAACGACCAATACGGACGATGGAATGTACTGTCCTGGGAGCAGACAAAGTTCCATCCCGGTTTATAAGTCAGATATATGTATAAAGCAGGAGCTCTTCCTCTGTATGCTTTTATTTGGTCAAAATTGGTAATAACCTTCTGCTATTTACTGTTCCAATATCATCATTAAGTTTCATTTTACTTTCGAGCTTACCGAAATGTCGTTCTAAAGAACGTAAAATTTTTAGGTCTCCAATTTCAAAAGTTCCAAGACAGAAATCCATTTCAGACATCAGAGAACATTTTTGGTTCCGTGTCTGTCTGTCGCTCAATTTTTGCGAACCAACATATCTTAAAAATTACTCGTCCGACTTTATTGAAATTTGAATGGTAGGTCATAATTTGCCCACTGTTGGTTCTTTATAAGTTTCAACCTTCTGCACCCATTTGTTTTTCTGCCTGATGGGCATTTATTATTACCTTTAATTGCTTACTATTTGTACTACAGTATTAACCCTAGAACACCCCGACATATTTTTTTTACGTAAACTCCACACAGGGGTCAGAGAGACCCCAATTAATTAATTAAAAATTTTCTTTTTCAATTATTTTTATATTTTTGTAAATATAATTTGTCATACTAAAAATACCATTTATAGTTTTGACCAAAACAAATAAGGATTTTAAAATTAAATAGTATACATATATATTTTCATCAACATTTTCTTAGAAAAATTTGTACTTTAAAAAAAATATACATAAAATTTCGTGTTCGTTAGATTGGGTTAATATTTTTTATTTATATATATTAAGAGTTGTTTTACAGAAAACAGGAACAAACATGATTAAAAAAATGATAGATTTTCTTACATACTCTGTCAAAGTTAAGCATTTTTGGCCTTAAATCCTTACTGTGATCCACTAAACCTTCAACTTATATGAATTTGTATACGTCTACTAATAGTTATAAAAGTATTATTTTGGAACTTATGACAGTCTTATACATTTCAGCAGCCCCAAAGAAATATAAAATAAGTTTTTTAATACAATAAAAAAAATAAGACAGTCAACAGTGGTATATAAAACAATTACGTTAATGGCCCACAGGGGTCTATGGGACCCCAACTCTAACTCTAATGAACACTGAAGGAAAACTAAAGCTAATAACATAGGAATTGTTATCAGTATTTACACAGAAAGGTTCAAAGGTAAATTAGAAGGGAGTCTAGGTTTAGAGAAATGCAAATAAAATATAAAAAACTTAATTATAGTTTGTATGGGGTCTGTGGGACCCCAAGAAGGCGTTCTAGGGTTAAATACACTTTGAAATATAATTTCCTACAATTAAATTTAGGATTCAGAATTTGTTTTCAATGAATAATCTTTGCAAGTTCTTCCCCTCTAAGTATTTTCTTTTGTGCGATTATGGAATAATTTGGTTTGGGGTAGGTGGTAGCTAATAAGGCAAGACTTGTTACTCAAGTGATAAGATAAAGGGGGTGATATATAAGGGTGGATGGAAGTGATAAAGGTAGCTGCCCTCTCTTTATTGTTAATCCTATTATCAAAGTTAATATTCAGATAGGCCGAGTGCTCAGTTCCTGGCAGGCTCTCATGAATAAAATAACGTTGAGGCCTTGAGCTTGGATCCACGACTCTCCCGTTCACTCTGATTAGTTCTAACAGTTCCAAATCAGTTTAAACTTCTTTTTATACCTCCACTCAGGAAAAAGAGATTTTGTTTTTCGCTGAGGTTGGATTTTTATCGATTTTGTTTTTTTCTTTAAAAGTCAAATTGATTTCTCAAGGTTTTAAGAAAAAGACGTAATTGTAATAAAACGTTGTTTTTTTTTTTTTGTTTTTGACTTCTCTAGATGAAGTTGAATAAAGAGTCCATTGCCTTGCTGCCTTTTTTATTTTCTTATTGAATTTAATATAGGAAAGCAATGTCGAGTTCGTAAAGATTCTGAAAGAATCTCTATGAATAATACATTTAACATGTAGCTCGGGATAGAGACCTTGAATCATGTGGTTATATATCATATAGCAGATAATTCTAGATTCTAGACTATTCTTAAATACATCATGAACAAAGTAACAAATCTTCAATCAATTCCCTCTAGTCTCTCTAAAAGTTAAATTTATAGCTTTACAAATTGCAACTAAAAAATAAGAACACCTTTATTTGTTAAAGAAAAAAATCTTATATTTCCCAAAAATCAAATTTCCCCGCCATCACAATGCATTCTCTTTATATGAGAATGTAAATGTAAATATTCATACTTTATAATCAATCAAAGTATTAAAGAAAAAAGGCTAGGCCCTTTCTCTTTAATCGCATGTTGTTCTTCCTCACTGTACATATTTTGGATGATTCCTCATTGTGTTTTGGAGGATTCCTCATTATGTTTTGGAGGATTCCTCATTGTGTCTTGGAGGATTCCTCATTATGTTTTGGATGATTCCTCATGGTGTTTTGGAGGATTCTTCATTGTATTTTGGATGATTTCTCATTGTGTTTATGAGGATTCCTCATTTTGTTTTGGATGATTCCTCGTTGTGTTTTGGAGGATTCCTCATTGTGTTTTGGAGGATTCCTCATTGTGTTTTGGAGGATTCCTCATTGTGTTTTGGATGATTCCTCATTGTGTTTTGGAGGATTCTTCATTGTGTTTTGGAGGATTCCTCATTGTGTTTTGGATGATTCCTCATTGTGTTTTGGAGGATTCTTCATTGTATTTTGGATGATTCCTCATTGTGTTTTGGATGATTCCTCATTGTGTTTTGGATGATTCCTCATTGTGTTTTGGAGGATTCTTCATTGTATTTTGGATGATTTCTCATTGTGTTTAAGAGGATTCCTCATTTTGTTTTGGAGGATTGACAGGACCTGCCCGGTATTTAAGGTCTCGTCTATAGAAAGATATTGGACTTAATTGCATAAAAAAAGTGTTTCTTATCTCGTCTATCAATAACATTTAAAACATGAATTGTTATACATCAAAAATATTCCTAGGTTACTTTACTTGGGCCCCTTTAAAAGGGACTAAATTCCTGGTGAAACTATATCTTAAATTCTAGTTGTTGTTTGCTAATATTTGTTATACGTTCTATAAGTAGCCAACCTGTAAGTTTATTCCTTAGCCTAAAAAGGTCTTGATAAGTAAAATTTTGGACGGAAGTTTTTTTAGTGGCTTTATGAAATAGGGTGAAAGGGATAAGAATCACCTTAGTGAGAACCCTTGCTGGTATTTTATCGCTAGTTCGTTGCCCTCGTATCCTAAGTGCTCTAGAATCCGGGTAACCCGAACCCCTTTTCATCTTAACAGCGAGTTTGTTTAGGAACCTCCGGCATTGTTCCACATTACCTCGTCAGATTCGGAGGCTCGTTAATACCTTGATGGAGATACAATATTCAAAACAACTCATTATAGCAGTACCGTATGCTTCTTTTCCAAACTTTTTTTGTATTATTTATAATTATATTATAATTAAAATTATTTTGTACAAAATATAATGACCTGACTACTTTTAAATTAGATAATAATAATAATATTAATCTTCATTTCCGTTATTTTACAATTTCTCAAAAAATAAAGATGATTTAAGAGAGATTATGTGAGGTGTAAAATATGCGGAGATTGTGTAAAATAGACTGCCAATTGGCAAATGCAGCACATAGCTTCCTCGCATATTATCACGAACTCTATTCATTTTATGCTTAACAAGCCATTATTGTCCAATTTGTTTAATTGTTTCCCCAATTTGTTTAATTGTTTAGTTTTTTACATGAATTTGAGTATCTATAAATTTAGCAAAAGTTAAAGAGCACAGACGGTTGCAATTAATCTGGGGCTATCTGCGGGGTACTTTCGACAAATCATCCAAATATCATAAAAATCAGATGAGTACTTTTGATATATATATAGGTGTAAATAAATGTATGTTTATGCGAATGGGGAAGAGAAACAAATGAACACAGAAAGTTGAAACTTAAATGGGCCCAACAATAGGTTAATTGTGACCATCTAAATTTCATTGAAAATCGGACGTTTTGTTTTTAAGATAATATTGGTTCGAAAAAATAGAGCGTCAGGCGGCCAGACAGACATGGAACCAAAAATTTTCCCTGATTTCTAAAACGGCTTTCTCCTGGAAGTTTTGAAATCGGAGTCATAAAATATTTTCGTTTTTCACAACGATCATTTCTTTTACCTAAGGGGTGAAAATTTAATTAATTTGACAATAATATGTGGCAATAGTATAAAATAATTTAAGTATTGGATGGGAGGAAGCTTTGTGCCACACTAATTCGCAGACTATTTTTGTAATATAAAATAGATGGCGCAACAATTTGTCGAATGGCACTTAATCTAAAAATAAATTGAAGTATTGAATATATAGTTCTATATTATACACATTTTAGACTTATTTCTATCTTTATAGCAGACGCAATAGTTATTTACGCACCAAGGGAGGAAAGTAAGTGATTGCACCCTGAGCGATGAAGTTGGTTCCTGAGGCGAAGCCGAGGGAACCATAGCGTTCACTCCCGAGGTGGAGCCGAGGGAGTTAATTATCGCGAGGGTGCAAGTGATTTTACTTCCGAGGTACGTAGGTACAA